>CM043704.1:16961038-17058538 GCA_023935145.1 Bretschneidera sinensis
CTATGATGATCATTTGTATTCATAATTGTGTCTCTAATTGTTGTGTTGAGATTGAAGCTAGGTGACCCTTTATATAGTGCACTAACTTCTTGTTCAATCTTGAGGGTTAATCTCCACCCTTAGATCTTGATGACCAATTAACCATGGCCCTCCATCAACTCTTAGTGATCCTATGCATTTTGAGCATGTCTCACGAACTCAACTAAAGGCTAAAATATGGGTACATCAGTGTGCCTAGCGCTGCGGCCTAGAACAGAGCGCGCTGCTGCCTAGAGCTGGGCACACTTGCTACTCCTATGGGTGCTGTAGCATAGGGAAGGCAGCGCCGTGGCTTGCTCCTTCCTCCAGCACTCCTCCTTACTGGGCATCATGGCCTAGACAAGGCTGGGCCATAGCGCACACTAGTGTGCACCCCTTGCTGAACATGCTGATTTTTCTTCCTTCCCTTTTTCCACTTAAATCTTAGACAAACTCCAACAGTCTACATATTTAGTTTACTCCATCTTCAAGTGAAAATGTTTACCAAGTAATTGTAAGTTGTTTAAGAATGTTTGTTCATGATATGTTATGAGTTTTGAAGAGATTTGTTGTTCTTTGTTGATGGCGTTGCAACCTTGGTGTTTTTGGGAAAGTGACTTTGAGTTTTGCCCAAGGACAAGCAAAAGTTAAATGTGGGGGAATTTGATGAGAATGCAAAATGTCATATTTTTCTCCCTTAATATTTATTTTTTTATACTAATTCGGTGCCTAAATGTACCATTATTCTTATATTTTGATTTAGGATGCAAATGGAGACGTTAAGTGTAAAACGAAACTAATTGGACGATTTCGGACAGTTTCGACATCGCTTCATAATCTTGACATAACTCTCTCATCCGAGCTCTGATTGAGATAAGTTTAGATGCTACGGAATGCCAAGAAAAATCTATACAACTTTTATGTTTTACGTTTTGAGAGATACCCGCTACATCAAGGTCAAAACCGGGCTTGGAATTGCTGCACCTGCACTATTGATGTTTTGGAACGTCCCTTAGCCTTCAATTCTAATACACTGATTTGACGCGGTTTATTTTCGAAAGTTTTCAGATCTGGTGCATGAAAATTCATGCTGAACATACTAGTTTCCTAGTTATATTAGGACTTTATTTTATTTTTAATATTTTCCTTAAATTAGTCAGATTTGGATATTGTTATTTTAGGATACTATTTAGAATATTTTTAGGAGACCTTGTAGGGTTTCTAATACTGAAAATAACGTGTATAAGAGGGGAGAAATCATCAGACTTTAGGGATGCCTCTCTCTCCCCTCTTCTATAACTTCTCCTTTGAGTTTTAATCATGGCCTTTCATGGCTAAACTTTTATAGTTGGTCGAAGGAAACGGAAGCCTCGAAATCAATAAAACTGTGAGATTTAATTTGTTTTTATTGTTCAATTTATGCTTTGAGTATCGGATGTTCTTCTATGCCTCCTATTTTCATGATTGTCTCCTTTATTTACTAGGAGGTCTACTAGTTTATTATTCATTGCAATCTACTGCTAGGTTAAATATCAAATCCATAATTGTTTGATCCCTCTAATTTGTGAAGCAACTAAGATTTAATGATTTGCTGTGTCAGAAATTATTAGATCTTAGGAAGAATACTCGACTAAATTAAATGCAATCGAATGTGCTTATGTTGTTTAGCTTCATTAATCTCTCTAATTCTTAAAGGTTCTACTAGATTAAACCTTTAGTGCTTGTTTTCAGTTGTTTAGTAGTTAGGGTTAATTAGATCACTTGTTTTCTAATTAATTGCGACTAAGGAGAGATATGAAATTAATTCCAATGATGAATATTCAAAGTGTGAATTGACATATACTTGCATCAATGATTTGTTGTAAAATTTCGATGGTGGATGTTGACTTAGACCAATGTTTGTTCTTTTAATTGATTTCGATACTTCAATTTGAATTGTTCATTAATTGTTTTTCTTAAAATTGTTTTTGTTATACTCAAATTCCCCCCATCCTTGTTCACATAGCATAAAACTAGGCTAGATACTCTCTGTGAGAACGATCCTTACTCACGCTACTACATGTATTTTTAGGAGTATAGGTTTTGTTTTTGGTTGTCTGCGATAGCACACCAAATTTTGGCACCGTTGCTAGGGAGTGATTCTAGTTGATTTGTGCGTCTTGTGATCATTATTTTATTCTTAAAATTTTTATTAAAAAAAATTTCACTTTGATTGTTTGTGTTTTAGCATAGAATTTTTATTTATTTTCATTACTCTAGATTTTCCCTGATTTGTTTTCCATGGTTTATTAGACTTTCCTTCATTGTTTATGACTGTAACTCGATCTTCTAATCAAGGTGATTTGCAGTACGATTCAGAAATAGAGAAAACTTTGCGCAGGTTAAGCAGGGAAGCTCGGAGAAATTCTGAAGAGAATGATCTAGCTCTTAATCCCCTATTTGCTAATGATTTTGATTTAGAAGAGGAGGAAGTCATGGCTGGAAATCGAACTTTGAAAGAGCTTGCAGCCCCTGATTTAAATCAATAGCCCTTATGCCTAACGTTCCTTATTTTAGATATTACCACTACTTTTGAATTAAAATCTGGACTAATACATCTTTTGCCCACTTTTCATGGCCTTATAGGTGAAGATCCTCACAAGAATCTAAAGGAGATTCATGTGGTATGCACGAGCATGAAACCCATCGGGGTGACTGAAGTGCGCTGTTAGAGTCACTGATAGTAATCTTCTAGGTTTCATGGTAAATAAAAGATAGATTGTAGCAGACCCAAAAAAAGTGATAGTAATTCTAGAAATGTCAGCACCGAAAATAGAGAAAGATGTTAGAGGATTTTTGGTAAGGCTTCAGTATATCAATATATTAATTTCTAGTCTTACCCAAATCTGTGAGCCTTTCTTCAAACTGCACAGAAAAGACTAGCTAGTGGTGTGGAATGAAAAATGCTAAGAAGCCTTCAAGAGGATCAAAGACTCTCAAGAACCCTCCAGTGTTGGTCCCACCTAAACATGGTACTCCACTTTTGCTGTAAATGTTTATCACTAGCACCTCCATAAGGGCCATATTAGCTCAAGAGGATGAAGATGGAAAATAAAGCGCCATCTACTATCTCAGTAAAAAATTGTGGCTTATGAGTTAAACTAGTCTTGGGTAGAAAATACTTGCCTCGCTTCCATTTGGGACTCCAAGAAACTCTAGCATTATTTTCAATCTTTCTCTGTGAAAGTGTTCGCTTAGATTCTCTTAAGCATCTAATTAAAGCCCCAGCCTTGAGTGGAAGGATGATAAAGTGGATGGTCATTCTTTCTTGTTACGCCCAAAACATAACGCGGTTATTGTAGTATAGTTTTGGGGTGTCGATTCCACAGGGAAACAAGTTAATTACAAAAGAAGGTGTTAACCTTAACACAAATGATAAAAGATTAAATGAATCTGAGTTTTTGATTGTGCAAAAGGGTAATTGTGTAAATAGGTTTGAAATATAATTAAGAATGACAAGGTTCCGGGAATCCTCCCTAGGCTCATTGCTCTAATCCTAACTTGATTATGTTGTTTTTGTCTCAATTGCAAGTTTCATATCCCAAACAGACAATCGAAAAATATTCAATTAAAGTGCAACTATAAATCTTAATGTAATTGTTATGAATTATTCTATACTTTCATGCACACATGACCCAACTTATAAATTATCAAAATATGACGATATATCTAACGACAATACCACATCAATGGACAAACCTATAAAAGAGATCTACCGGACTCAATCACACCCAAACAGATACACATAAGAAAAGCATGACTGAACTTATATGGAAAAGAAGCATGCAATCACCGGACTAATAAAAATCTACTAATTAAATTAAAGAATAAAATAAAACAATATTTAATGAAAATAATACCAAACTATAACTGAATCAAATAAAGGAAATAAGAACAACTACACCTAGGGATTCATCCCTTCGCCTTGCTTGAAGACTAGCTGCTCATGGAGCTCATGCTTTCTTGAGTTGCCTTCAGCCTCTCAACGATCATCTCCTCCTCGGTAGCGAAAGCTTCAGCGATTCCTCAGCTTGCCTTCAAAATTATACTTTCGGATTCGTCCTAAAGGCCCTCTGGATTACTCCTAAAGGCCCTCTGGATTCACTCTCTGATGTATTCAGATGAGCTCCGATTGAATTCCAAAGCTAAAGTGGAATGGGTCTTATATAGGCAAATACCAAGAGTGCAATGTGTTTTCCATCCGATGTGGGATGTGAGATATAGAAATATGTTTTCCAACTGATGTGGGATGTGGGATTTAAGCCCAAAATCACGCTGAAATCCTGAACAGCCTGCACAGCCTGACCTTTGTCTACTAAAACTGCCATAACTTTCTGTAGAAAAATCCTTTTGACAAACCATGAAATTCTCCAGAAAATAGACTTCCGGATCTTTCTAAGCATATATGGCTCATCTCCTGGTTCTTCTTGTATAAATACAGTTTAATTTTCAAAGATGATTGATCTGTACGGGCATTTCTCGCAATTTAGTGAAACTCCTTTCCAATGCGGGCAGCAGCTGTTGCTCTTTTAAGCCCTCCATCTTGTCCTTCCGGAAGTATTCCTTCACTCCAGTATGCCTCAACATAAGACTAATGCATTGAAAAGACAAATCTCCACCTTTGCACAAAAGGAAAATGAGACTTTGTACCAGTCTTGGGAGAAGTTTAAAGAGCTGTTAAGTATGTGCCCGCACCATGGGTATGAAAATTGGCGTTTAGTAAGCTATTTCTATGAGGGTCTTACCTATAGAGAATGTCAATTTGTAGAGATGATGTGCAATGGGGGATTTCTGCAAAAAGACCCCGATGAGGCTATTGAATACCTCAATGAGCTTGCTGAGAAAGCTCATACATGGACTGGACCTAGTGCTACTGAAAGCACGAATAGGTCACGACCTATAGGAAACCCTAGTGGAGGAGGAATATACCATCTTAGGGAAGAGGACAGCCTGAAAGCTAAAGTCAAAATGCTCACTAGAGAGTTTGATGCATTTAAAACTAAGGGCTCAAAGCAAACACACGTGGCTAATCATGCCGAGTCTTTAGAGCCGTGCTTTGTGTGTGGCGGGGTAAATGATCTCGCCAAAGAATGCCCCACATTTTTTGATATGAGAGGGGTGTATGAGGAACAATGTAATGCCTTAGGCATGTACAAGAAGCCTCATGCACCTTTCTCTAACACTTATAACCCGGGGTGGCGAAATCACCCCAACTTCAGCTGGAAATTTGAAAACCAGCATGCACGGCCCCCTCGATCATCCCCTGCACCTTATCACGCACCTTCAACCTCTAGGAACTCTCTAAAAGACACCTTATAGGTTTTCATAGAGGCACAAGGCAAAATAAACCAAAGGTTTGAGGCACTAATCACGCAGGTGATGGAAGAGGGTAGAGAAACTAGGAGCCAAGTGTCCAAATTAATGAGCTCCTCGAGTGTGACTGAGCGAGGTAAGTTCCCTTCCCAAGCTCAGTCCGTACCTTAAGGCCAACATATGGCACAAGAAAATCTGAAAGATGTAAATGCCGTTGTGACCCGAAGTGGTAAGTCACTACACATCCCACCAATGAATGTATCCGAGGATGTGGAAAAGGGTCAAACTAGTAGTGATACTAAACTTACCAAAGACCGTAAAGTGACCCAAAGTCCTGTTAAGGCACCATACCCTCAAGCCTTAAGGTCAAACAAGAAAAATCTGGACTTAAACAATGAAATCTTAGAGAACTTAAGGCAAGTGAAACTTAATCTTCCCCTTTTGCATGTGATTAAACAAATTCCTACCTATGCAAAAGTTCTCAAAGATTTATGCACAATTAAGAGGAGACACCATGTCAAGAAAACTGCATTCCTAACCGAGAAAGTTAGTGCTTTAATTGAGGAAATAATTCCCCCAAAATACAAGGATCCAGGTTGTCCTACAATTGCTTGCAGCATTGGAAATCATGAGGTTGGACAAGCCTTACTAGATCTAGGAGCTAGTGTGAACCTGATGCCTTTTTCCATTTATGTACAACTAGGTTTAGGGGAAATCAAACCAACCGGTGTAGTGTTATAGTTGGCTGACCGTTCAGTCAAAGTACCCCGGGGTGTGGTAGAGGATCTTTTGATTCAGATTGAAAAATTTTACTATCCTGTTGATTTCCTAATCCTTGATACAACTTCTGCTGTTGACACTAACTCGAAAATTCCTTTGATTTTGGGTAGACCTTTCCTTGGTACTGCAAATGCTCTAATTAATTGCAGGAATGGACTCATGAAGCTGTCTTTTGGAAACATGACCTTAGAAGTGAACATTTTCAATGTTGCAAAACAGCCCGAAGATGAGGATGAAAACCACCAGCTATATATGCTCGAGTCACTCATCCATGAGGGAGTTTCCATGACTCATGATTTTGATCCTCTTAAGAATTTTCTTGTTAATTCTGAGATTGATTTATTTGATGATAAAACTAATGTAATTGATGTTTATGCTGTTATTGACAGATCTCAAGATTATGGCACCCGCCCATGGCAACCAAGGTTTAAAGAGTTGCCCGAAAGAATCGAAAAACAAATCCCCTCAAGTGCGGCAGCACCTAAAGTCGAATTAAAGCCACTACCTAAGGGTGTAAAGCATGCATTTCTCGGTCCAGGTGATACCTTTCATGTCATTATTTCATCTGAATTATCTGAGACCCAATGTGAGAAACTGATTCAGACCTTAAATGCACATAAATCAGCCTTAGGATGGAGCATGGCTGATTTGAAGGGAATTAGTCCCCTGATCTGCTCCCATAAAATAAATTTGGATGAAGGAACCAGTCCTCGTAGAGACCCTCAATGTAGACTTAACCCCACTATGAAAGAAGTAGTGAAGAATGAAGTACTAAAACTGTTAGATTCGGGTATTATATACCCCATAGCTGATAGTAAATGGGTAAGTCCTACACAAGTCGTTCCCAAAAAGTCTGGAGTCACTGTGGTAATGAATGACCTAGGAGAGTTAGTCCCTACTAAACGTGTGACCGGGTGGCGTATGTGCATTGATTACAGAAAATTAAATGCTACCACCCGGAAAGACCATTTCCCACTTCCTTTTATTGATCAAATTCTTGAGCGTGTAGCTGGTCATCCTTTTTACTGTTTCTTAGATGGTTATTCCGGTTATTATAAAATCGAAATTGCATTAGAAGACCAGGATAAAACCACTTTCACTTGTCCTTTTGGCACTTATGCTTTTCGTAGAATGCCATTTGGATTGTGTAATGCCCCTGCCACTTTTCAACGTTGTATGATGAGCGTTTTTAGTGACATAATTGAAAATTGCATGGAGGTTTTTATGGATGACCTGATTGTTTTTGGATCTTTCTTTGATACATGCTTGATAAATTTGAAAAAAGTATTAATTCGTTGTGAGGAAAAATAATTAGTCTTAAACGGGGAAAAATGCCATTTCATGGTACCATCCGGCATTGTCTTAGGACATATTGTCTCTTCTAGAGGAATAGAGGTTGATCAATCTAAGATTGAATTAATCTCTAAATTACCTACGCCTAAGACAATAAAGGATGTGAGATCTTTCCTTGGTCATGCTGGTTTTTATAGGAGGTTTATACAAAATTTTTCCAACATATCTAGACCACTATGTGCCCTCCTAATTAAAGATGCCCCATTTGAGTGGACTCAAGCTTGTCAAGAGGCCTTTAAAACACTGATTGGCAAGCTTACTTCAGCACCTATAATGCAGCCACCTGATTGGAATTTATCCTTTGAAATCATGTGTGATGCTAGTGACTACGTTGTAGGTGCTATTCTTGGACAGCGAAGAGAGAGAAAACCTTTTGTCATTTACTATGCTAGTAAGACTTTGAATAGTGCTCAGATGAATTACTCCACAACTGAAAAAGAATTGCTAGCTGTAGTATTTGCTTTAGATAAATTTCATGCGTATTTAATTGGTTCTCCTATCCTCATTTTTACAGATCATGCGGCTCTCATGTACCTTCTTACAAAGAAGGATGCTAAGGCACGCTTAATATGATGGATCCTACTCCTACAAGAATTTGACATTACTATCAAGGATAAGAAGGGAGTGGAGAACGTAGTAGCTGACCATCTCTCAAGGCTCACATTTGAGGACACTTGCGATGACACACCAATTAAGGATGACTTTCCTGATGAGCATCTGCTCTCTGTTAATTCTTTACCATGGTTTGCTCACATCGTGAATTATTTGGCCACAGGTGCGATACCTATGGATTGGAGCGCTCAAGACAAGAGGAAATTCTTGTATGAGGTACGTAATTTTTACTGGGATGACCCCTATCTTTTCAAGTACTGCCCTGACCAAATTTTGAGGTGTTGCATCCCTAATGAAGAGATTGCCAGCGTCTTAGAATTTTGTCACTCCCACGCTTGTGGAGGCCACTTTTCAATGAAAAAAACCGCTGCAAAAATTTTGCAGTGTGGATTTTATTGGCCTACCTTGTTTAAAGATGCAAACATCTATTGTCGCTCATGTGAAAGGTGTCAAAAGTTAGGAGCTGTGTCTCGTCGAAATATGATGCCATTAAACCCTATTTTGGTAATTGGAATCTTTGATTGTTGGGGCATCGATTTTATGGGACCCTTTCCGCATTCCTTCGGATACCTTTATATCATCGTGGCCATAGATTATGTATCTAAATGGGTAGAGGCAGCAGCTTGCCGAAGCAATGATAATAGAACGGTAATTAAATTTCTTAAAGAAAATGTGTTATCTCGATTTGGTACGCCACGTGCTATAATTAGTGATCGAGGTACACTTTTTTACAACCGTTCTTTTGAAGCTTTGATGCGAAAATATGGGGTGTTACATAAAATTTCTACTGCCTATCATCCTCAGACTAGTGGGCAAGTAGAGCTCGCTAATAAGGAGATTAAACAAATTCTACAAAAAAACAGTTAATCCAGATCGCAAGGATTGGTCTTTGAGACTAGTTGATGTGCTTTGGGCTTACCGTACAGCTTTTAAAACTCCCTTAGGTATGTCACCTTATCAGCTTGCCTTTGGAAAGCCTTGCCACTTACCTGTAGAGCTCGAGCATCGAGCGTATTGGGCAATTAAATCTTTTAATTTTGACATTGGAGAAGCAGGTAAGCTTCGGAAATATCAATTGACCGAGTTAGAGGAGTTAAGAAACGATGCTTATGAGAGCTCTAGGATCTATAAGTCTAAAATGAAAATAATACCAAACTACAGCTAAATCAAATAAAGGAAATAAGAACAACTACACCTAGGGATTCATCCCTTCGCCTTGCTTGAAGACTAGCTGCTCATGGAGCTCATGCTTCCTTGAGTTGCCTCCGGCCTCTCAACGATCATCTCCTCCTCGGTAGCGAAAGCTTCAGCGATTCCTCAGCTTGCCTTCAAAATTATACTTACAGATTCGTCCTAAAGACCCTCTGGATTACTCCTAAAGGCCCTCTGGATTCACTCTCTGATGTATTCAGATGAGCTCCGATTGAATTCCAAAGCTAAAGTGGAGTGGGTCTTATATAGGCAAATACCAAGAGTGCAATGTGTTTTCCATCCGATGTGAGATGTGGGATATAGGAATATGTTTTCCAACCAATGTAGGATGTGGGATTTTAGCCCAAAAACACGCTGAAATCCCGCACAGCCCGCACAGCCTTACCTTTGTCTTCTAAAACTGCCATAACTTTCTCTAGAAAAATCCTTTTGACGAACCGTAAAATTCTCCAGAAAATAGACTTCCGGATATTTCTAAGCATATATGACTCATCTCCTGGTTCTTCTTGTATAAATACAGTTTAATTTTCAAAGATGATTGATCTGTATGGGCAATTCTCGCAATTTAGTGAAACTCCTTTCCAATGCGGGCAGCAGCTGTTGCTCTTTTAAGCACTCCATCTTGTCCTTCCGGAAGTATTCCTTCATTCTAGTATGCCTCAAGTCTTTGTACTTCAAGCAATGATAACTTTTCCTCCTCTTTTGAGCTTAAAGTACCTGAAAATGCATCGAAGTAGATCAATGATCCAAGAATGATACTTTAGAGTTGTTAACGTATAAAAGTGCAATTAAAATCTAGATCAACCCTAAAATGCTAACAATTAAGTACTATTAAGATGTATTTTATGACTCTCATCACTTTCCCAATTTGATCTTTAGTACACGACCCAAAAGTTAGTCAAAGGGAGGATAATTTCAGATTTCTTGGTAAATTTCCTAGGAGAGAAAGAAGAGGTTGAAGAGTTCAACTTTTCGGATGAAGTAATTCTGAAAGTCAAAAACTGTGAGTGGAAACTGTACTTTGATGGGGCAGCTAATCAGAAAGGTTTTGGGATTGAAGCAATATTAGTTTTTTTAGAAGAAATCACCACTACCCTATCAATTCACTTGAATTTTTAATCCAACAGTTTTGTAACCTAGTATGAAGCTTGCATCGCTAGTCTAGAAGCACTCATTGAGATTGGGGGAAAGAGGTCACAGTGTATGGAGATTCCTCTTTAGTCATTTTCCATTCCCAAGGAGAATGGAAAACCAAAGACGAGAAGATGAAGCATTATCAAAAGCACCTTGAGAATCTAGTCCAGTGCTTCGACTGGGTGTCCTTCACTTACCTACCTCGGGCCCAGAATCAGTTCGTTAACACACTGCCAACTCTATCTTTAATGTTAGAAATGTCTGAAGGAGTTGAGGCATTTCTGTTAGTGGTCACATAAAAGGATGAACCAACCTATTACTCAGCTACCGAGAAAATCATGATGGAAGTACACGAAGGTACCAGAAGTCTGCAAATGAATGGGAGAATGTTGGCAAGAAAGATTATTTGTTTGGGTTATTACTAGATTAGCATGGAAACTGGTTGTTGTTTTGATGTTAAAAAGTGCCATAAGTGTCAATTTCATGGAAATTTACAACATTTTCCACCTCGAGAACTTTTTAGTATGACCACACCTTAGCTTTTTGCTACTTGAGGCATAAACACGAATGAAAAAATATTTCTCATGGCTTCCAATGGTAACGAGTACATCTTGGTGAGAACTGACTATTTCACCAAGTGGGTAGAAGTCACCTCATTTTCAAACTTAAACGCTAAGCACATGGCAAGGTTCATTAATCATAACATCTTCTGTCATTATGGAGTACCTTTACAGCGGATATGAGATAATATCACATATTCCCAAGGTGAGGTCATGGATTTACTAAATAAGTACAAAATGGAGTGCTATAAGTCCTCTCCCTATCGACCTCAGACCAACGGGGCAGTAAAAGCAGCGAACAAGAATGTGAAGAGCATTTAGCTAAGATAGTGGAGGCTTGTCGTGACTGGCATGAGAAGCTTCCTATTGCACTGTGGGGGTATCAAAGTTCAATTAGGTCTTCTTTAGGTGGCACTTCTTACTCCTCGGTTTATGATGTGAAAGTGGTTCTACTAATTGCGGTGGAAATTCTTTCACTAAGGACAATTGTGGAAAACCATTTGGAAGAGGCAAATTAGATTTAAGGGAGATATGATGAGTTGACTTTGATTGACGAGAAAGGGGTAAAGGCTCTCCATCATACCTAGGGGTATCAAAAAAGGGTTGCATGAGCTTTTAATAAGATAGTAAGGAACAAGGGCATCAAAGAAGGATATTATGTGGTAAAAGACTTCCGGCCACAAATCCATGATTGGAGGGCCAAATTTAGGCCAAATTGGGCAGGTTGGTATATCGTCAAGAAGATCCTATCCAGGGGAGCCGTATGCCTTACGGACATTGATAATAATGAATTTATTGAGCCTATCAATCTAGATTATCTGAAGAAGTATAACTTGCGATACCCTTTATATGTCCCTCATTATTGTATCCTCACTATATCTATCCCTTTCTAAAAAAAAGAGCTCGCTTTATTTAAAATCAAAAAGGTTAGCTAAGGAAAAAGTTAGAGCATTCCTTCAAACTAAAGACCCACAAGGGTAGTTTAGGCAAAAAAAAGTTAAATCTCTTTATCTCGAACTACATGAAGTCTTCATCCCATTTGTGGGTACGTAAGAAACCACTTTGGTGTAGCCATACCTTTGTTGGAAACCCTTTCCTTTTTTTGTACTTGTAATTGTAATTTTTCTACAAATACATCTTTTATATAAATGTCAAAAAATAATAAAACGAAATTAATTCACACTTTGAATAAGATATGTTGAGCTAATTAAAGAATTGAAATCTTGATTAATCTAATGCATTAATGACTTAAGTTTATGGGCATGTCATTTCTCTTTTATTCTCCAAGGATTTTCTTATTACATATTAAAACACAAGTACATGACATTATTTCAATGTCGTACTGGACTCCCGACAGCAGTATGTTTCTTTTCTTCCTTCGGGGACGCTTCCCCTTGACCCAAAACCCAAACTAGATAATCACGAGAGATAATAAAACAAGATCCATAAATGATGCGAGGAGTTTGTGTCATGGTGTGCCTGGGGAAAAAACTTGAAATCTGCTCGATCAATTGTTCACTCATTAGATAAGTATAATAGCCATGGTCGGAAGGCGAAACGATTTGTAGTTACCTATATTGTTTGAGAATCAATGTTGAGGAATAATATAATTAGTGGGTGTTGCGGCAAGCACTACAAATCTTTTTTTTAAAGGTAGACACGATGATCTTCCATCTGGGGCATTAATAGAAAATTTGTAAAACACTAGGTGTGTGAAACCAGTTAAGCCTGTCCTCCTGTGAATCTTTCTTAACCAGGATTTTATGCCCCTGAAAGTGTTTTGGCTAGTTTTTAGTGTCAGAATTATTGGGACATGGTTACACCCAAAGTATAACGCGATAGTTGTAGCACAGCTTTGGGGTGTCGATTCCATAGGGAAAAGCGATCTACAAAGGAAAAGTGTAAACCTTAACACGAACGATAACAATCAAGTGAGAAGATACGAATAATGATGTAATTGTGTAAATAGATTGAGATATACAATAAAGAAACAACAAGGTTCTGGGAATCCTTTCTAGGTTTGTTGCCTTATTCCAATCTTTGATTCAATTGTTTTATCTCGACTGCAAGTTTCACGTCCCAAAAAAGCAATCGACAAATATTCAACTAAAGTACATATAAATTCTAATGTAATTGATATGAATTACTCTTAATTTTGATTTAAGCACACATGACCTTTCCTACAGGTTTATCAAGAAACGACAATATATCTTAACAACAATATCGCAGTAATGGACAAACCTAAAAGATAAATCTACCAGACTTAATCACATCCAATAAGCTTGACATAAGAAGAGCATGACTAGGCTTATATCAAAGATAATGATACAATCACCGGATTAAGAGAAAATCCTTTAATTAGATAAAAGAGTAACATATAACAATGTTTTGACAATAAATCCCAGCTATAACTGAATCAATAGAGGAAAATAAGAACAACTACACCTAAGGATTCATCCCTTTGCCTTGCTTGGAGATTAGTTTGCCATGAAGTTCATGGTTGAACACTTTGATAGAGGAGAGTGTGGTAGCCTTCTTGAGTTTTTCAGACTTCCAAGATATCTTTTCTAAAACCCTAAGTGATCTATTTATAGTACAAGAGTTCCAAGGATATTCTAGGGTTTAAACAATCATTAAAGTCCTAATTAGGTCATAACTCGAAAACAAACTTTCGTGTGCGCGTCGCAGCTCTCTCTTCTAGGTGCCTAGGCTTTGGCTGGTGCTTGTTCTGGGTGCCTAGGCGCTGAAGGTGGAGTTGGCTCTTTTGGGCAATCTTTATGGAAGCCGCGGCTCTCATTGGTTGGTGGAGGTTCTCTTCGTTTTATCGTTTTGTAACCACTCCATCACCTTGATATGCATGGAATCTTAGTGCTTCAAGCAATGGTAGTTTTTCCATCTCTTTTAAACACCAAGTACCTGAAAATGCACCGAAATAAGTTAATGATTCAAGAATATCACTTTAGAGTTATTAAGGTATAAAAGTGTAATTAAACCCTAGATCAACCCTAAAATGCCAACAATTAAGTACTGTTAAGGTGCATTTTATGACTCTCATCACAACCCCCAACTAGCTTATTGCTAGTCCCTCGCAATTCAAGCAAAAACAAGAGATGAATTCTATGGTAGGAATCAAAACAAAGTAAAGCAATACTAGAGTTAAACCAAGAGCAATTCACTTTTTGTCTCAGAAATTACGCATAATATACAGCACATAGAATCATTAAATGTCACTTAAGTCCAAAAGTAATCCAAACATCAATCTTAAAATTTTTATCGACTTTTAACAACCATCTTACCACAATCCATTAATCCGAACACCTGGATGATTTTATGCATAACATTCATGAATACAAGTCTTGGCCTCTAAAAACATAATAAATTGCGTGACATCAATCACAAATCAAGCTCCGTAGGCTTATTTTTCAAATCACTCTCCACTATTGTAGAAAAATCATACTACATTGGATCAATAGGTCTTTAATAAGCTTGTAACGTTAGGCTAAGGTAATGGTTAAGGAAGAATGGGAAGGATTTGCAAGTAAAAGAACTCAATCTCTTAGCTTTAAATACAACAACTTTTAAGCACTAGATAACCTTACTTCAACACCCAACTCTTTCAACCATTTTTTTATAAGAGAATATCTCTCAATAAGTCACTACTTTTCTTTTCTTTTCTTATTTCTTTGCCATACTTCACTTCTTTTTTTTTTCTCTTTTTTTCTTTTCTTATTTCTTTGCCATACTTCACTTCTTTTTTTCTTCTCTTTTTTTCTTTTCTTTTCCTTTCTAGTTTGGCATAAGACCATTCACCTTCTTTTTCATTCTTTTCTTTTTCTTTTCTTTTCCACAACCCCCAACTTATCTCCTTTAATGTACTTGGGTTATGGTAGTAATACTTTTTTTTTCATATTTCCATCCTTACTCCTGTCAAGTGCTTCGCAACAAATGTGTATGACTAAGTTCTTTTAAAAGAAGGGTAAGGATAAAATATTTTTAGGCTCAAAAGGATAAGTGAATGGGTTATCGAAAGAAACAAGGCTCAATTTCTTTTTCAAGAAAAAGGCTCAAATAAGTGACTAGCGAAAAATATAGCAATGGTAAGTTTAAAAGGCTCAAACGGTTCAAAAATGGCCTATATGATATCCTAAGTAATGTGTATTGCTGAGAGTCATAAAATGCATCTTATCGTACTTAATTGTTAGCATTTTACAGTTGATCTAGGTTTGAATTGCACTTTTATACCTTATCAACTCTAAAGTGTCATTCTTGGATCATTGATCTATTTTGATGCATTTTCAGGTACTTTAAGTTCAAAAGAGATGGAAAATCCATCATTGCTTGAAGCACAATGACTCAATGAACACCAGAGTGAAGGTTCACAAGCACTTGAAAAGGAGTTTCACTAAATTGCCACAATTGCCCGTACAGATCAATCATTTTTGCAAATTAAACTGTATTGATGCAAGAAGAACCAGTAGATGAGCCATATATGTTTAGAAAGATCCGGAAGTCTGTTTTCGTGAGAATTTTACTGCTCATAAAAATAATTTTTATAGAGAAAGGTATGGCAGTTTTAGTAGACAAAGGTCAGGCCTCCAGAACAGCATCTACCTAGCGTCGCGGCCTGGAGAAGAGGGCGACGCACCATCCTCTGGGCGCCTAGGCGTTGAAATACACCCTTTAGGAAACCAGACTCACCCTACTCTAACACCTACAATCCCAGTTGGAAAAATCACCCTAATTTTTTGTGGAGATCCGATATACAACCTCATCCCCACTCTAGTACCCAATGGCAATCGGAAGCAACCTCATCTAACGCACCACGACAATCTTTACCTTTGGAAGATATATTTAAGTCATTTCTGTAGGTACATGCCAAGAGTGCGGAAGAACAAGGCAAGATAAATCAACGGTTTATAGAGGAGCAAAAAGGGATCAAAGAGGAACAAAAGGAAATAAAAAGCCAACTCACCAAGTTGATTAGTTTCTTGACGGTTCAAGAGCAAGATTGGTTTCCTTCGCAGTCGCAACAAAATCCAAGGGGACAACATATGGCACAAACCTTTGATCCGAAAAATCATAATATTAAAGAGGTTAATGCCATAATAACCCGCAGCGGTAGGAAAATTGATGGACCCACTCTATCATCACACTTGATTCCTAATACTGTGAGAAACAAGGATAAAGGCCCCAAGGAACAAGAGGCCCATGATGATTATTCTCCATCGGTGCCTTTCCCTCAAGCTCTCCTTAAACCTAAGGAGAGAAATTCAGCATAAAAAGGTGAGATTCTTGAACAACTTCAGCATGTTATGATTAACGTCCCTCTTCTTCATGTTATAAAATAGATTCCTAACTATGCTAAATTCATCAAGGATCTATGCACACTTAAGAGGAGGCACAATGTTAAGAAGACCACATTCTTAACGAAGCAAGAAAGTGTGGTAATTGATAGCATGACACCGCCCAAATATAAAGATCTGGGCTGTCCAATGGTGGCTTTCCAAGTTGAAAACAAATCTTGTGGCCAAGCATTGCTAGATTTGGGAGCTAGTGTGAGCCTCATGCCATACTCCATGTACTTGAAACTCGGTTTAGGTGAGATTAAACCAACCTACATGGTACTTCAATTAGCAGATAGATCGGTAGGAAAACCAAGAGGTATTATAGAAGATGTTTTGCTACAAATTGATAATTTCTATTATCTTGTTGACTTTTTGGTTTTAGATACTGTTTCTATGGTGAATACGAAGTCCAAAATTCCTTTGATATTTGGAAGACCATTCCTCGCCACCGCCAATGCTCTCATTAATTGTAGGAATGGCCTAATGACATTATCATTTGGAAATAGAACTTTAAAGATAAATGTTTTCTGAATCTCAAGGCAGCCACATGAAGAGGACAAGTGTTTCGACACTTATATGATTGATAAGCTTAATTCGGAGGATGAGCACATTAAAGATAATTCTAACTCTTTGGAATTCCCTCCTAATAATTTTGAGTTCAATGCTTCTTTAATTTATCCCCATGCCGTTAATGTTATTGATATTTGTGATAAGTCACTAGGATTTATTAAGAAATCTTGGCAACCATGCTTTGAGGAGTTGCTTGAGAGAAGTCAATTGGGTGCGTGAATCAAATACCCTACTACTGATAGTAAATTGGCAACATCAAGAACACTTGAGCCACATGTGGTGGACTTTAAGTATTCCTTGCCAAAAGACTAGCATTGAGGCCATTAAGTATGGAGCCTCATCTTCAGCACCACAATGAGGCTAGCAGTGAGAGTGGTGCAGCGTCTGGGTGAAGACGTAAAACTTAGCGCTCATGGGTGGCACCCCATAGCATATCCTTTAATTTTTATTGTTTTTCATGATTATTTTTCTTGTTTATTATTAGTATTTTGTTGTTTTCCAGTATTACCTTCGTATTTCTTTTTCAGGGACAATAATGCATAGTAGTTCAATTGGTCGTGCACAACTTTCAGCTCCACACACCTTTGGTTAAAAAGGGAGTTTCCTTAAATTTTTGTTTTACATTGAGGACAATGCCTATCTTAAGTTGGGGGTGGAGAAAACAAATTTCTTATTGCATACCATTGAATTGTTGGGTATCAACTTCCCTTTTTCGTTTTAATTTGTTTGTTTTGTTTTAATACACCTGTTTGTTAGGATAATATGTTTTTTAAAAAAAATTTATGTTTAGTTTTGTTTGTTTTTAGCATGCTTTGTGTTAGCCTTGGAGTTAATTCGCATGTCGATGATATGAGCCTAATTGAGATAGCATATAGTGCTTAGAAGATTTTAAATCTTGCTTCGCTTTGAAAATAAATTAAGTGTCAATCTTTCTTTGGTTAGAGACTCTGGTTTGTGGTAAGATTGCATGATTAGTCTAAAGCATTTAGAGAAGTTTTATGTGCGATTGTTCTGTGAATACTTTTATGGTCTCAACAAGCTCTATAACTTATTTGATAATCACTTGAGGCGAAAATCATAGAATGCACATTACTTAGGATATGATATAGGCCATTTTTGAACCATTTGAGCCTTTCAAACTTACCCATGCTATATTTATCACTAGTTCACCTATTTGAGCCTTTTCTTGAAAAAGAATTTGAGTCTTGTTTCTTTCAATAGCCCATTTACATAACTTTATGAGCTTAAAAATATTTTATCCTTACCTTTCTTTTAAAAGAGCTTAGTTATACACATTTGTTGAGAAGTACTTAAGAAGAGTAAGGATGAAAATATGAGAAAATATTACTACCATAACCCAAGTACATTAAAAGAGATAAGTTGGGGGTTATGGAAAAGAGTAAAAAAATGAAAAAAAGGAGGTGAATGGTTATGTGCCAAAATAAAAAAAAAGGAATTATGGCAAAGAAAGAAGAAAAGAAAAGTGGTGATTTATGGAGAGAAATGCTCGAAAAAATGGTTGAAAGAGTTGGATGTTAAAGTAAGGTTATCTAGTGCTTAAAGTGGTTGTGTTTAAATTAAGAGACTTAGTTCTTTTATTTGTTTAAACTTTCCCATTCTTTCTTGACCTTTACCCTTGCCTAACGTTACAAGCTTATTAAAGACCTATTGATCCGATGTAGTGTGATTTTCTACATAGTGGAGAGTGATTTTAAAAGTGAGCCTATTGAGCTTGATTTGTTATTGATGTCACGCAATTTAATATGTTTTTAGAGGCCAAGACTTGTATTCATGGACATTGTTAATAAAATCATCCAGATGTTCGGATTAATGGACTGTGGTAAGACGGATGATAAGAATCGATAACAATTTAAGGTTGACATTTGGATTATTCTTGGACTTGAGTGATATTTCATGATTCTATTTGTTGTGTGTTATGCATGATTTTTTAGACAAAACTTTTGAATCACTCTTGGTTTAACGCTAACATTGCTGTATTTTGTTTTGATTCCAACTAAAGAATTCATCTCTAGTTTTCGCTTAAATTGCTAGGGACTAGCAATAAGCTAGTTAGGGGTTATGATGAGAGTCATAAAATGCATCTTTACAGTACTTAACTGTTAGCATTTTAGGGTTGATATAGGTTTGAATTGAACTTTTATACCTTAACAACTCTAAAGTGTCATTCTTGGATCATTGATCTATTTCGATGCATTTTTAGGTACTTTAAGTTCAAAAGAGATGGAAAAGCTATCATTGTTTGAAACACAATGACTCGATGAACACCAGAGTGAAGGTTCACAAGAACTTGGAAAGGAGTTCCATTAAATTGCCAGAATTTCCCGTACAGATCAATCATTTTTGCAAATTAAACTTTATTTATGTAAGAAGAACCAGGAGATGAGCCATATATGTTTAGAAACATCCGGAAGTCTATTTTCAGGAGAATTTTACAGCTCATAAAAATGATTTTTCTAGAGAAAGTTATGGCAGTTTTAGTAGACAAAGGTCAGGTCTCCAGAACAGCATCTACCTAGCACCGTGTCATGGAGAAGAGGGCGCCACACCGTCCAGCACACCAATAATCTCGAACAAAGACAATACCTAGGCGTGCACACGGTCTCTTGACCTAATTAGGGCTTCTAAATGACAACTTTTGAGCCCAAAACACCCCTCAACCTTATGGTCTATATATAGATCCTTAAGGGTTTGCAGCCTTCATTGGATTTAACCATTCTTCAAAGTATCTTAAGGCTAGAAATCAAGAGGAGAGCTCCACATTCTTCATCAACCTTGAGCCCCATGGCCAACTAATCTCCAAGCAAGGCAATGGGATGAATTCCTAGGTGTTGTTGTTCTTATTTTCCATTCTTGATTCAGTTGTAAGCATTTATTGTTGAATATTGTTTTTGATTTACTCTTTGATTAAGTAAGAATTAGAGACTTTACTCTTAATCTGGTGATTGCATCTTCCTCCTCCACATAAGTTTAGTCAAGCTCTTCTTATGTCAAGTTGTTTAGATGTGATCGATTTCGGTAAATTTATCTTATAGATTGTCCATTACTATGGTATTGTCATTGAGATATATTGTTGTTTCTTGATAATCTATGAGATAGATCATGTGTGCTTGAATCAAAACTAAAGAGTAATTTGTAGCAATTACATTAGGGTTTATAAATGTGCTAGATTGAATATTTGTCGATTGCTTGTTTGGGATGTGAAACTTGCAATCGAGATAAAAACAATTGAATCGAGAGTGGAACAAGGCAACGAACCTAGGAAGGATTCCCGGAATCTTGTTGTTTCATTTATATTCTCAATTATATTTACAGGATTTTTCTCACAATACATCATTATCAAAACTCATATTCTTCTGTAGTTCGTGTTATTGTTCCTGTCAAAGTTTACATTTTCTTTTGTAGTTCGCGTTTCCTCGTGGGATCGACACCTCATCTATAGACAATAACCATGTGATAATTTGAGTGTAATCATGCATTCTAGGAATTCACCTCAAGTGATTATCAAATAATTTCTAGAGCTTGTTGAGACCGCAAAAGTATTCACAAACAATCACACATAAAACTTCTCTAAATGTTTTAGACTAACCATACAATCTTACCACAAACTAGAGTCTCAATCCAAATGAAGATTAAAATTATTCTCAAACCGAAGCAAGATTTAACTTATTATAAATGCTATATACTATCTCAATTAAGCTCATATCAGTGAAATATGAATTAACTCTAAGGTTAACACAAAGCATGCTAAAAACAGATTAAAAAAGGGAAAGTAATGCCAAGCAGTTCAATGGAAAAAAAATATGTTTCCTCCACCCCCAACTTAAAAATTGCATTCTCCTCAATGTTAAAGATAAAGAAAAGGAAACTCCCTTTGTAAGCAAAAGTGCACATAAACTGAAAATTGTGCACCATCATGTGAACTGTAGGCTATTCTTCTTGCTGAAATTCCAATCTACAACATAGAATAACACAACAAAAAGAAAGCAATTGTGGTGTACTATTAAGATTCCCACCGTATGTTAGGTTAACATATGAAATGGAAAGAAATAACTACAAATGAAAAGAAAATAAGAAAAATAAAATAACAAAAAGGAAAAGAGATAACAAATGTTAGTACAGTCATCCGATAATAAATAAAATAAAAGGAAACAAATAAGATAGAACCCAAAACTAATCCTCTATGTCATCATCCTTTTCTTCATTCTCTTCACCTGCCTCAGGAGTTAGATCAAAAGATGAACCCAGATAGGGTGGCAAAGTGGGAAAGTGATCCATGTCATAACCAGTAGCAGAGGCAAGGTATTGGTACAATTGACCAAAAGAAGAGTACACCCCCGCTTGATAATTAGCTTGCCTAGCCAAGAAATGTTCTTGATGATCAAATCTATCATGCAAAAATTTATGATGCTCGTCAAAATGAATCTCTAAATGCTCAAGGCGCTTGGCAACAGTGAAATGCCTTGGGGGAGAAGGGGCTACAATCACTGATAAGTGCTTAAATATTCATATTTAAGCCCTTTAATTTACATGTGTTAAGCTCTTTGTCTATACATTTTAGTCTGTTTTACTTTATTTTGTGTGTTTCACATGTTTTTATAGGTTTTGGAGAAAAAGGAAGCAGTTTTGGCACTTAAGGGAAGAAGCCTAGAAATCCTGGAGCAGCTTCTGGTCAAAGTGCGATCGATCGCACTACTGCATGCGATCGAGCGCATATGCGATCGTTCGCACACATGAAGGATCGAGCGCAAGACGCATGCGATCGAGCACACATGTACGGGCGTGAATAGTAAACTACACAACCCTATTTTGGAAATAACTCTATTTTGAAAATAAAAGAGTTTTGTGTTTTAGGAAAGTTTGGGAACTCATGAGCCTTCTAGGACTACTCAAGCCCTATAAATACACCTGTAAAGCACACACAAATAATCACTTCTTAGATCCCTTCTTTTATCTTTTGCTTTAGCTTGGAGAAGGAGACCGTGGAGAGGAATTGACGACTCTTCTCTCGGGTTTCTTCTTTCCTTTATTTTTATTATGTGTACTTAACTTTTAGTAAGGGCATAGTTGAAGCCCTAATTCTGTTTATTCAATAATTAGTATTGGCACCTTTGTGATATTTATGTTGTGTTGCTTAACTTGATTAATACCTGCTTTTATTTAAATTCCTCATATGTATATGTCTAATCAATATGTGCATGTGATATGGACTTGTTAGTTAGATCAATTTGGATGACCGAGTCCTGGGTCTGACATTAGTAACAAAAGATATCCACACCGGATTCTTGGGTTAATCAACATGGGAAACCGGGAGTATATACCATGCCTTAAGTCCCGTGTAGTTATCGATTTCCACAGATCCTATGCTCTCTTAAGGAACAACTTAGCATACACCAGGTTGAATCCCTTGAGAGAGAAAAGAGTTAGAGTAGATACCATGCCTAACTCGTTGCTTAGGGAGATCAATAGCTTAAGGAGTAGATACCATGCCCTTAGGTTGACAACCATTAGGTATTCATGACATGAGTAAAGCATTGGCATACTATATTGTTGTGGTAGCATAATTAGTGGTGGATATCAAGTCCCTACGCCTTTATCTTTATTATTTTATCTTTATCATAATCAACACTTTTATTATTTCTATCTTTTTTACATTGCGAATATAATTCTAAAAAGAAATTCACCAATCCCTGTGGAGATGATCTTGCTTTAGCACACTATACTACTAAGTTGACCTTGTGCACTTTCAAGTAAAACGAGTGCGATTATTTACTTATTTATTTAGGTAAATAAACGCGCAACAATCACCGCTCTCTCTCCTGGAACTGGCGGCATTGAGGTTTTAATCATATTAAGCATGCCATCATCGATGGGCTTCTTAGGTTGTTGGGCCTCCTCATCAGGACTGTACTGGACTCCAGCTTGGATGCATAATTGGGTAATTAAGGAAGGGAAGTACAATCCAAGCTTTAGTTGCACAGTGTGTATGATAGAATTAAATATGATATGGCCCATATCAATAGTCATGCCCATCAAAATAGCATAAATCAGGCATCAACCTCTGACATACAGAATATTGCCAAGCTCGAGCATTGACAGTTAGAGAAATACTAGGCAAGGTTATAGGGGTATCACCTGTCATTTTCCATGTAGTTCCTGAAGTACAGAGAGTATTGCAAATCTCTTCAAAATTAATATTAGATGTATATGCACTATACTCATTGTTTTCTATGTCAGGGAGTCCATAGAATCTATTGATAGATGTGCTTCTAAAAGAAATTATTTTTCCTCTCACTCTCACCTTACCATTCCTATGTTCTTCTGCATTAGCATAGAATTCTCTAACCACATTTGTGAGGGAATGAGATCGTTGGCTAGCAAATGTACCTCAATGCCTATCAATAATAATTCTAAACAAGGTAGGGTTTGCTCTCACTGTTATATTGAATCCTCTCTCAGGAATGGGTTTTCTAGTGTGCATCATCCTAACATATCTCTCACTAGCCTAAAAACTAACAAATTTGCCCTCATCATACTCTTGTGCTTGTTTCCCCTTTGTCTCTTAGTCTTAGGGGCCATTTGAATCAAATATATAGAACAATAATTCTAAATCAAAATCAACCACCCAAATAGCACAAATGAACAATAAAGAGGAGAAATTGGTTTTACTTGATGCCGAAAGTTGGAGAGAAGAAGGAATACCCACCAACTTGAAGTTTTCTTGATGACCCCAAAACCTTTTTAGTACCAAGCTTTTTGGAGAAGTTTCCAACAAAATCTTCAATATTAGTGCAAAATCCTACAAGAAATGATGTTAGAATCAAGAAATTTTGAGTAAGAGTGAGTGGGTAAGTGAGGGTTTTGGAGAGAGGATGAGAGAGAGGGGGGTGTGCAGCTGTAATCTCAAATTGAAGAAGGAGGGCTGAAATTTTACTTTAAATGGACCAGGGTAAGAGTGGGTGTCGTGGCTTGCTCTCTTGGGTCCCGCGGCTTAAGCTGATGGGTGTGTGTGGTGTGCAGTCTGTGCCCTGTGGTGCGCATGATACTGGGGCGCGGTACTGTGGGAAGGGCAAGATGGGCTGGATTGGTGCACTTCCTGGTGGGCGAGGCGCAACGCACACTAGGCCTAGGCACGGCCTAATCTAGTTCTAATAGGAAAAACTCGTTTGGTCACTTACAAAAAACAGAAAAACATTTAAAATAAAGTTAGTAAGAATAACCTTAAAATAAAAATTAGATTAAATGAAACTAAAAGCTAAAAATTAAACTGAAGATAGACTTAATTAAAACTAAAACAAACAAAACAAAAAAATAAAAGTAAAAACATACCTATGTGGTGTGGTCAAGGTGAATAGACTAGATCCATAAGGTGAATGTCTTCCACTTTCGGATCTTGCCTATCAATCAAGATCTTAAGTCGCTGAACATTCACTTTAAAAGTTAGACCGTCCTTAGTGTCTTCTATTTCAACCACTTCATTTTTAAAAACATTTTTTACTATGAAAGGACCGGTCCACCTTGACCGAAGTTTTCCACGATGCTTATGAAGTCTAGAGTCATATAAGAATACCTTATCATTGGGTTTAAATGTTTTCCTCAAAATGTTTTTGTCATGGAATACTTTCATTTTAGCCTTATAGATTCTAGAATTTTCATAAGCATCGTTTCTTAATTCCTCTAACTCGGTCAGCTGATATTTCCTAAGCTTACCCGCTTTGCCTAGGTCAAAATTAAAAGACTTGATGGCCCAATAAGCTCGATGCTCGAGTTCCACTAGTAAGTGGCAAAGTTTTCCAAAAACAAGCCGATAAGGCGACATACCTAAGGGAGTTTTAAGGACTGTACGGTAAGCCCAAAGCGCATCAACTAGTCTCAAAGATCAATCCTTGCGATCCGGGTTAACCATTTTTTCCAAAAAATTTATAATTTCCCTATGAGCAAGCTCTACTTGTCCACTAGTCTGAAGATGGTAGGCTATAGAAATTTTATGTAACACCCCATATTTTCTTATCAAAGCTTCAAAAGAACAGTTGCAAAAATGTGTACCTCAATCACGAATTATAGCACGTGGTGTACCAAATCGAGATAACACATTTTCTTTGAGAAATTTAATTACCATTCTATTATCATTGCTTTAGCAAGCTGTTGCCTCTACCCACTTTGATACATAATCTATTGCCATGATGATATATTGGTATCTGAAGGAAGGAGGAAATGGTCCCATCAAATCAATGCCCCAACAGTCAAATATTTCAATCACTGACATTGGGTTTAAGGGCATCATATTATGACGAGACACAGCTCCTAACTTCTAACACTTTTCACATGAGTGACAATAGATTTTTGCATCTTTAAACAAGGTAGGCCAATAAAATCCACACTGCAAATTTTTTGTAGCGGTTTTTTTCATTGAAAAGTGGCCTCCACAAGCTTGGGAGTGACAAAATTCCAAGACGCTAGCAATCTCTTCATTAGGGATGCAACACCTTAAAATTTGGCCAGGGTAGTACTTGAAAAGACAAGGGTCATCCGAATAAAAATTAGGTACCTTGATGAGAGCCATAAAATACATCTCAACAGTGCTTAATTGTTAGCATTTTAGGGTTGATCTCGGTGTTAATTGCACTTTTATACATTAATAACTCTAAAGTGATATTCTTGACCATTGACTTATTTTGGTGTATTTTCAGGTACTTTAAGATCAAAAGAGATGGAAAAGCTATCATTGCTTGAAGCACAATGACTCAATGAACACCGGAGTGAAGTACACAAGCACTTGGAAAGGAGTTTCACTAAATTGCCAGAATTGCCCATACAGATCAATCATTTTTGCATATTAAGCTGTATTGATACAAGAAGAATCAGGAGATGAGACATATATGCTTAGAAAGATCCAGATGTTTATTTTCTGGAGAATTTTATGGGTCATAAAAATGATTATTCTAAAGAAAGTTATGGTAGTTTTAGTAGACAAAGGTCAGGCCTCCAGGACAGCACCAGCCTGTGCTACGGCATCCCTCAGCCTGTGCCGCAGCACCCAGGAACCTCCACTCTTGCTGCACCAGCCTATGCTGCAGCATCCCTCAGCCCATGTGACAGCACCCAGGACCCACCCAACCAAGCTGAAGGTAGTGCCGCAGTGCCCATAGAGGAGTGCCGCAGCGCGCACACGAAATTCCTTCTCCGAGTTTTGACCTAATTAGGATTTTAATGACTTTTTTAAACCATAAAACACCGTTGGACTTTGTGATTATAAATAGACCACTTAGGTTTTGAGAAGAATCATTCTTTATACAATCTTAGAGGGCTGCAAATTAAGGGGAGATGCTCCATCAAAGTCATCAAACACTAGCCCCATGGCCAACTAATCTCCAAGCAAGGCGAAGGGATGAATCCCTAGGTGTAGTTGTTCTTATTTTCCATTATTGATTCAGTTGTAATTTGGATTTATTAACAAAAAAATTTTTTATGAGTATTCTTTGATTAAATAAGAAGAATTTAGGTTCATGTGGTAGTTGCACTTTATGTTCTTCTTATTCTAGATTTTCTTAATCCGGTGATTGCATGCTTCTTCTCCATATAAGTCTAGTCATGCTCTTCTTATGTCAAGTTGCTTGTATGTGATTAAGTCCAGTAGATTTATCTTTTAGGTTTGTCCATTATTGCAATATTGTCATTAAGATATATTGTCACTTCTTGATAAATCTATAGGATAGGTCATGTATGCTTGAATCGAAATCAAAGAGTACTTCATAACAATTATATTAGGATTCACATGTGCTTTGATTGAATATACACCGATTGCTTGTTTGGGATGTGAAACTTGCAATCGAGATAAAAACAACTGAATCGAGATTGAAATAATGCAATGAACCTAGGGAGGATTCCTGGAACCTTGTTGTTTTCTTATTATATTCTTCATTACAAATATACAATTTCCTCATAATACTTTACTATCAAAACTCATATTTAATTATTTGGATTTTATCGTTTCGTATTAAAGTTTACACTTTTCCTTATAGTTAACTTGTTTCCCCGTGGAATCGACACCCCAAAGCTGTGCTACAACTACCGCGTTACTCTTTGGGCGTAATCAAATTTTGGCGCCGTTGTTACTTCTATGATGGGCTTCTAAGTAGGGAAAGGTAGTTCATAGAAATGATGTGCAATGGGGATTTTCTTCAAAAAGGTCCCGACCAAGCCATAGATTTCCTAGATGACCTATCAGAAAAATTCAACACTTGGACAGGACCAAATGCCATAGGAAGAGGACAACCTTAAAGCCCGTGTAGAGGCCCTAACTAAGGAAAATGAAGCCTTAAAAACCAGAAATGCTAGGGTCCCTGAACCAGCTGCTAGGGTAGAGTCCTATGAGCCTTGTTTCATGTGTAATGGGGTAGATCATTTACCTAAGGATTGTCCAGTTTATTTTGAGATGAAGGAAGAGTGTAATGCTGTAGGTATACCCTTAGGGAAACCACACTCACCCTACTCTAACACCTATAATCCCGGTTGGAAGAATCACCCTAATTTCAGTTGGAAAGCCAACATGCTACCCCCTGCCCACTATAGTACCCAATGGAAATCGAAAGCAACCTCATCTAATGCACCTCAACAATCTTTACCTTTGGAAGATATTTTTAAGTCATTTATGCAGGTACATGCCAAGAGTGTGGAAGATCAAGGAAAAATAAATTAACGGTTGTTAGAGGAACAACAAGCGATCAAAGAGGAATAAAAGGTAATAAAGAGCCAACTCACCAAGTTGACTAGTTTCTTAATGGTTCAAGAGCAACATCGTTTTCCTTCATAGCCACAACCTAATCCAAGGGGACAACATATGGCACAAACCTCCAGACCTGAAAATCAAAATGTTAGAGAGGTTAATGCCATAATCACTCGCAGCAGTAAGAAAATTGATGGGCCCACTCTACCATCAAACTTGAGCAACAAGGATAAAGCCCCAAAGGAACAAGAAGCCCATGATGATTATTCTCCACAAGTGCCTTACCCTCAAGCACTCCTCAAACCTAAGGAGATAAATACAACATTAAAAGGTGAGATTCTTGAACAACTTTAGCATTTAAAATTAACCTCCTTCTTCTTCATGTTATTAAACAGATCCCCAACTATGTGAAAATCATCAAGGATCTATGCATACTCAAGAGGAGGCATAATGTGAAGAAGACAGCATTCTTAATGGAGCAAGCGAGTGCAGTAATTGACAGCAAGACATCGCCCAAATATAAAGATCTGGGCTATCCAACGGTGGCTTGCCAAATTGGAAATAAATCTTGTAGCCAAGCATTGCTGGATTTGGGAGCTAGTGTGAACCTCATGCCATTCTCCATATACTTGCAGCTCGATTTAGGTGAGATTAAACCAACCTCCGTGGTACTTCAAATAGCGGATAGATCGGTAAGAAAACCAAGAGGTATTGTAGAAGATGTTTTGTTGCAAATTGATAATTTCTACTATCCTGTTGATTTTTTTGTTTTAGATATTGTTTCTACTGTAAACACGGAGTCAAAAATTCCTTTGATACTTGGAAGACCATTCCTTGCCACCACCAATGCCCTCATTAATTGTAGGAATGGCCTAATGACATTATCATTTGGAAATAAGACTCTAGAGTTAAATGTTTTTCGAGTCTCATGGGAGCCATATGAAGAGGATGAGTACATCAAAGATAATTCTAACTCTTCGGAATTCATTCCTAATAATTTTGAATTCAATGATTCTTCAGTTTATCCCCATGCCGTTGATGTTGTTGATGCTTTTGATAAGCTACAGGAATTTATTAAGAAATCTTGGCAACCATGCTTTGAGGAGTTGCTTGAGAGAAGTCAAATGGACGCGGGAATCAAATATCCTACTGCTAATAGTAAATGGGCATCACTAAAAATAGTTGAACCACATATGGTGGACTTTAAGTATTCCTTGCCAAAAGACTAGCACTAAAGTCACTGAGTATGGAGCCTCATCTTCAGCACCACAATGAGGCCAGCAGTGAGGGTGGTGCAGTATCTGGCTGAAGACGTAAAACTTAGCACTCATGGGAGGCAACCCACAACATATCCTTTTATTTTTTTTGTTTTTTATATTTCTTTTTCTTGTTTATTATTATTATTTTGGTATTTTCCAGTTTTACTTTCGTATTTCTTTTTCAGGGACAAATATACGAAGCAGTTCAAATGGTGGTGTACAATTTTCAGCTTCTGTGTACTTTTGGCTACAAAGTGAGTTTCCTTAACTTTTGCTTTCACATTGAGGAAAATGCTTATTTTAAGTTGGGGGTGGAGGAAAGGAGGAAACATATTCCTGTTTTTTATTTTTTTCTTTGAACTACTTGGTGTCTTTTTCCTTTTTGTTTGTTTTTAGCATGCTTTGTGTTAGCCTTAGAATTAATTCACATGTCAATGATATGAGCCTAATTGAGATAGCATATAACGTTTAGAAATAGTTAAATCTTGCTTCGGTTTGAAATTAATTTAAGTGTCAATCTTCATTTGGTTTGAGACTCTGGTTTGTGGTAAGATTGTATGATTAATCTAAAATATTTAGAGAAGTTTTATGTGTGATTGCCTTGTGAATACTTTTGCGGTCTAGACAAGCACTAGAACTTATTTGATAATCACTTAAAGCAAATTCCTAGAATGCACACTACTTAAGATATGATATAGGCCATTTTTGAACCGTTTGAGCCTTTCAAACTTACTATTTCTATATCTATCACTAGTCACCTATTTGAGCCTTTTTCTTGAAAAAGAATTTGAGCCTTGTTTCTTTCAAAAACCCATTTACTTACCCTTATGAGCCTAAAAATATTTTATCTTCACCCTTCTTTTAAAAGAACTTAGTTGTACACATTTGTTGAGAAGCACTTAAGAGGAATAAGGATGGAAATATAAAATAAAAAAAAACCATAACCCAAGTATATTAAAGAAGATGAGTTGGGGGTTATGGAAAAGAAAAGAAAATGAAAATGAAAATGAAAAAGGAGGTGAATGGGTATTTGCCAAAAATAGAAAAGAAAACAGAAAAGGAAGTGAATTATGACAAAAAAAGAAGAAAAACAAAAGAAAAAAAATGGCGATCTATTGAGAGAAATCCTCAAAGAGTGGTTGAAAGAGTTGGGTATTGAAGTAAGGTTACCCAGTGCTTAAAAGTGGTTGTGTTTAAAGCTAAAAAATTGAGTTCTTTTACTTGTGAATCCTTTCCGTTCTTTCTTAACCTTTACCTTAGCCTAACATTACAAGCTTATTAAAAGACCTACTGATCCAAGGTGGTACGATTTTTCTACAATAGTGGAGAGTGATTTGAAAAATAAGCCTATGGAGCTTGTTTACATGATTGATGTCACACAATTTGTTATGTTTTTAGAGGCCAAGACTCGTATTCATGAATGTTGTGCATAAAATCATCCGAGTGTTCGGACTAATGGATTGTGGTAAGATGGATGTTAAGAGTCGATAACAATTTTAAGATTGATGTCTAGATTACTTTTGGACTTAGGTGAAATTTAATAATTCTATGTGCCGTGTGCTATGTGCGATTTTTGAGACAAAAGTGAATTACTCCTGATTTAACACTAACATCGCTTTACTGTGTTTTGATTCCTACCGTAGAATTCATCTCTTGTTTTCGCTTGAATTGCAAGGGACTAGCAATAACCTAGTTGGGGGTTATGATGAGAGCCATAAAATGCATCTCAACAGTGCTTAATTCTTAGCACTTTAGGGTTGATCTCGGTGTTAATTGCACTTTTATACGTTAATAACTCTAAAGTGATATTATTGATCATTGACTTATTTTGGTGCATTTTCAGGTACTTTAAGATCAAAAGAGACGGAAAAGATATCGTTTCTTGAAGCACAATGACGGGATTAACACCAGAGTGAAGGTACACAAGCACTTGGAAAGGAGTTCCATTAAATTGCCAGAATTGCTCGTAAAGATCAATCATTTTTGCAAATTAAACCGTATTGATACAAGAAGAACCAGGAGATGAGCCATATATACTGAGAAAGATCTGGAAGACTATTTTTTGAAGAATTTTATGGCTCGTAAAAATGATTCTTCTAGAGAAAGTTATGGCAGTTTTAGTAGACAGAGGTCAGGCCTCCAGGACAGCACCAACCGGTACTGCGGCATCGCTTAGCCTGTGCCGCAGCACCAGCTTGTGCTGTGACATCCCTCAACCCATGCCACAACACCTAGGAGCCACTCAACCAAGCTGAAGGCAGTGCCGCAGCGCTCATAGAGGAGTACCGCAGTGCGCACACGAAATTCCTTCTCAGAGTTTTAACCTAATTAGGATTTTAATGACTTTTTTAAACCCTAAAACACCCTTGGACTTTGTGATTATAAATAGACCACTTAGGGTTTGAGAAGATTCATTCTTTATACAATCTTTGAGGGCCAGAAATCAAGGGGAGAACTCCATCAAAGTCATCAAACATGAGCTCCATGGCCAACTAATCTCCAAGCAAGGCGAAGGGATGAATCCCTAGGTGTAGTTGTTCTTATTTTCCATTATTGATTCAGTTTTAATTTGGATTTATTATCAAAACATTGTTTATGAGTATTCTTTGATTAAACAAGAAGAATTTAGGTTCATGTGACAGATACGCTTTATGTTCTTCTTATTCTAGATTTTTTTAATCCGGTGATTGCATGCTTCTTCTCCACATAAGTCTAGTCATGCTCTTCTTATGCCAAGTTGCTTAGATGTGATTGAGTCTGATAGATTTATCTTTTAGGTTTGTCCATTACTGGAATATTGTCATTGAGATATATTGTCACTTCTTGATAAATCTATAGGATAGGTCATGTATGCTTGAATCGAAATCAAAGAGTACTTCATAACAATTACATTAGGGTTCACATGTGATTTAATTGAATATACACCAGTTTCTTGTTTGGGATGTGAAAATTGCAATCGAGATGAAAACAACTGAATCGAGATTGGAATAAGGCAAAGAACTTAGGGTGGATTCCTGGAACCTTTTTGTTTCCTTATACAATTTCCTAGGGTGTTGATTCCATAAGGAACATCTTTAACTATCAAAACTCAGATTTACTTATTTGAATTTTATCATTTCGTATTAAAGTTTACACTTTTCCTTATAGTTAACTTGTTTCCCTATGGAATCAACACCCCAACGCTGTGCTACAACTACCGCATTACTCTTTGGGCGTAATCATACCTCATTTAAGAATTTCCTCTTATCTTGGACGCTCCAATCCATCGGTGTCTCACAGGTAGCCAAGTAATTCATGATATGAGCAAACTGGCAGAGAAGTAACAGAGAATAATTGCTCATCCAAAAAATCATCCTTGATTGGCATGTCATCAGAGGTGTCCTCAAATGTGAGCCTTGAGAGATGGTCCGCCACTACATTCTCTACTCCTTTCTTGTCTTTGATGGTGATGTCAAATTCTTGTAGGAGTAGGATTCACCGTATTAGTCGTGCCTTGGCATCCTTCTTTGTAAGAAGGTACTTGAGGGTTGTATGATCTATGAAGATAAGAATAGGAGAACCAATTAAATAAGCACAAAATTTGTCCAAAGCAAATACTATAGTAAGTAATTCTTTTTCAGTGGTGGAGTAGTTCATTTGAGCACTATTTAAGGTTTTACTAGCATAGTAGATGACAAAAGGTTTTCCCTCTCTTCCCTGTCCAAGAACAGCACCTACAGCATTGTCACTAGCATCACACATGATTTCAAAAGGAAAATTCTAATCAGGTGACTGCATTATAGGTGCTGAAGTAAGCTTGCCAATCAGCGTTTTAAAGGCCTATTAACAAGCTTGAGTCCACTCAAAAGGAACATCTTTAACTAGGAGGGCACATAGTGGTCTAGATATATTGGAAAAGTTTTTTATGAACCTCCTATAAAAACTAGCATGACCAAGGAAAGATCTTACATCTTTTACTATATTAGGTATGGGCAATTTAGAGATTAATTCAATCTTAGATTGATCAACCTCTATCCTCTTAGAAGAAACAATATGCCCCAAGACGATACCGAATGGTACCATGAAATTGCATTTTTCCCAGTTTAAGACTAATTCCTTCTCCTAACAATGAATCAGCACTCTTTCTAATTTAATTAAACATGCATCAAAGGAAGATCCAAAAACAGTCAGGTCATCCATAAAAACCTCCATTCAATTTTCAACCATGTCACTAAAAACGCTCATCTTGCAACGTTGAAAAGTGGCAGGGGCATTACACAATCCAAATGGCATTCTACGAAAGACATAAGTACTAAAAGGATAGGTGAAGGTGGTTTTATCCTGGTATTCTAATTCAATTTCAATTTGATAATAACCAGAATAACTATCTAAGAAACAATAAAAAGGATGACAAGCTACACACTCAAGAATTTGATCGATAAAAGGGAGTGGGAAGTGGTCTTTCCAGGTGGTAGCATTTAATTTTCTATAATCAATGCACATACACCACCCAGTTACAAGTTTTGTAGGGACTAACTCTCCTAGGTCATTCTTTACCACAGTGACTTCAGACTTTTTAGGAACGATTTGTGTAGGGCTTACCCATTTACTATCAGCTATGAGATATATAATTCCCACAAATAATAGCTTTAACATTTCATTCTTCACTACTTCTTTCATAGTGGGATTAAGCCTACATTGAGGGTCTCTACGAGGACTAGTCCCTTTATCCAAATTTATCTTATGAGAACAGATCAGGGGACTAATTCCTTTTAAATCAGCCATGCTCCAACCTAAGGCTGATTGTCTAAATTAATTTCTCACCTTGAGATGTAGATAATTTAGATGAGATAATAACAAGAAATGTATCACCTGGACCGAGGAAGACATGCTTCAAACCCTTAGGTAGTGGCTTCAATTCAACTTTAGGTGCTTCCACACTTGAGGGGATTTGTTTCTCGCTTCTTTCGGGCAACTCCTCAAACTTTGGTTGCCATGCTCGAGTGCCATAATCCTGACATTTATCAAAAGCAGTGCAAATATTAATTATATCAGTTTTATCACTAATAGAATCAATCTCAGAATTAACAAGAAAATATTCAAGAGGATCAAAATCATGAGCTATAGAAACTCCCTCATCGATGAGTGACTCGATCATGTACAAGTGGCGGTTCTCGTCCTCATCTTCGGGCTATTTTGCAACATTGAAAATATTCACTTTGAGGGTCATGTTTCCAAAGGACAGCTTCATGAGTCCATTCCTGCAATTAATTAGAGCATTTGCAGTAGCAAGGAAAGGTCTACCCGAAATCAAAGGAATTTTAGAGTTAGTGTCAACAGCAGAAGTAGTATCAAGGATTAGGAAATCAACAGGATAGTAAAATTTGAATCAGAACATCCTCTACCATACCCCGAGGTACTTTGACTGAACGGTCAGCCAATTATAATACCACAATGGTTGGTTTGATTTCTCCCAAACCCAGCTGCAAATAAATAGAAAATGGCATCAGGTTTACACTAGCTCCTAAATCTAGCAAGGCTTGTCCAACCTCATGATTTCCAATGCTACACGCAATGGTTGGACAGCCAGGATCCCTGTATTTTGGGGGAATTCTTTGCTCAATTAAAGCACTGACTTGCTCAGTTAGGAATGTTGTTTTCTTTACATGGTGCTTCCTCTTAATGGTACACAAATCCTTGAGAACCTTTGCATAAGTAGGAACTTGTTTAATCACATGCAAAAGCGGAAGATTCAATTTTACATGCCTTAGGTTCTCTAGGATTTCATTATTCAACTCCAAATTCTTTTTGTTTGATTTTAAGGCTTGAGGGAATGGTACCTTAACAAGGCTCTTGGTAACCTCAGGGTCCTTGGGCAGTTTGGTATCCCTACTACCTTGACCCTTTTCCACATCCTCGGATTTGTTCGTTGTTGGGATGTGCAATGTCTTACAACTTCTTGTCACAATAGCATTTATATTTTCCAAATTTTCTTGTTCCATGTGTTGACCATCGGGTGTGGACTAAGTTTGGGAAGGGAACTTCCCTCGCTCATTCACACTCAAGGAGCCTATTAGTTTGGTCACTTGGCTCCTTATCTCTTTGTTCTCTTCAACAACATGCATAATTAACATTTCACACCTCTGATTTGTCTTACCATGTGCCTCTATAAAAGCATGTAAAGTTTCTTCTAAAGAACTCCTAAAGGATGAGGGTGCATGATATGGTGCAGGGTATGAGCTAGGGGGTTGTGTAAGCTGCTAGTTTTCAGACTTCCAGCTGAAATTGGGGTGATTGCGCCATCCCGGATTATAGGTGTTAAAGAAGGATGCTGAAGGCTTCTTGTACATGCCTAAGGCATTACATTGTTCCTCATACATCCCTCTCATCTCAGCAAATGTGGGACACTCTTGGGCTAGATGATCTACCCCGCGACACACAAAACATGGTTCCGAAGATTCGGCATGGTTAACTACGTGTGTTGGTTTTGAGCCTTTAGTTTTTAATGCATCTAACTCCCTAGTAAGCATTTCGACCTTAGCTTTCAGGTTGTCTTCTTCCCTAAGATGGTAAATTCCACCACCACTCAGGTTTTCTACAGGTCGTGACCTATTTGTGTTTTCAGTAGCACTAGGTCCAGTCCAAGTGTGAGCTTTTTCAACAAGCTCATTGAGGTACTCTATGGCCTCATCAGGATCTTTTTGTAGAAATTCACCATTAAACATCATCTCTATGAATTTGCGCTCTCTATAGGTAAGTCCCTCATAAAAGTAGCTCACTAAGCACCAACTCTCATACCCATGGTGTGGACACATACTTAATAGCTCTTTAAATTTCTCCCAAGACTAATACAAAGTCTCATTCTCCTTTTGTGCAAAGGTGGAGATTTGTCTTTTTGAAGCATTGGTCTTATGTTGAGGGAAGTATTTATTAAAGAAAACCTGAGTCATCTCATTCCATGACCCAATAGATCGTGGTCTCAGCGAGTATAACCAACTCTTAGCTTTATTCTTCAAGGAGAAAGGAAAAAACTTGAGTCTAACGATATCATCAATTGCATCTTGACTATGAAAAGTCGCAACTACTTCCTCAAACTCCCTAATGTGTACATATGGGTTTTCATTTTCCAAGCCATGAAATGTAGGGAGTAATTAAATCATCCCTGTTTTAAAGTCTTGATGGTGAGTGTTGGCTGGAAACATGATGCATGATGGTGTGGCTGTTCGGCTAAGATGTAAATAATCTTTAAGTGTCCTAGCAACATTCTCATTAGGGTTTTCAATCATGTTAACAAAATTTTCAGAATTCTCATTTAGGTGTACACTAGTGTTTCATCTAGGCGAGGTTTCACTAATGGACGTGGAAGGAAAGGGTAGCTCTACTTTGGGTCCTCTAATGAATCTACCTCGCGAATCTCATGGTCTAAGCATACACCAAAAAAAATAAAAGGAAATAAAATAGAACAAATAAAAGAATTTAGTAAATTAAAAACTTAAAGAAAAGAACAATAGTACCATCTTGTCTTAGAGTTGACAATCTTCCTTGTATTTAAGCGCGTTTCCCCAGCAACGGTGCCAAAATTTGGTTACGCCCAAAGTATAACGCAGTAGTTGTAGCACAGCTTTGGGGTGTCGATTCCACAGGGAAAAGTGATCTACAAAGGAAAAGTGTAAACCTTAACACTAATGATAACAATCAAGTGAGAAGATATGAATAATGATGTAATTGTGTAAATAGATTGAAATATATGATAAAGAAACAACAAAGTTCCGGGAATCCTCCCTAGGTTCGTTGCCTTATTCCAATCTTTGATTCAATTGTTTTATCTCGATTGCAAGTTTCACGTCCCAAACAAGCAATCAGCAAATATTTAACTAAAGTACATATAAATTCTAATGTAACTGACATAAATTACTCTTACTCTCGATTTAAGCTCACATGACCTATCCTATAGGTTTATCAAGAAACGACAATATATCTTAATGACAATATCGCAGTAATGGACAAACTTAAAAGATAAATCTACCTGACTCAATCATATCCAATAATCTTGACATAAGAAGAGCATGACTAGACTTATATCAAAGATAAAGATACAATCACCGGATTAAGAGAAAATCCTTTCATTAGATAAAAGAGTAACAATGTTTTGACAATAAATCCCAACTACAACTGAATCAATAGAGAAAAATAAGAACAACTACACCTAGGGATTCATCCCTTCGCCTTGCTTGGAGATTAGTTTTCCATGAAGTTCATAGTTGAACACTTTGATGGAGGACAGTGTGGTAGCCTTCTTGAGTTTTTCAGACTTCCAAGATATCTTTTCTAAAACCCTAAGTGATCTATTTATAGTACAAGTGTTCCAAGGATATTCTAGGGTTTAAACAATCATTAAAGTCCTAATTAGGTCATAACTCGAAAACAAACTTTCATGTGCGCGTCACGGCTCTCTCTTCTGGGCGCTTAGGCTTTGGATGGTCTTGGTTAGTTGAAGGCTCTGGGTGCCGCGGCTCTCTCTTCTGGGCGTCTAGGCTTTGGCTGGTGCTTTCTCTGGGTGCCTAGGCTCTCTCTTCTGGGCTCCTAGGCGCCCACTGAAGGTGGACTTGGCTCTTTTGGGCAATCTTTCTAGAGGCCGCGGCCCTCACTAGTCCAGGCTGCGGCTATCATTGGATGGTGGAGGTTCTCTTCATTTTATCCTTCCGCCACCACTCCTTCACCTTGATATGCATGGAATCTTAGTGCTTCAAGCAATGATAGTTTTTCCATCTCTTTTAAACACCAAGTACCTGAAAATGCACCGCAATAAGTTAATGATTCAAGAATATCACTTTAGAGTTATTAAGGTATAAAAGTGTAATTAAACCCTAGATCAACCCTAAAATGCCAACAATTAAGTACTGTTAAGAAGCATTTTATGACTCTCATCAGGACAAGACAATAATGATAGTTTGTTAAGTAGCCACATCTGAAGAGGAAAATGTCAGACAACATTTCAAAGTTGAATGGAGCAAGTAAAGCATTAAGTATTTACCTAAAGTAATAAAGGGCTTCCAGTGAGATAAGGGTTATCACAGTGACAGAAGGCTTCAAGGACATTTAAAGTGGCGGCTTGATTATGCCTAAAGAGCAATGTTGTTGTTGTAGGACAGCTTTGGGGTGTCGATTCCAGAGGGAAATAAGTTATCTACAAAAGAAGGTGTGAACCATAACACAAACGATAAAGATTTAAGTGAGAAAATATGAACTTTTGATAATGAAGTAATTGTGTAAAATAGATTATAAAATATAGTAGAGGAACAACATGGTTCTGGGAATCCTCCTTAGATTCGTTGCCCTAATCCTAATTTGGTTCACTTGTTTTTATCTCGATTGCAAGTTTCACATCTCAAACAAGCAATCGGCAAGTATTCAATAAGAGCATATATAAACCCTAATGTAATTGTTATGAAATACTTTACTTTTGATTCATGCACATATGATCTATCCTATAGGTTTATCAAGAAACGACAATATATCTTTTATGACAATATTGAAGTAATGGACAAGCCTAAAGAATAAATCTACCGGACTCAATTATATCCAAACAATCTTAATATAAGAAAAGCATGACTAGATTTATATCAAGGAAAAAGATACAATCACCGGATTAGAGAAAATCTTATAATTATATAGCAAAGTAAATCATAACAATATATTGACAATAAATACTTATTACAACTGAACCAAATAAAGGAAAATAGGAACAACTACACCTAGGGATTCATCCCTTCGCCTTGCTTGGAGATTAGTTAGTCATGGGGCTCATGGTTGATCACTTTGATGGAGGAGAGTGTGGCTCCTTCTTTGAGTTTTTCAAACTTCTTTTCCTCTTTTTTTTTTTTTTTTTTTTAACCCTAAGTGATCTATTTATAGTACAAGGGTCCAAGAGTGTTTTTGGGTTGAATCTATTGCTAAAACCCTAATTAAGTTCAAACTCAGAGATGGGAAAAATGTGTGTGTGCTGTAGCATAGGCCGAGGCATGGGCTTTCCACTTGGTTGGGTGGTCCCTGGGTGCTGCGGCATAGGCTGGAGCATGCCACAACATGAGCTGATGCAAAAAAGGTGGAACTCCTGGATGCCACAACACAGATTGAGGCATGCTGCAGCACATCCTGGTGCTTTGATTTCTCTTCATGTTTGCTTCTCCGCAACCACTTTGATACTTCGTTATGCATGGAATCTTGGCGTTTGAAGCAACGATCATTTTTCCTTCTCTTTTGGACTCAAAGTACCTAAAAATGCACCGAGATAAGTTAATGATCAAGAATATCACTTTAGGGTTATTAACGTATAAAAATGCAATTAACACCGAGATCAACCCTAAAATGCTAACAATTAAGCACATGTTGAGATGCATTTTATGGCTCTCATCACAACTCCCAACTAGCTTATTGCTAGTCCCTAGCAATTCAAACAAAAATGAGAGTTGAATTCTATTGTAGGAATCAAAACAAGGTCAAGCAACGCTCAGTGTTAAACAAGGAGCAATTCACATTTTTGTCTTAGAAATTGCACATAATATGCAGCATATAGAATCATTTAATTTCACTTAAGTCCAAAATTAATCCAAGCATCAATCTTAAAATCGTTATTGAATCTTATCATCTGTCTGACCCCAATCCATTAATCCGAACATCCGGATGATTTTATGCATGCCATTCATGAATACAAGTCTTGGCCTCATAATAAATTTTGTGACATCAATCACTTAAACAAGCTCCATAGGATTATTTTTCAAATCACTCTCCACTATTGAAGAAAAAAAAATCACACTACATCGGATCAACAGGTCTTTAATAAGCTTCTAACGTTAGGCTAGGGTAAAGGTTGAGAAAGAACGGGAATGATTTAACAAGTAAAAGAACTTAATCCCTTAGCTTTAACCACTTTTAAGCACTAGATAACTTTACTTCAAAATTTCAACTATTTCAAACTTTTTTTTCTTTTATATTTTATAAGAGCATATCTCTTGATAAGTCACCACTTTTCTTTTCTTTTCTTCTTTCTTTGTCCTACTTCGCTTCTCTTTTTCTTTTGTATTTTTGGCATAAGACCATTTACCTCCTTTTTTTCTTTCTTTTCTTTTCTTTTTCACAACCCCTAACTTATCTCCTTTAATGTACTTGGGTTATGGTTTTTCATATTCCCATCCTTACTCCTTTTAAGTGCTTCTCAACAAATATGTACAACTAAGTTCTTTTAAATGAAAGGTAAGGATAAAATATTTTTAGGCTCATAATGGTAAGTAAATGGGTTTTTGAAAGAAACAAGGCTCAAATTCTTTTTCAAGAAAAAGGCTCAAATAGGTGACTAATGATATATATTGCAAGGGTAGGTTTGAAAGGCTCAAACGATCCAAAAATGGCCTGTATCGTATCCTACGTAGTGTGTATTCTAGGAATTCGCGTCAAGTGATTATCGAATAAGTTCTAGAGCTTGTTGAGACCGCAAAAGTATTCACAAGAAAGTCACACATAAAACTTCTCTAAATGCTTTAGATTAATCATACAATCTTACCACAAACTAGAGTCTCTAACCAAATCAAGATTGACACTTGCATTATTCACAAAACTAAAACAAAATTTAACTTCTTCTAAATGTTGTATGTTATCTCAATTAAGCTTATATCATTGACATGTAAATTACATCCAAGGCAAACACAAAGCATGCTTAAAACAAAAGGTAAGGGAAAGTAACACCAAGCAATTTAATGAAAAAGAAATATGTTTCCTCCACCTACAACTTAAAAATTACATTGTCCTCAATGTTAAAGAGAAAGTAAAGGAAACTCCCTATGTAAGCACGAGTGCACAGGTGCTAAAGATGGTGCACCACCAGATGAATTGCATGCCATTCTTCTTGCTGAAATTTCGATCTGCAACATAAAACAAGACAACAAAAAGAGAGCAACTGCGGTGTACCCTTAAGATTCCCACCATATGTTAGGTTAGCACAGAAAATGAAGAAAAATAACTAAAAAAATAAATAAATAACAAAAGGGAAAACACAATATAAGGCAGGATAGTGAGGTGATAAAAAAAGCAAAAGAAAAATAGGCAGGCAAAAGACAGAACCCAAACTATTCTTCTAAGTCCTCATCTTCTTCTTCATTACCATCATTCTCTTCACCTTCCATGGGGGGTGGATCAAAAGATGAACCCAGATAGGGTGGCGTAGTAGGAAAGTGATCCATATTACTACCTATAGTGATGGCAAGGTGTTGGTACATCTGACCAAAAAAAGAGTAGACCCCCGCCTGATAATCGGCTTGCCGAGCCAAGAATCGGTCATGCCTAGCCAAGATTCAGTCTTGACAATCTATCCTATCTCGCAACAGTTTTTGATGCTCATCAAAATGACTCTCGAATTTTTAGAGAAAAAAGGAGTTGTTTTGCGAGGGTTTTGTGAGAGGAAGAGAGAGGAGTGAGTGTGCACTATTTTGGGAAGGTTAGAAATGAAGAATGCAAGTGCAGATTAAGGTTTTTAGTGTGCAAAGTTTCGAGAAGGTGCTGCAACATGGGCCTAGGCGTGCTACGGCATGGGCTGGAGTGGAATTGGATGTGTGTTGGGTGTTGCAGCATGGGCCTAGGCGTTCTGTGGCATGGGTTGGAGTTGAAATGGACGTGCGTTGGGTGCTGCAGCATGGACTGGCCCTGTGTGCGTGCTCACACTATGTGCTGCAGTGCGCACTGTCCTATTTTCCACCAAAATTTTTTGGGTGTTTGCCAAATGAAAAAAAAAAACATAAAGTCAGCCAAATAAATAATAGTATAAAAAGTAATCCTCAAAAAATTAGATTAAAAGAAAAACTAACAAACAAAAATTAATTAAAAACAGAATAAACAAATCAAAAGAAAAATAAAAACATACCTGTTTAGTATAGTTAAGGTAAATAGACCAGACCATAAGTGGAATGTCTTCCACTTCCGGATCTCACCTATCAATCAAGATCTTAAGGTGCTGACCATTCACTTTAAAAGTTCGACCGTCCCTAGTGTCCTCTATTTCCACCACTCCATTTTAAAAACATTTTTTACTATGAAAGGACCGGTCCACCTTGACCGAAGTTTTCCACGATGCTTTTGAAGTCTAGAGTCGTATAAGAACACCCGATCATTGGGTTTAAATGTTTTCCTCAAAATGTTTTTATAATGGAATACTTTCATCTTAGCCTTATAGATTCTAGAATTTTCATAAGCATCGTTTCTTAATTCCTCTAACTAGGTCAGCTGATATTTCCTAAGCTTACCCGCTTCGCCCATGTCAAAATTAAAAGACTTGATGGCCCAATAAGCTCGATGCTCGAGTTCCATGAGTAAGTGGCAAGGTTTTCCAAAAACAAGCCTATAAGGCGACATACCTAAAGGAGTTTTAAAGACTGTATGGTAAGCCCAAAGCGCATCAACTAGTCTCAAAGACCAATCCTTGCGATCCGGGTTAACCATTTTTTCTAAAATTTGTTTAATTTTCCTATTAGCAAGCTCTACTTGTCCACCAGTCTGAGGATGGTAGGCAGTAGAAATTTTTTGTAGCACCCCATATTTTCTCATCAAAGCTTCAAAAGAACAGTTGCAAAAATGTGTACCTCGATCACTAATTATAGCACGTGGTGTACCAAACCGAGATAACACATTTTCTTTAAGAAATTTAATTACCGTTCTATTGTCATACTTCAGCAAGCTGCTGCCTCTACCCACTTAGATACATAATCTATTGCCATGATGATGTATTGGTATCCAAAAGAAGGAGGAAAGGGTCCCATAAAATCGATGCCCCAACAATCAAAGATTTCAATTACTAAAATAGGGTTTAAGGGCATCATATTTCAGCGAGACATAACTCCTACCTTTTGACATTTTTCACATGAGTGACAATAGGTGTTTACATCTTTAAACAGGGTAGGCCAATAAAATCCACACAGTAAAATTTTCACAGCGGTTTTTTTCATTGAAAAGTGGCCTCCACAAGCTTGGGAGTGACAAAATTCTAAGACACTTGCAATCTCTTCATTAGGGATGCAACGCCTTAGAATTTGGTCAGGGCAGTACTTGAAAAGATAGGGGTCATCCCAATAGAAATTATGTACCTCATATAAGAATTTCCTCTTGTCATGAGTGCTCCAATCCATTGGTATCTCACCTATAACAAAATAATTCACGATGTGAGCAAACCATGGTAAGGAAGTTACGGAGAGTAAATGCTCATCGGGAAAGTCATCCTTGATTGGCATGTCATCGCAGGTGTCCTCAAAAATGATTCTTGATAGATGGTTAGCTACTACATTCTCCACTCCTTTCTTGTCTTCGATGGTAATGTCAAATTCTTGTAGGAGTAGGATCCATCGTATTAGTCTTGCCTTAGCATCCTTCTTTGTAAGAAGGTACTTAAGTGCTGCATGATCTGTAAAGATAAGAATAGGGGAACCAATTAAATAAGCATGAAATTTATTTAAAGCAAATACTACAGCTAGCAATTCTTTTCAGTTGTGGAGTAATTCATTTGAGCACTATTTAAAGTCTTACTAGCATAGTAAATAACAAATGGTTTTCCCTCCCTGCAGCGTAGTCACTAGCATCACACATGATTTCAAAAGGTAAAGTCCAATCCGGTGATTGCATTATAGGTGCGGAAGTAAGCTTACCAATCAGTGTTTTAAAGGCCTCTTGACAAGCTTGAGTCCACTCAAAGGGGCTATCTTTAACTAGGAGGGCACATAGTGGTCTAGATATGTTCGAGAAATTTTGTATGAACCTCCAATAGAAACCAGCATGACCAAGGAAAGATCTCACATCCTTTATTATCTTCGAGGTAGGTATTTTAGAGATTAATTCAATCTTAGATTGATCAACCTCTATTCCTTTAGAAGAGACAATATGCCCTAAGACAATACCGGATGGTACCATGAAATGGCATTTTTCCCAATTTAAAACCAATTCCTTTTCCTCACAGCGAATCAATACTATTTCTAAATTCATTAAGCATGCATCAAATAAAGATCCAAAAATAGTTAGGTCATCTATATAAACCTCCGTGCAATTTTCAACCATGTCACTAAAAATACTCATCATGCAACGTTGAAAAGTAGCAGGGGCATTAAACAATCCAAATGGCATCCTACGAAAAGCATAGGTGCCAAAGGGAAAAGTAAAGGTGGTATTTTCTTTGTCTTCTGATGCAATTTCTATTTGATAATAACCAGAATAACCATCTAGAAAACAATAAAAGGGATGACCCGCTACACGCTCAAGAATTTGATCAAAAAAAAGGGAGTGAAAAGTGGTCTTTCTGGGTGGTAGCATTTAATTTTCTGTAATCCATGCACATACGCCACCCAGTCACAAGTTTGGTAGGGACTAGCTCTCCTAAGTCATTCTTTACCACAATGAACTCGGACTTTTTAGGGACGACTTGCGTAGGGCTTACCCACTTACTATCAGCTATGGGATATATAATACCCGCATCTAACAATTTCAACACTTCATTTTTCACTACTTCTTTCATAGTGGGGTTAAGCCTACATTGAGGGTGTCTACGAGGACTAGTTTCTTCATCCAAATTTATTTTATGGGAGCAGATTAGGGGACTAATTCCCTTTAAATCAGCTATGCTCCATCCTAAGGCTGATTTGTGTTCATTTAAAGTTTGAATTAATTTCTTACCTTGGGTCTCAGATAATTCAGAAAAAATAATAACAGGAAAGGTATCACCTGGACCGAGAAAGGCATGCTTTAAACCCATAGGTAGTGGCTTCAATTTGACCTTAAGTGCTTCCACACTTGAGGGGCCTTGTGTTTTGCTTCTTTCGGGTAACTCCTCAAACTTTAGTTGCCATGCCTGATTATTATAATCCTGAGATTTGTCAAAAAGAATACAAATATCAATTATATTTGTTTTATCATCAAATAAATCTATCTCAAAATTAACAATTTTTTTTTGAAGAGGATCATAGTCATGAGCTAAGGAAACTCCCTCATTGATGAGTGACTCGATCATGTAAAGCTGGTGGTTTTCGTCCTCATCTTCGGGCTGTTTTACAACATTGAAAATATTCACTTCAAGGGTCATGCTTCCAAAGGTCAGCTTCATAAGTCCATTCCTATAATTTATTAGAGCATTTACAGTAGCAAGAAAAGGTCTACCCAAAATCAAAGGGATTTTAGAGTTAGTGTTAGCAGCAGAAGTAGTATCAAGAATTAAGAAATCAATAGGATAGTAAAATTTATTGATTTGAATTAAAACATCCTCTACCACACCCCCGAGGTACTTTGACTGAATGATCAGCCAATTGCAATACCACACCAGTTGGTTTGATTTCTCCTAACCCCAGCTGTAGGTAGATAGAAAATGGCATTAGGTTTACACTAACTCCTAAGTCTAGTAAGGCTTGTCCAACCTCATGACTTCCATGCTGCAAGAAATGGTAAGACAACTCGGATCCTTGTATTTTGGGGGAATTCTTTGCTTAATTAACGCACTAACTTGCTCAGTTAGGAATGCTATTTTCTTAACATGATGCTTCCTCTTAATTGTACATAAATCCTTGAGAACTTTTGCATAGGTAGGAACTTGTTTAATCACATGCAAAAATGGGAGATTAAGTTTCACGTACCTTAAGTTCTCTAGGATTTCATTATTTATTTCCAGATTTTTCTTGTTGTATTTTAAGGCTTGAGGGAATGGTGCCTTAACAGGATTTTTGGTCACTTCAGGGTCTTTGGGCAGCTCGACTTCACTACTAGTTTGACCCTTTCTCACATCCTCGAGTTTATTCATTGGTGGGATGTGTAGTGACTTACCACTTCGGGTTATAATGACATTTACATTTTCCAGATTTGTTTGTGCCATATGTTGACCATGGGGTGTGGACTGAGCTTGGGAAGGAAACTTCCCTCGCTCAGTCACACTCAAGGAGCCCATTAATTTAGACACTTGGCTCTTTATTTCTTTGTTCTCCTCAACCACTTGTGTAATTAAAGCCTCACACCTTTGGTTTGTCTTGCCTTGTGCTTCTATAAAAGCATGTAAGGTGCCTTCTAAAGAGTTCCTAGTGGATGAGGGTGCATGATAAGGTGTTGGGTATGATCTAGGGGGTTGTGCATACTGCTGATTTTCAGATTTCCAGCTAAAGTTGGGGTGATTTCGCCACCCTAGATTGTAAGTGTTAGAGAAAGGTGCTGAAGGCTTCTTATACATGCCTAAGGCATTACATTGTTCCTCATACATCCCTCTCATATCAACAAATGTAGGGCAATCTTGAGCGGGATGATCAACCCCGCCACACACAAAACACGGTTCTAAAGGTTCGGCTTGATTAACTATGTGTGTTGGCTTTTTAGTTTTTAATGCCTCTAACTCCCTGGTAAGCATTTCGACCTTGGCTTTCAAGTTGTCTTCCTCTCTAAGATGGTATATTCCCCCACCACTAGGGTTTCCTATAGGTCGTGACCTATTTGTGCTTTTAGTAGCACTAGGTCTAGTCCATGTGTGAGCTTTTTTAGCAAGCTCATTGAGGTATTCAATAGCCTCATCAGGGTCTTTTTGCAGAAACTCACCATTACACATCATCTCTACAAATTGGCGCTCTCTATAGGTAAGACCCTAATAGAAATAGCTTACTAAACACCAATTTTCATACCCATGATGTGGACACATACTTAACAGCTCTTCAAATTTCTCCCATGACTGATACAAAGTCTTGTTTTCCTTTTGTGGAAAGGTGGAGATTTGTCTTTTCAAAGTGTTAGTCTTATGTTGAGGAAAGTATTTGTTAAAAAAGATTTGGGTCATCTCATTCCATGACCCGATTGATCGTGGTCTCAGCGAGTATAACCACTCTTAGCTTTATCCTTTGAAGAGAAAGGAACAAACTTGAGTCTCATGATATCATCAGTTGCATCTTGACTATGAAAAGTCGCAACTACTTCCTCAAATTCTCTAATGTGCACATATGGGTTCTCATTTTCCAAGCCATGAAAGGTAAGGAGTAATTGAATCATCACCATTTTAAATTCTTGATGGCGAGTGTTGGCTGGAAACATAATGCATTATGGTGTGGCTGTTCGGTGATTACGCCGAAAGAGTAATGCGGTAGTTGTAGCATAGCTTTGGGGTGTCGATTCCACGGGGAAACAAGTTAACTATAAGGAAAAGTGTAAACTTTAATACGGAATGATAAAATCCAAATAAGTAAATCTGAGTTTTGATAGTAAAGTATTATGAGGAAATTGTGTATTTGTAATGAAGAATATAATAAGGAAACAATAAAGTTTCGAGAATCCTCCCTAGGTTCGTTGCCTTGTTCCAATCTTGATTCAATTGATTTTATCTCGATTGCTAGTTTCACATCTTAAACAAGCAATCGTAAAATATTCAATCACAGCACATTAACACTCTAATGTAATTGCTACAAATCACTCATTGATTTAGATTCAAGCACACATGACCCATCTTAAAGATTATCAAGAAACGACAATATATCTCAATGACAATATCACAGTAATGGACGAATCTATAAGATAAATCTATCGGAATCAATCACATCCAAACATCTTGACATAAGAAGAGCTTGACTAAACTTATATAGAGAAGAAGCATGCAATCACCGGATTAAGAAAATCTAAGATAAGAAGAAAATAAATTGCAGTTGTCACATGAACCTAAATTCTTCTTGTTTAATCAAAGAGTAAATCTTAAACAATATTCAACAATAAATCCTTACAACCGAATCAAGAATGGAAAATAAGAACAACAACACCTAAGAATTCATCCCTTTGCCTTGCTTGGAGATTAGTTGGCCATGGGGCTCAAGGTTGATGAAGAATGTGGAGCTCTCCTCTTGATTTCCAGCCTTAAGAGACTTAGAAGAATGGTTAATTTCATTAGTGGCTGCAAACCCTTAAGGATCTGTATAAAGACCATAAGGTTGAGGGGTGTTTTGGGCTAAAAAATTATCATTTAGAAGCCCTAATTGGGTTAGGAAACCATGTGCGCCCCTAGGCACAACCTTACTCGCGCCTAGGCGCTGCTTTTGTCCAAGATTGGTGGTGTGCTAGATGGTGCGGCACTGGATAGTCCAAGGTGTGGCATTAGGTAGATGCTGTTCTGGAGGCCTGACCTTTGTCTACTAAAACTGCCATTACTTTCTCTAGAAAAATCATTTTTATGAGCCATTGAATTCTCCCGAAAAAGACTTCTGGATCTTCCTAAGCATATATGGCTCATCTCCTGGTTCTTCTTGCATCAATATAGTTTAATTTGCAAAACTGATTGATCTGTACGGGCAATTCTGGCAATTTAGTGAAACTCCTTTCTAAGTGCTTATGAACCTTCACTCCGCTGTTCATCGAGTCCTTGTGCTTCAAGTGATGATAGCTTTTCCATCTTTTTTGAACTTGAAGTACCTGAAAATGCATTGAAATAGATCAATGATCCAAGAATGACACTTTAGAGTTGTTAAGGTATAAATGAGTAATTCAACCCTAGATCAACCCTAAAATGCTAGCAAGTAAGTACTGTTAAGATGCATTTTATGACTCTCATCATAACCCCCAACCACTTTGATACTTCGTTATGCATGGAATCTTGGTGTTTGAAGCAACAATCATTTTTCCTTCTCTTTTGGACTCAAAGTACATGAAAATCCACCGAGATAAGTCAACGATCAAGAATATCACTTTAGGGTTATTAACGTATAAAAATGCAATTAACACCGAGATCAACTCTAAAATGCTAACAATTAAGTATTTGTTGATATACATTTTATGGCTCTCATCATGGCTAAAATGGAATCCATGGTGTTGGTATTTGTCAAAGGGTTAAACGAGTTGAAGTTCAACATCAGGTCACCAGGTGTACGCCGCACCTCACCCTGCAGCAAGTTCAGGAAGACAACTCTCTAGTCCGCTCTGCTCCTTAGCCTCCCCAAGGTGCGATACCCAAAAAGGTAGCAACTCTCCCTCCTTCCAAGGTGTAGCTTGCCTTGTTCCAAGGTGCTGCGCGAAGGCACACCTGATGGCAATTTTCAGCACTCTTCTTCTAGTGCGCGGTGCATGATCAAAATGCACAAGATCACTTAGACTTGATCAAGGGCTATTATTGATTGGTCCTCAAGATCTAAGGGTGGAGATTGACTTCAAGATAGGTTCAAGAAGTGGTGCACTATATAAAGGGTCACCTAGCTTTAATTTCAAAAAGTGTGACAATCATCTCAACAAGAGAGGTGTGATGTAAAGTGACATGTGAATGTGTGTGAAATAGAACACATGGGTGTGTGAGAGTGCAAAGACACTAAACACAAGAGAGACTCATTCAAGAGAGGCTGGTTATTTAGAAAGAGAGTAGTATAGATTGGGGATTCAAGGGACTTGTAAGTGGAATTTTCTTAGGGAAAATTCCAAGGTAACTCAAGACCTTATCACTTTCTTTTCTCTTCTTTTGTTCTTCAAGAACGGTGTTAAGATCAAGATTAGATAATGTTCTTGAAAAGGTGTTGCTATAATTGTAAGAACTCATTGCTTTAGTGCAGAGAGCTTAGAGGAGCTCACGGGGATGTAGGCACATTGCCGAACCTCGATAACAATTGCTTGTGTTCTTTCTTTGATTGGTTTGATTCCTGTTTTGTTTCGGTGTTATTACAAGTCATTCAAGACTTGGGTGTTTGGAAGATCACCACCTAGGCATCTTAAGGGTGATTTCCAATAGTGGTATTAGAGCAAGAACTGGTGGTTATTGGAGCAAGACTCTAAGAATCAAAGGTCAACTTCTTGGGTGATTCAAGAACGGAGTAGAGATCTATATCGGATCGTGTTCTTGAGGTGATTCAAGAATGGAATAGAGATCAATATCTGATCGTATTCTTGAGGTGATTCAAGAATGGAATAGAGATTAGGATCTGATCGTGTTCTTAAGGGTAATTCAAGAACGGTATTGAGATCAATCTTAGATTATGTTCTTAAGATTTAGAAGTAGTTGGAAAGCAATTGTGGGTGCTGCATAAATCTGGGATTTTCTCCACAAGATGGGTTCAAACTTGATGAGAGTCATAAAACACATCTTAACAGTACTTAATTGTTATCATTATAGGGTTGATCTAGGTTCTAATTGCACTTTTATAAGTTAACAACTCTAAAGTATCATTCTTGGATCATTGATCTATTTCGGTGCATTTTCAGGTACTTTAAGCTCAAAAGAGGAGGAAAAGTTATCATTGCTTGAGGCACAAAGACTCGAGGTATACTGAAGTGAAGGAATGCTTCCGGAAGGACAAGACAGAGGGCTTAAAAGAGCAACAGCTGCTGCCCGCACTGGAAAGGAGTTTCACTAAATTGCCAGAATTGCCCGTACAGATCAATCATCTTTGGAAATTAAAATGTATTGATATAAGAAGAACTAGGAGATGAGATATATATTCTTAGAAAGATCCAGAAGTCTATTTTCTGGGGAATTTTATGGTTCATAAAAATGATTTTTCTAGAGAAAGTTATGGCAGTTTAAGTAGACAAAGGTCAAGCTGTGTGGGATTTCAGCGTGAAGGGCATGTGAAGACTTAAATCCCACATCCCACATTGGTTAGAAACATATTTCTATATCCCACATCCCACATCGGATTGGAAACACATTGCACTCATGGTATTTGCCTATATAAGACCCACTCCACTTCAGCTTTGAGAACAATTGGAGAATCTGAAATCATCAGAAAGTGAATCCAGAGGGCCCTTAGGAGGAATCCGAATTACTTTTGGAGGGCAAGCTGAGGAATAGCTGAAGCTTTCACTACTAAGGGGGAGATGATCTTTGAGAGGCCGGAGGTAACTCGAGGACGCATGAGCCCCATGGCCGGCTAGTCTCCAAGCAAGGCAAAGGGATGAATCCCTAGGTGTAGTTTTTCTTATTTTCCTTTATTTGATTCAATTGTAGTTTGATATTATTTTCATTAAACATTGTTATGTTTTATTCTTTAATTTAATTAGTAGATTTCTTATTAGTCCGGTGATTGCATGCTTCTTTTCCATATAAGTCTAGTCATGCTCTTCTTATGTGTATTTGTTTCGGTGTGATTGAGTCCGGTAGATGTCTTTTATAGATTTGTCTATTGCTGCGGTATTTTCATTTAGATATATCGTCGTCTTTTGATAATTTATAAGTTAGGTCATGTGTGCTTGAAAGTAAAGAATAATTCATATCGAGATAAAAACATAAATTAGGGTTTATACATGCGCTTTAATTGAATATTTGCCGATTAACTTTTGGGATGCTAAACTTACAATCGAGATAAAAACAACTGAATCAAGTTAGGATTAGTGCAACGAGCCTAGGGAGGATTTCTGGAACCTTGTTTTTTCTTTATTATATTATCCATCAATTACTTACACAATTTTCACACAATCAACAATTAAGATTTTGTCACTTTAACTTTTATTGTTTGTGTTGAGGTTTACACCTTCTTTTGTAATTAGTTTGTTTCCCTGTGGAATCAACACCCTAAAGCTGTACTACAATACCACCTTATGTTTTGGACATAATAAAATTTTGGCGTCATTTCCGGGGAAACGTGATTAAATACAAAGGAGATTGTCAACATTTGACATGATGGTAGAAGAGTTGTAAATAGTCTTTTTTTTCATCAGCTGTAAAGGCGGTAACTTTGTTCCTTCTTTTTGCTTGCTGAATTAATTTTTTATTTTATTTTATTTTATTTTTTCTTTTTTTAATATAGTATTTTTATTATTTTGTGATCTTGGATGCCCAGATATAGAGACACTTTGGGTAGATTTGCTCGTAGGCCTGTGCTAGAGTTAGGATTAAACTTTTTAAACCCTTTATTTGATAATCCATCTCCTTCCGAGTCTGATAGTGAAACCTCGCCTAGATCAACCCATAGTGGAAACCCAAGTGAGAATTTAGAGGATTTTGTTAACATGGCCGATAACCTTAATGAGAATGTTGCTAGGACACTTCAGGATTACCCCCACCCTACACACACAGCCACACCATCATGCATCATAGTTCCAGCCAATACTCACCAATTAGATCTTAAACCAAGGATGATTCAATTACTCCCTACATTTCATGGCTTGGATAATGAAAACCCATATGTGCACATTATAGAGTTTGAGGAAGTAGTCGCGACTTTTCATAGTCAAGATGAAACCGATGACATTGTGAGGCTTAAGTTCTTTCCTTTCCCTTTGAAGGATAGAGCTAAGAGTTGGCTATACTTAGTAAGACCACGATCTATTGGGTCACGGACTGAGATGACTCAGGCTTTCTTTAACAAATACTTTCCCCAACATAAGACCAACGCTTTGAAAAGGCAAATCTCTACCTTTGCACAAATAGATAGTGAGACCTTATATCAGTCTTGGGAGAGATTTAAGGAGTTATTGACTATGTTCCCTCACCATGGGTATGAGAGTTGGCGCTTGGTGAGCTATTTTTATGAGGGACTTACATATAGAGAGTGCCAATTCATAGAGATGATGTGTAATGGTGAATTTTTGGAGAAAGATCCTGATGAGGCCATAGAGTACCTCAATGAGCTTGCTAAAAAAGCTCACACTTGGACTGGACCTAGTGCTACTGAAAGCACAAATAGGTCATGACCTATAGGGAACCCAAATGGTGGTGGAATTTACCATCTTAGGGAAGAGGATAACCTTAAGGCCAAGGTCGAGATTCTCACTAGGCAACTAGAGGGGTGTTAAAGACTAAGAGCTTAAAGCCAACACACGTAGCTAATCATGTAAAATCTTTTGAACCATATTTTGTGTGTGGCGGGGTAGATCATCTCGTCCAAGAGTGCCCCACATTTGCTGAGATGAGAGGGATGTATAAGGAACAATGTAATGCCTTAGGCATGTACAAGAAGCCTTTGGCACCCTTTTCTGATAACTATAATCCGGGATGGCGAAATCACCCCAATTTTAGCTGGAAGTCTGAAAACCAGCAGCTTGCACAACCCCCTGCACCATATCTTGAACCATATCATGCACCTGTATCTTCTATGAGTTCTTTAGAAGACACTTTACATGCTTTTTTTTAGGCACAGGGTAAGACTAAGCAAAGACTAGAATCTTTAATTACATAGGCTGTTGAAGAAAATAAAGAGATAAAGAGCAAAGTGTCCAAGTTGATGAGCTACTTGAGTGTGACTGAGCGAGGTAAGTTCCCTTCTCAAGCTCAGTCCACACCCCATGGTCAACACCTAGTGCAACATAATATAAAGGAGGTGAATGCCATTGAGACACTAAGTGGTAAGTTATTACAAATCCCAACAACGAAAAAATCAGAGGATATGGACGAAACCCACCAAGCATACATGATTGACTCATTCATGGAAAATGTCCAGCACCTTAATCCATTAGAGTCCACCCTCACTCATGGCTTCACAAGAGCATATATCAAGTCAGAATTTATGGATGTTACTGATGACATCCTTGAGGCCTCTTCAAAGCATACAAGCACCCAATTTGACAGTGAAGTAGTTGCTGGTGCATTTAGTTCATGTTTGTCTAGGAGGGAATAAGAGTGTCTGGCTGGCTGAAGATGTAAAACTTAGCGCTCATGGGAGGTACCCCACAACATATCCTTTTAGTATTATTGTTTTTCTTTCTTATTTATTATTCACATTTTTTTTATGTTTTCCAGTATTAACTTGGTATTTCATTTTCAAAGAAAAATATACGAAGCAGTTCAAATGGTAGAGCACAATTTGCAGCTTCTGTGCACCTTTGACTACAAGGGGAGTCTCCTTTACTCTTTCTTTTACATTGAGGCCAATGTAATTTTTAAGTTGGGGGTGGAGGAAACACATCTCTTTGTTTCCATATTCTTTATTTCCATACATTTTTTTTTCTTTTTCCATTGAACTGCTTGGTGTCATTTTCCTTTTTGTTTGTTTCTAGCATGCTTTGTTTTAGCCTTAGAGTTAATTCACATGTCAATGATATGAGCTTAATTGAGATAGCAGATAGCATGTAGAAAAAGTTAAATCTTGCTTCGGTTTGAAATTAATTTAAGTATCAATCTTCATTTGGTTTGAGACTCTAGTTTGTGGTAAGATTGTATAATTAGTCTTAAACATTTAGATAAATTTTATGTGTGATTGTTTTATGAATACTTTTGCGGTCTTGACAAGCTCTAGAACTTATTTGATAATCACTTGAGGCGAATTCCTAGAATGCATGCTACTTAGGATATGATATAGGCCATTTTTGAACCGTTTGAGCCTTTCAAACCTACCATTGCTATATTTATCACTAGTCACCTATTTGAGCCTTTTTCTTGAAAAGAAAAATTGAGCCTTATTTCTTTCGATAAACCATTTTCTTACCTTTATGAACCTAAAAATATTTTATCTTTACCTTTCTTTTAAAAGAACTTAGTTATACACATGTTGTGAGAAGCGCTTAAAAGGAGTAATGGTGAAAATATGAAAAAATATATCACTACCACAAACCAAGTACATTAAAGGAGATAAGTTGGGGGTTGTGGAAAAGAAAAGAAAAAAATATATAAAAAAATGAATTATGGCAAAGAAAGAAGAAAAAAAGAAAAGAAAAAAAATGGTGCTTTGTTGAAAGAAATGCTCGAAAAATGGTTGAAAGAGTTGGGTGTTGAAGTAAAGGTTATCAAGTACTTAAAGTGATTGTGTTTAAAGCTAAGAGATTGAGTTCCTTTACTGATGAATCCTTCCCATTCTTCCTTAGCATTTACCTTAGCCTAACGTTACAAGCTTATTAAAGACCTTTTGATCCAATGTAGTGTGATTTTTCTACAATAGTGGAGAGTGATTTGAAAAGTGAGCCTATGGAGCTTGTTTTTGTGATTGATGTCACGCAATTTATTATGTTTTTAGAGGCCAAGACTTGTATTTATGAATGTTATGCATAAAATCATCCAGGTGTTCGGATTAATGGTTTGTGGTAAGATGGATGTTAAGAGTCAATAACGATTTTAAGATTGGTGTTTGGATTACTTTTGGATTTGGGTGAAATTTAATGATTCTTTGTGCCGTGTGTTATGTTCAATTTTTGGGACAAAATGTGAATTATTGTTGGTTAACATTAATATTGCTTTTCATTTACTTTGATTCCCACCGTAGAATTCATCTCTTGTTTTCACTTGAATTACTAGGGACTAGCAATAAGCTAGTTGGGGGTTGTGATAAGAGTCATAAAATGCATCTTAACAGTACTTAATTGTTATCATTTTAGGGTTGATCTAGGTTTTAATTGCACTTTTATATGTTAACAACTCTAAAGTATCATTCTTGGATCATTGATCTATTTCAGTGCATTTTCAAGTACTTTAAGCTCAAAAGAGGAGGAAAAGTTATCATTGCTTGAGGCACAAAGACTCGAGGAATATTGGAGTGAAGGAATGCTTCCGGAAGGACAAGATGGAGGGCTTAAAAGAGCAACAACTGCTGCCTGCACTGGAAAAGAGTTTCACTAAATTGCCAGAATTGCCCGTACAGATCAATCATTTTTACAAATTAAACTGTATTGATACAAGAAGAACTAGGAGATGAGCCATATATGCTTAGAAAGATCCAGAAGTCTATTTCTCTAGAATTTTATGGTTCTTAAAAATGATTTTTATAGAGAACGTTATGGCAGTTAAAGTAAACAAAGGTCAGGCTGTGCGGGCTGTGCGAGATTTCAGCGTGAAGGGCATGGGAAGGCTTAAATCCCACATCCCACATCGGTTAGAAACACGTTTCTATATCCCACATCCCACATCGGATTGGAAACATATTGCACTCGTGGTATTTGCCTATATAAAACCCACTCCACTTCAGCTTTGAGAACAATCGGAGAATCTGAGATCATTAGAAAGTGAATCCAGAGGGCCTTTAGGAGCAATCCAGAGGGTCCTTAGGAGGAATCCGAAGTACTTTTGGAGGGCAAGCTGAGGAGTCACTAAAGCTTTCGCTGCCAAGGGGGAGATTATCATTGAGAGGTCGGAGGCAACTCGAGGACGTATGAGCCCCATGGCCGGCTAGTCTCCAAGCAAGGCGAAGGGATGAATCCCTAGGTGTAGTTGTTCTGATTTTCCTTTATTTGATTCAGTTGTAGTTTGTTATTATTTTCATTAAACATTGTTATGTTTTATTCTTTAATTTAATTAGTAGATTTCTTATTAGTCCAGTGATTGCATGCTTCTTTTCCATATAAGTCTAGTCATGCTCTTCTTATGTGTATTTGTTTGGGTGTGATTGCGTCCAGTAGATCTCTTTTATAGATTTTTCTATTGCTGCGGTATTGTCATTTAGATATATCGTCGTCTTTTGATAATTTATAAGTTAGGTCATGTGTGCTTGAAAGTAAAGAATAATTCATATCAATTACATTAGGGTTTATACATGCGCTTTAATTGAATATATGCCGATTGCCTGTTTGGGATGTGAAACTTGCAATCGAGATAAAAACAACTGAATCAAGTTAGGATTAGGGCAATGAACCTAGGGAGGATTTCTGGAACCTTGTTGTTTCTTTATTATATTATCCATCAATTATTTACACAATTTTCACACAATCAACAATTCAGATTTTGTCACTAACTTTTATCATTTGTGTTGAGGTTTACACCTTCTTTTGTAATTAGTTTGTTTCCCTGTGGAATCGACACCCCAAAGCTGTACTACAATACCGCGTTGTGTTTTGGGCATAATCAAAACTTCATTGTTGAGAAGTTTGATGGAAAGGGAGACTTTGCCCTTTGGAAGTGGAAAATCAAGGCGATTCTTATACAACAAAAGGTGGACTTGGCGATTGGAGAAGATGATGCTTTTTCAGCAAATATCATGGAGGTCTAGCAGAATGAGATGAAGAAGATAGCATACAACACCATCTTCCTGGACATGTCAGATAATGTCACAAGGGAGTGCGGAGACTCGGAAGATCCAGCTACAATTTAGAAGAAACTAGATGAGTTGTTTCTTACCAAGACCCTCCTTAATAAGAGGTATCTTCGTAAATGAATCTTTGCTTTTAAAATGGATCCGGATAAAGAGTTGCAAGATAATCTTGATGCCAAGATGAGGAAAGCATCAAGTGGAGAAGGGTTGTTCGTTAGAGGAAGGCCAGTAACTCGGTATGGCAGTAATATATATGGCTACTACTGGGATAGAGGTAGAGGAGAAAGCCATAGGAAAGTGCACAATAACATACATGGCTACTACCGGGACAGAGGTAGAGGAGAAAGCCATGGGAGAGCGCACAGTAAAATACATGGCAACTACCGGGACAGAAGTAGAGGAGAAAGTCATGGGAGAGTGCACTCCAAACTGAGATTTGGAGGAAAGAGATGCTTCTACTGCCACAAGGAGGGTCATTTCAAGAAAGATTGCAAGAAGATGATAAGAGATGAGGAAGGAAGCCATACCAAGAATTGAGAGGCTTTGATTGCTAAGGGAGAACAACAAGATGATGATGTTCTTGTTGTGTGCTCAAGTGTGAGCAAGGGGCAAGAAGGAGGCAGGAAATGGATCATAGATACCTGTTGCACTCATCATATATGTCCTCATAGGGATTGGTTCAAGAATTTCAAGGAAACCGATGATGGAAAGGTTTTTCGGGGGAATGATACTTCTTACTAAGTGAGGGGCACGGGAGACATCCAGTTGAAGATGTTTGATGGAATGACAAGGCTACTGAGGAATGTGACATATCTTCCAGAGTTAAGAAGAAATTTGATCTCATTGGGACAGCTAGATTCCATAGGGTACACATACAAGGCAGAGGGAGGAAAGATCAAGGTAATGAAGGGATCTTTGGTAGTGATCAAAGTAGCAATGAAGGATGGTCTCTATGAAATGATCGGAGACACAGATGTTGGAAATCACCTTGATAAAATACCCAGGTGGTGATCTTCCAAACACCCAAGTCTAGAATGACTTGTAATGAAATGAAACAGCAAACAAAAGCAAGAAAGAAAAGAATATAAGCAATTTGTTATCGAGGTTCGACAATGTGCCTACGTCCCCGTGAGCTCCTCCGAGCTCTCTGCACTATCTTATCATGGAGTTCTTTACAAAATACAACAACCCTCTCCAAGAAACCCCAGTTCTTAAAGAACCAAGAAGAGAAGAAAGAAAGTGATAGAACTATTACAAAAGCACTCTACCCACAATCTATACTACTTCTCTCTTTACAACCAGCCTCTCTACAATGAGTCCCTCTTGTGTTTTGTGTCTTTGTACTCTCACACAATTCTCTCTTGTGTAATGATCACTTATATATCATAATATGTCTCTTGTAATCCCTCAATTAATTGATGAGAATGAAGCTAGGTGAACCTTTATATAGTGCACCAACTTCTTGTCCAATCTTGAGGGTCGATATCCACCCTTAGATCTTGATGACCAGTCAACCATGGCTCTTGATCATTCTTCAGTGATCCTATGCGTTTTGAGCATGTCTTATGAACTCAACTAAAGGCTAAATAATGTGCGCCTTAGTGTACCTCAAGGTGTGGCCTGAGACAGGGAGCGCCACGGCTCAAAGCAAAGCACCAACTCACCACTTTCGGGGCAACGCGGCCTGGCCTCCATCTAGCACCTCCTCCTTGGTGTGCACCCTTGTAAACATGCTGATTTTTCTTCCTTCCCTTTTTTTGTTTAAATCTTAAACAAACTCCAACAATCTCTACCTTTGTCTAAGAATTTAAACTGAACCTATTGTGTAGAGAACTCGGTATCTAAACTGATCTTGAGTCATCATATCAACCGACTCCAATCCTAAGTAGTCCAAGACAATGATTGAACTTACTTAGTGGTAGAACCTTGGTACCTAAATCCACAGGGTTTTCTTCTATGGCTACCTTGTCCACATGGATACATCCTTTCGTAACATTTTTCCGAATGAAATGGTACCGAACAACCATGTGCTTTGTCCTCTCATGGAACACCAGATTCTTACACAAGTGGAATGCACTTTGGCTATCCGAATATACCATAACCTACTCCTCTAGTACCTTCAACTCTTTCAGCAACCCTTTGCACCACATAGCCTCCTTGATGGCTTCCATAGCCACTATGTACTCAGCCTCAGTTATTAAGAGTGCTACCCCAAGCTACAACTAAGCCTTCCAACTTACACAACATCTGTTTAAGTTGAAGATGTAGGAAGTAATCGATCTCTTTTTCTCCTGGTCTGCTCCATAGTCCGAATCAGCATAACCCTCAAGGCGGATGAACTTACCCTTCTTCTCATAAACCAGCCCCACATCTGGGCTTCCCTTCAAGTACCTCAGTAACCACTTTATCCCAAGCCAAGGCTTCTTTTTGAGATTACTCATAAACCTACTGAGGACACTTATTGCATGAGCAATATCAAGTTTAGTGCTTACCATGGTGAACATTACAGAACCACCCGCACTAGAGTAAGGGATCTTTTCCATTTCCTTCTTCTTCGCCTCCGATCTCGGACATTGATCGCGGAAGAACTTAAAATGACTAGCAAGGAGAAACTTCATAGGTTTGCTATCTTCCAAAGAGAACTTAGATATCATCTTCTCTATGTAGGAAGTTTGAGAGATCTTCAATTTGTTTTTCTCCTTTTCCGGGATGATACACATCCCAAGGATCTTCTGTGCATGGCCAAGATCCTTCATCTTAAACTCCTCACTGAGTTGAACCTTCAATTTTCTTATCCTTTCCATACTGCTCCCAACCAGCAATATGTCATCAACATAGATCAAAATGATCACCACTTCCTCCTCCTTGTGCCACTTGTAGTACAAGCACGAATCATAGTAGCTCCTCATGAAACCTAGGCTAGTTACAAAGGAATCAAACCTCTTATTCCAATGTCGAGATGTAAATGGTCTCATCAAGCTCTCCATGTAAGAATGTTGTCTTCACATCCATTTGCTCGATTTCCCAATTGAATCGGACCACCAACGCTAACACTATCCTGATTGTCTTGTATTTCACAACCGGTGAGAAGATTTCGGTGAAGTCTATGCCTTCTTTTTGTTTGAAGCCCTTCACCACCAACCTAGCTTTATAGCAGACTTCATCTCCTGGAGTATTCCCTTCTTTGATCTTGTAGATCTATCTATAATCCACAACTCTCTATTTTTCTGGTTTGGGCACCAATTCCCAAGAGTTGTTCTTCCTCAAAGAAACCATTTCTTCCTCCATAGCTAGCTGCCACTTTGACAAATCCTTACATTCCATGGCATCCATGTAAGTTTTTGGTTCAACCATCCCTCATTTTGTCCAAGGAGCTGCTACATTAGCATCCGCAAAACCATATCTCAAAGGTGGTCTAACCACCCTCCTTTCTCGGTCCCTTATAAGCTGGTAGTCATTCTGACTTGCTGCGTCAACCCCTTCCAGTTCAACCTCCTATTGAGTTTCTTGAGGTTGACCTTCATCAATGGGCTCTACCTGGTCCAAACCCTCTTGCCTTCCTTGCTCTACCTGAACTGAATTCTCCTTGATGCAATGCTCCATAAATTTAAAACTGGCTTGCTCACTAGCCGCTGCAGGGTTAGTTTTCTCCAAGTAGGGAAATAATAATTCATTAAAAATAACATCCCTACTTATTATGAGTTTCATTCCTTTTGGTTCTAAGAACCACAACCTATACCCCTTAACCGCATCACCATACCCTAGAAACACACATTTTCTAGACCTTGGGTTAAGTTTATCATCCTTTTGATGTGCATATGCAGCACATCCAGAAGTCCTAAAGTTGTTCAACTCAGGGGGTTTTCCACTCCACATCTCCATGAGAGTCTTAAGGTCAAAAGCCCTAGAGGGTGATCTATTAACCAAGTATGCAGTTGTAGACACAGCTTCTCCCCAAAAATATTTTGGTAAACCGGACCCAATTAAAATGTACCTAACCTTTTCTATAAGGGTTCTATTCATCCTCTGAGCAACTCCATTTTGCCGAGGTGTTTTTACAACCGTTCTATGTCTTAGATTGCCATTTAACTCACAGAATTTATCAAAATTCTTATTGCAAAATTCTAAGCCATTATTAGTTCGTAAAGCCTTAACTACCCTACCCGTTTGAGTCTCCAGCAATTTTTTCCACACCACAAATTTATTCAAAACATCTGATTTATTTTTAAGCAAATAAACCCAAACCTTTCGTGAATAATCATCAATTAATGATAGAAAGTAAAAGTTACCTCCCTGTGTTGGTGTTCTTGCTAGTCCCCAAAAGTCCGAATGAAGGTAGTCAAGAATCCCCTTAGACTTGTGCACTCTGGTGTTGAAGCTGACCCGGTGTTGCTCCCAAGAATGTAACACTCGTAGAAATTCAATTTCTCTACTTTGTCTCCACCAAGTAGACCATCCTCGCTGAGAACTTGTAGCCCCTTTTCGCTTATAAGTCCCAAGAGATTCTGCCAAAGTGTTGCCTTATCCATTTCAGCCATCAAGCTTGCTGCTTGATCCTTGATTTTTGTCTCACCGATCATCTGATAAAGTCCATCCTTTATTGCTGCTTTGATCACTACCAAAGATCCCTTGGCCACCTTGATCTTTCCTCCCTCTACTTTGCATGTGTAGCCCATGGAATCTAGCTGCCCTAATGAGATCAAATTCCTCTTCAAATCCGGAAGATACTTAACATTTCGCAGCAGCCTTGTGACTCCATCAAACATCCTCAAATGGATGTCTCTTATCCCCCTCACTTGGCAAGAATTGTCATTCCCCAAGAAGACCCTTCCATCATTGATCTCTTTGAAATTCTTGAACCATTCCTTGTGAGGGCATATATGATAAGTGCACCCAAAATCCAGAATCCATTTCTTGCTGCGTTGCCTCCTGCTCACATTTGAGCACTCAACAAGAACATCTTCTTGTTGTTCTCCTTTGTCAACTGAAGCCTCTCCATTGTTGGTATGACTTCTCCCTCTCTCATCCCACAACCTCTTCTTGCAATCTTTCTTGAAGTGACCCTCCTTATTGCAGTAGAAACACCTCTTTACTCCAAATCTTGGTTTGGAATGCTCTCCCATGGCTCTGCCCTCTACCTCTTGATTTCTCCCGGTAGTTACAACGAATGCTACTGTCATTCTGAGTATCTGGCCTTCCTCTTATGAACAGCCCTTCTCCACTTGATGCCTCCCTACTCTTGGCTTTGAAATCATGAGCCTTTATAGCATTTACCACAATTTCTTTGGTTAGTGTATCTCTTCCATATTCAATTGCATTAATTAAGCTATCAAAACAATCAGGAAGAGAATTTAATAACATAACAACCAAATGTTCATCCGGGAATTTAATACTACAACTAGCCAAATCTTGAACTTGTTTATTAAAGACATCAAGATTATCTTGGAACTTTTATTAGAATCCATTTTAAAAGCAAAGATTCTTTTAAGAAGATAAATCTTGTTTGGGAGAGTTTTGGTAAGAAACAACTCATCTAGTTTCTTCCATATGACAGCAGGATCTTCTGAGTCTTCGCACTCCCTTGTAACACTATCCGACATGTGTAAGAAGATGGTGTTGTATGCCATCTTCTTCATCTCAATTCGCTGGTCCTCCTTGACACTTTCTAGAAAAGCATCATCTTCTCCAATAGCCAAGTCCACCTTTTGTTGCATAAAAACAGCCTTGATCTTCCGCTTCCGTAGGGAAAAATATCCCTTTCCATCAAACTTCTCAACAATGAAATTTGATCCCATCTTGAGGAGATGATCCTAGATATGTGCAGCACCCCCAAATGCCTTCCAACTTCTTCTAAACCTCAAGAACATAATCGAAGATTGATCTCAACATCGTTCTTAAATCAACCTCAAGAACACGATCTGATCTTGATCTTTACTCCGTTCTTGAATCACCCAAGAAGTTTGTTCTTTGATTCTTGGAGTCTTGCTCTGATACGTTCTGTTCTTGCTCCAATACCCAGCTGTCCAAGCTTTGATACCACTGTTGGAAATCACCTTGACAAGATGCCCAGGTGGTGATCTTCCAAACACCGAAGTCTAGAATGACTTTTAATGAAATGAAACAGCAAACAAAAGCAAGAAAGAGAAAGAACACAAGCAATTTGTTATCGAGGTTGGGCAATATGCCTATATCCCCGTGAGCTCCTCCGAGCTCTCTGCACTATCTTATCAATGGAGTTCTTTATAAAATACAGCAACCCTCTCCAAGAAACCCAAGTTCTTGAAGAACCAAGAAGAGAAGAAAGAAAGTGATAGAACTATTACAAAAGCACTGTACCCACAATCTATACTACTTTTCTCTTTACAACCAGCCTCTCTACAATGAGTCCCTCTTGTGTTTTGTGTCTTTACACTCTCACACAATTCTTTCTTGTGTAATAATCACTTGTATTTCATAATGTGTCTCTTGTAATCTCTCAATTAATTGATGAGAATGAAGCTAGGTGACCCTTTATATAGTGCACCAACTTCTTGTCCAATCTTGAGGGTCAATATCCACCCTTAGATCTTGATGACCAATCAATAATGGCCCTTGATTATTCCTTAGTGATCCTATGTGTTTTGAGCATGTCTTATGAACTCAACTAAAGGCTGAAGCATGTGTGCCTTAGTGTGCCTCAAGGTGCGGCCTGAAACAGGGGACGCCGCAGCTCAAGGCAATGTACCAATTCACCACTTTCTGGGCGCCGCGGCCTGGACAAGGCTAGCCCATGACGCACACTAATGTGCACCCCTTGTAAACATGCTGATTTTTCTTCCTTCCCTTTTTTTGTTTAAATCTTAGACAAACTCTAACAACAAAGATCAAGGATCAAGCAACAAGCTTGATGGCTGAGATGGATAGGGCAGCCCTTTGGCACACTTGTTTGGGATAAATAAGCGAAAAGGGCCTGCAAGTTCTCAGTAAGAACGGTCTACTTAATGGTGACAAAGTAAAGGAAATTGATTTCTGCGAATATTGTGTCCTTGGGAAACAACATCGGGTCAGCTTCAACTCCAGAGTGCACAAGTCTAAGGGCATTCTTGACTACATTCAAGTGGATCTTCGGGGGCCAGCAAGAACACCAACACAGGGAGGTAATCTTTACTTTTTGTCTTTAATTGATGATTATTCAAGAAAGGTTTGGGTTTATTTGGTTAAAAATAAATCAGATGTTTTGAATAAGTTAGTGGTGTGGAAAAAGCTAGAGGAAACTCAAACGGGCAGGGTAGTTAAGGAGTTAAGAACCGATAATGGCTTAGAAGTTTTTAACAAGGAACTTGATCAATTCTGTAGGTTAAATGGGTTTCTAAGACATAGTACGGTTATAAAAACACCTCAGCAAAATGGAGTTGCTGAGAGGATGAATAAGACCCTTAGAGAAAATGTTAGGTGCATGTTAATAGGATCCAGATTACCCAAATAATGTTTTTGGGGGGAAGCGGCATCTACTGCTGTGTATTTGGTTAATAGATCATCCTCTAGAGCTTTAGAGCTCAAGACTCCTAAAGAGATGTGGAGTGATAAACACCCTAAGTTGGACAACCTTAGGACTCTTGGATGTGCTGGGTTTGCACATCAAAAGGATGATAAACTTAGCCTAGGTTCTAAAAAATGTGTGTTTCTAGGATATGGGGAAGGAGCTAAGGGGTATAGGTTGTGGTCCTTAGAACAAAAAGGATTTAAACTCATAATAAGTAGGGATGTCATTTTTAATGAGCATTTATTTCCCTATTTGGAGAAAACTAACCCTGCGGGGGATAGTGAGCAAACCAGTTCGGTATTTGTGTAGCATAGCATCAAGGAAAATTCAGTTCAGGTAGAGCAAGGAAGGCAAGAGGGTTTGGTCCAGGTAGAGTCCATTGATGAATGCCAAGCTCAGGACACTCGAGAGGAGGATGAACTAGAAGTGTATGATGCAACAAGTCAAAATGACTATCAGCTCACAGGGGATCGGGAAAGAAGGTGGTCAGACCACCTTTGAGATATGGTTTTGCGATTGTGAATGTAGTAGCTCCTTGGACAGAAGGAGGGATAAGTGAACTAGAAACTTACATTGATGCCATGGTTTGTAGATTCATCAAGATGGAAGCTAGCTATGGAGGAAGAAACAGATTCTTTGAGGAAGAACAACTCTTGGGAATTGGTGCACATTCCAAGAAAATAGAAAGTTGTGTATTGTAAGTGAATTTACAAGATCAAAGAAGGGAACCCTCTAGGAGATGAAGTATGGAACAAGGCTAGGCTGGTGGTGAAGGGGTTCACACAAAGAGATGGAATAGATTTCACAGAAACCTTCTCACCTGGACGCAAGGTGGAGGAAGTGGTGATGATCCTCATCTATGTCGATGATATGCTGTTGGTTGGGAACAACAGTGAGAGGATAGAAAGGTTGACATCTCAACTCAGTGAGGAGTTCGAGAGGAAGGATCTTGGCCTTACATAAAAGATCCTTGGGATGAGAAGAATTCAGGAAAGGAAGAGAAACGGGTTGAAGGTTTCTCAATCTTCAAACACAGAAAAAGTGTTGTACATGTTTTCTATGGAAGATGGTAAACTAGTGAAGGTTCCCCTTGCTAGTCATTTCAAGTTCTCCAGTGAATAATATCTTGGAATTGAGGAGAAGAAGGAAATAGAAAAGGTCCCTTACTCTAGTGCGGTTGGATCAGTCATGTCCATGATGATAAGCACTAGACCAGATATTTCTCAGGCAAATAGTGTTCTCAGCAGATTTGTGAGTAATCTTGGAAATAAGCTTTGGCTTGGGATGAAGTGGTTATTAAGGTATATGAAGGCTCGATTGCAGTCAGTGGTAGTACTTTCAACAACCGGGGCAGAGTATATAGCGGTCAGAAGCCGTAAAGGAGGCTATGTGGTGCAAAGGGTTGTTGAATGAGTGGAAGGTCCTAAAATAGTAGGTGGTGGTGTCTTCGGATAGCCAAAGTGCATGGCACTTGTGTAGGAACCCGGTGTTCCATGAGAGGACTAAGCATATGGATGTTCGGCAACATTTCATTCAAGAAAATACTACAAAAGGATGCATTCATGTGGACAAAGTTGCAACGAAAGAAAATCCGGCAGATTTAGGTACTAAAGTTCTACCTCTAAGTAAGTTCAATCATTGCCTTGGACTTCCTAGGATTGGAGTCGGTTTATATGGTGACTCAAGTTGAGTTTGGATCCAGAGTTCTCTGCACAAAGGGTTCGAATTTAATCGCTTAGACAAAGGTAGAGATTGTTGGTATTTGTCTACGGATTAAACAGGTTGAAGTTTAGCATCAGGTCACTAAGTGAACGCCGCACCTCAGGTAGTCCGCGCCTCACCCTACAACAAGTTCAGGAAGATAGCTCTCTATGCCATGCTGCACCTTAGCCTCCCTAAGGTGCGGAGCTTAGAAAGGCAGAAACTCACCCTCCTTCCAAGGTGTGGCTTGCCTTGTTCCAAGGTGTAACGCGAAGGCACACCTGATGGTAATTTTCAGCACTCTTCTTCTAGTGCCTGGTGCATAATCAAAATGTAAAAGATCACTTAGACTTGATCAAGGGCTATAATTGATTGGTCCTCAAAATCTAAGGGTGGAGATTGACTTCAAGATAGGTTCAAGAAGTGGTGCACTATATAAAGGGTCACCTAGCTTCAATCTCAAAAAGTGTCACAATCATCTCAATAAGAGAGGTGTGATGTAAAGTGACATGTGAAGGTGTGTGAAATAGAACACATGGGTGTGTGAGAGTGCAAAGATACTAAACATAGGAGAGACTCATTTAAAAGAGGTTGGTTGTTTAGAAAGAGACTATTCAGAAACCACCTTGGATGATGCCCAGGAGGTGATCTTCCAAACACCCAAGTCTAGAGTGACTTGTATAAGAAAAGAAACAGCAACCAATCAAAGCAAGAAAGAAAAGAACATAAGAAATTTGCTGACGAGGTTCGGCAATGTGCTTACGTCCCCATGAGCTCCACCGAGCTCTTTGCACTATCTTATCAATGAGTTCTTTACACTCAGCAACACCCTTCCAAGAACTCAACCCTGGAATTTTCCCAAGAAAATTCCCCCAAGCCTTTGAATCCCTTTCTATTCTACTCTCTCTCTTTCTAAACAACCAGCCTCTCTACAGAATCACTCTTGAGTTTTGCACTCTTATAATTGATCTCACTTTTAATCACAAGTTATATTGTGTTGTTGTTGAGATTGAAGCTAGGTGACCCTTTATATAGTGCACCAACTTCTTATCTAATCTTGAGTGTCATTCTCCACCCTTAGATCTTGATGACCAATCAACCATGGCCCTTGATCAATCTTTAGTGATACTATACATTTTGAGTATGTCTCATGAACCATTCAAGAGGCTAAAGGATGTGCGCATCAGTGTGCCTAGCGCCGCTGCCCAGGGCAAAGCACACATCTCTACCTTTATGGGCGCCATGGCCTTGGGGAGGCAGTGTCTTGGCTTGCCCTTTCCTCATGCACTCTTCCTTGCTAGGCATCATGGCCTAGACAAGGTTGGGCCATGGCACACACTAGTGTGCATTCCTGTGCCTTGGTACAAGGTGCGGCACACACTTGTGTGCACTCCTTGCTTACCTTCATGCTTCTTCTTCCGTTTAAATCTTAGACAAACTCCAACAATCTCTATCTTTGTCTAAGAATTTAAACTGAACCCATTGTGCAGAGAACTCAGTATCCAAACTCATCTTGAGTCATCACATCAACCGACTCCAATCTTAGGTAGTCCAAGGCAATGATTGAAATTACTTAGAGGTAGAACTTTAGTACCTAAATCCGCAGAGTTTTCTTTCGTGGCTACCTTGTCCACATGTATGCATCCTTTTGTAACATTTTCCCAAATGAAATGGTACCAAACATCCATGTGCTTTATACTCTCATGGAACACTGGATTCTTACACAAATACAATGCACTTTGGCTATCCGAATACACCACAACCTGCTCCTCTAGTACCTTCAATTCTTCCAGCAACCCTTTTCACCATATAGCCTTCTTGATGGCTTCTGTAGCCGCTATGTACTCAACCTTGGTTGTTAAGAGTGCTACCACTAGCTACAACAGAGCCTTCTAACTTACACAACATCCGTTTAAGTTGAAGAAGTAGGAAGTAATCGATCTCCTTTTGTCCCGGTCTGCTCCATAGTCCGAATCAGCATAACCCTCAAGGCAGATAAACTTACCCCTCTTCTCATAAACCAGCCCTACTTTTGGGCTTCCCTTCAAGTACCTCAGCAGCCACTTCATCCTAAGCCAATGCTCTTTTCCAGGATTACTCATAAACTTACTGAGAACACTCATTGCATGAGCAATCTCAGGTCTATTTCTTACCATCGTAAACATGAAAGAAACCAACCACACTAGAGTAGGGGACCTTTTCCAATTCCTTCTTCTCCTAATTCAATCTTGGACATTGATCGCTGGAAAACTTGAAATGACCAGCAAGGGGAACCTTCACTAGTTTGCTATCTTCCATAGAGAACTTATATATCATCTTCTCTATATAGGAAGTTTGAGAGATCTTTAATCTATTTCTCTCCCTTTCCCGGATGATACACATCCCAAGGATCTTCTGTGCATGGCCAAGATCCTTCATCTCAAACTCCTCACTGAGTTGAGCCTTCAATTTTCTTATCCTCTCCATGCTGCTCCCAACCAGCAACATGTCATTAGCATAGATCAGAATGATCACCACTTCCTCCACCTTATGCCCCTTGTAATACAAGCACGAATCATAGTAGCTCTTCATGAAACCCAGGCTTGTTACAAAGGAATCGAACCCCTTATTCCATTGTCGAGGAGATTGCTTCAGGCCATATAGAGATTTCTTCAGTTGGCACACCAAATCTCCCTGCCTTCCTTCCTCATAGCCTTCGGGTTGCCTCATGTAAATGGTCTCATCAAGCTCTCCATGTAAGAATGTTGTCTTCACATCCATTTGCTCGATTTCCTAATCAAATTGGACCACCATTGCTAATACTATTTGTATCATCTTGTACTTCACAACCGGTGAGAATATTTTGGTGAAATCTATGCCTTCCTTTTATGTGAACCATTTCGCCACCAGCCTAGCTTTATACTGGACTTCATCCCCTGAAGTGTTCCCTTCTTTGATCTTATAGATCTATCTACAATCCACAACTCTCTATTTTTCTAGTTTGGGCACCAATACCCAAGAGTTGTTCTTCCTCAAAGAATCTATTTCTTCCTCCATAGCTAGATGCCACTTTGACGAATCCTTACACTCCAACGCATCCATGTAAGTTTCTGGTTCAACCATCCCTCCTTCTATCCAAGGAGCTGCTACATTAGCATCCATAAAACCATATTTGAAAGGTGGTCCAATCACCCTCCTTTCCCAGTCCCTTGTGAGATGGTAGTCATTCTGACTTGCTGCATCGATCTCTTCTAGTTCAGCCTCCTCTTGAGTTTCTTGAGCTTAGCCTTCATTAATGGACTCTACCTGGTTTGAACCTTCTTGCCTTCCTTGATCTACCTGAACCGAATTCTCCTTGATGCGGTGCTCCACAAATTCCGGACTGGTTTGCTCATTAGCCGCTGCAGGGTTAGTTTTCTCCAAGTAGGGAAATAATAATTCATTAAAAATAACATCCCTACTTATTATGAGTTTCATTCCTTTTGGTTCTAAGGACCACAACTTATACCCCTTAACCCCATCACCATACCCGAGAAACAAACATTTTCTAGACCTTGGGTTAAGTTTATCATCCTTTTGATGTGCATATGCAGCACACCCAAAAGTCCTAAGGTTGCTCAACTCAGGGGGTTTTCCACTCCACATCTCTATGGAAGACTTAAGGTCTAAAGCCCTAGAGGGTGATCTATTAACCAAGTATGCAACTATAGACAAAACTTCTCCCCAAAAATATTTTGGTAAACCAGACAAAATTAACATGCACCTAACCTTTTCCATAAGAGTTCTATTCATCCTCTCAGCAACTCCATTTTGCCGAGGGTTTTCACAACCGTTCTATGTCTTAGAATGTCATTTAATTCATAGAATTTATTAAAATCCTTATTAAAAAATTATAAGCCATTATCAGTTCTTAACACCTTAACTACCCTGCCCATTTGAGTATCCATCAACTTTTTCCACACCACAAATTTATTCAAAGCATCTGATTTATTTTTAAGCAAATAAGCCCAAACCATACTTGAATAATCATCAATTAAAGATAGAAAATAATGATTTCCTCCCTGTGTTGGTGTCCTTGCTGGTCCCCAAAGATCTGCATGGATGTAGTCAAGAATCTCCTTAGACTTGTGCACTCCGGTGTTGAAGCTGACCCGATGTTGCTTCCCAAGAATGCAACTTTCACAGAAATCAAGTTTCTCACCAAGTAGATCCTCCTTGCTGAGAACTTGTAGCCCCTTTTTGCTCATATGTCCCAAGTGATTGTGCCAAAGTGCTGCCTTATCCATCTCAGCCATTAAGCTTGCTGCTTGATCCTTGATTTCTGTCTCACTGATTATCCCATAAAGTCCATCTTTGATTGCTGCTTTGATCACTATCAAAGAACCCTTTGTTACCTTGATCTTTCCTTCCTCAGCTTTGTATGTATACCCCATGGAATCCAACTGCCCCAATGAGATCAAATTCCTCCTCAAATCTGAGAGATACCAGACATTTCGCAGCAGTCTTGTGAGTCCATCAAACATCCTCAACCGGATGTCTCCTATCCGCCTCACCTGGCAAGAATTGTCATTCCCCAAGAAAACCTTTCCATCATTGATCCCCTTGAAATTCTTGAACCATTCCTTGTGAGGGCACATATGATAAGTGCCCCCGGAATCCACAATCCATTTATCACTGGCTTGCCTCATGCTCACATTTGAGCACACAATAAGAACATCATCTTGCTGTTCTCCTTTGGCAACCGAAGCCTCTCCATTGTTGGTATGGCTTCTCCCTCTCTTATCCCACAACCTCTTCTTGCAATCTTTCTTGAAGTGACCCTCCTTGTTGCAGTAGAAGCATCGCCTTCCTCCAAACTTTGGTTTGGAATGCAATCTCCTATGGCTCTGCGCTCTACCTGTTGGTTTCTCTTGGTAGTTGCCATGAATGCTATTGCCATTCCAAGTTGCTGGCCTTCCTCTTACGAACAGCCCTTCCCCATTTGATGCCTCCATACTCTTGGCTTTGAAATCATGAACCCTTATAGCATTGACCACAATTTCTTTGATTAGTGTATCTCTTCCATATTCAATTGCATTAATTAAACTATCAATGCAACCAGGAAGAGAATTTAATAACATAATAGTCAATTGTTCATCTGGGAATTTAATACTACAACTAGTCAAATCTTAAACTAGTTTATTAAAGACATCAATATTATCTTACAACTCTTTATTAGGATCCATTTTAAAAGAAAAGATTCTTTTAAGAAGATAAATCTTATTGGGGAGAGTTTTGGTAAGAAACAACTCATCTAGTTTCTTCCAAATGATAGTAGGATCTTTTGAGTCTCCGCACTCCCTTATGACACCATCTGATATGTGTAGGAAGATGGTGCTATATGCCATCTTCTCCATCTCAATCTGCTGGTCCTCCAGGATACTTGCTGGAAAAGCATCAACTTCTCCAATAGCCAAGTCCACCTTCTGTTGCATAAGAACAACATTGATCTTCTGCTTCCACAGGGAAAAATCTCCCTTTCCATCAAACTTCTCAACAACAAAATTTGAACCCATCTTGCAGAGATGATCCCAATATGTGCAGCACCCACAAATGCCTTCCAACTTCTTCTAAACCTTAAGAACACGATCGAAGATTGATCTCAACACTATTCTTGAATCAACCTCAAGAACACGATCTGATCTTGATCTTTACTCTGTTCGTGAATCACCCAAGAAGTTTGTTCTTTGATTCTTGCAGTCTTGCTTCGTTACCTTATGTTCTTGCTCAGATACCCATCTCTGCAAGCTTTGATACCACTGTTGGGAAACCACCTTGGATGATGCCTAGGAGGTGATTTTCCAAACACCCAAGTCTAGAGTGACTTGTATAAGAAAAGAAACAATAACCGATCAAAGCAAGAAAGAAAAGAACACAAGAAATTTGGTGACGAGGTTCGACAATATGGCTACGTCCCCGTGAGCTCCTCCGAGCTCTCTGCACTATCTTATCAATGGAGTTCTTTACACTCAGCAACACTCTTCCAAGAACTCACAGGTTCTTAAAGAACAAAAGAAGAAGAAGAAGAAGAAAGTGATAAGAACTAACCCTGGAATTTTCCTAAGAAAATTCCCCTTACAAGCCCTTGAATCCCTTTCTATTCTACTCTTTCTCTTTCTAAACAACCAGCCTCTCTACAGAATCACTCTTGAGTTTTGCATCCTTACAATTGATCTCACTTTTAATCACAAGTTATGTTGTCTTGTTGTTGAGATTGAAGCTAGGTGACCCTTTATATAGTGCACCAACTTCTTGTCCAATATTGAGTGTCATTCTCTACCCTTAGATCTTGATGACCAATCAACCCTGGCCCTTGATCAATCCTTAGTGATCCTATGCATTTTAAGCTTATCTCATGAACCATTCAAGAGGTTGAAGGATGTGTGCATCAGTGTGCCTAGCACCGCGGCCCAAAACAGGGCAGGGCGCGGCCCAGGGCAAAGCACACATCTCTACCTTTATAGGCGCCGTGGTATTGGGGAGGCAGTGTTACGGCTTGCCCCTTCCTCCAGCACTCCTCCTTGCTGGGTGTCATGGCTTGGATAAGGCTGGGCCGTGGCATTCCTTTGCCTTGTTGCAAGGTGAGGTGCATACACTCCCAAGGTGTGGCGCACACTTGTGTGCACTCCTTGCTGACCTTCATGTTTCTTCTTCCATTTAAATCTTAGACAAACTCCAGTAGAGAGTAGTATAGATTGGGGATTCAAGGGACTTGTAAGTGGAATTTTCTTTGGGAAAATTCCAGGGTAACTTTTGACCTTGTCACTTTCTTTTCTCTTCTTTCGTTCTTCAAGAATGGTGTTAAGATCAAGATTAAATTGTGTTCTTGAAGAGGTATTGCTGTAATTGTAATAACTCATTAATTTAGTGTAGAGAGCTCAAGGAGCTCATGGGGACGTAGGCACATTGTCGAACCTCGAAAACAATTGCTTATGTTCTTTCTTTGATTGTTTTGATTCCTATTTTGTTTCGGTGTCATTACAAGTTATTCAAGACTTGGGTATTTGGAAGATCACCACCTGGGCATCTTGAGGGTGATTTCCAACACATGGAATAATATCCCTCTTTGATTTATTTGACTAAGAGGCAAAAGAATAGCATATTTCACCAATGGTTGGTGAGATCTCTTCCTTTAGTTCCAAAAATTCCAAAAACTAAAGGTATAACATCAAATTAGTTGCTCGACAAGAGAGCCTTAACTTGGGCTTTGGTGATCCTAAATAACTCCATGGCAAGTTCGGCGTAGTGATCCATGTGAAGATGAATGAAAATTCTATTGGATGACTTTTGGTGGATGACCATGCCAAATTCTTGATATGTTAGATATAGTTCATCAAGATCGAACCGAAAGACGTGGGTGTCAGGATTCGAATTTTCCACGGTGGCCTTCAAGAAGTCCAAGTCGATTTGAACACTCATGAGCGAACAAATAGCATTGATGTGATAGTAAGAGAAATTGTTGAGCTCTATGCCTTTCATGTTGCTAGTTTAGTGTATCAACTAAGATGACATAGCTTTAATGACCCTTTTTTTTTGTTGAAGTAGGGCAAGAAGATTGTGGATAAGTTGTGAAGCTTCGTCCTTAGAACAACTGGAGGATGAGTACCAAAAGAGAGCAATGATTGGGTTTGAATGCAAGTTTTGAGTCAAATAAGATTGAGTGATCAATAAATTGGCCATTATAAGCTAAAGTAAGCTAAGTTGTTGATGAGAGTCATAAAATGCATCTTTACAGTACTTAATTGTTAGCATTTTAGGGTTGATCTAGGTTTGAATTGAACTTTTATACCTTAACAACTGTAAAGTGTCATTTTTGGATCATTGATCTATTTTGATGCATTTTCAGGTACTTTAAGTTCAAAAGAGATGGAAAAGCTATCATTTCTTGAAGCACAATGACTCGATGAACACCGGAGTGAAGGTTCACAAGCACTTGGAAAGGAGTTTCACTAAATTGCCAGAATTGCCCGTACAGATCAATCATCTTTGCAAATTAAATTGTATTGATACAAGAATAACCATGAGATGAGTCATATATGATTAGAAAGATCCAGAAGTCTATTTTCTGTAAAATTTTACGGCTCATAAAAATGATTTTTCTAGATAAAGTTATGGCAGTTTTAGTAGACAAAGGCCAGGCCTCCAGAACAGCACCAGCCAGCACCGTGGTGCTCCTCAGCCAGCACCGCGGTGCCCATAAGCACACCCAACCAAGCTGAGGCCAGCACCATAGCGCCCATAAAGGAGCACCGCAGTGCGCACATGATGTTATATCTCCGAGTTATAACTTAATTAGGATTTTAGACAATAGATTAAACCCGAAAACACCCTTGGACCTTTGTACTATAAATAGATCACTTAGGATTTAAGAAAATCATCTTTTGAGAGGCTGGATGCTGAGGAAAACATTATGAAGGCTGCCACACTCTCCCCCATGGCCAACTAATCTCCAAGCAAGGCGAAGGGATGAATCCCTAGGTGTAGTTGTTCTTGTTTTCTAGTCTTGATTCATTGTAGTTTGGATTTATTATCATTAAACATTGTTACGATTTACTTTTTAATCTAATTAGAAGATTTCCCCTTAATCCGGTGATTGCATCTTTCTCCCCCATATAAGTTTAGTCATGCTCTTCTTATGTGATGTTGTTGAGGTGTGATTGAGTTTGATAGATTTCTCTTATAGATTTGTCCATTATTGTGGTATTGTCATTATGATGTATTGTCGTTTCTTGATAATCTATAAGTTAGGTCATGTGTGCTTGAAAGCAAAGAGTATTTCATAACAATTACATTAGAGTTTATATATGTGCTTTAATTGAATATTTGCCAATTGCTTGTTTGGGATGTGAAACTTGCAATCGAGATAAAAACAACTGAATCAAGAATAGAATAAGGCAACGAATCTAGGGAGGATTCCCAGACCCTTGTTGTTCTATTATATTTACACAATTATTTCACACTACTTCAAACTCAGATTTTCTCATTTAACTTTTATCGTTCGTTTTAAGGTTTGCACTTTCTCTTGTAGTTAGTTTGTCTCCCTATGGAATCGACACCCCAAAGTCGTGCTACAACTACCGTGTTATACTTTGGGAGTAATTAAATTTTGGCACCGTTGCCAGGGAGACGCGCTTAAGTACAAGGAAGATTGTCAACTTTGAGACAAGACGGTAGAAGATTTGTAAATAGTTTTTCTTTTTAGCAGTTTGTAAAGGCGGTAACTTCGTTTCTTCTTTTAGCTTGCTGCATTAATTTTTTATTTTATTTTATCATTTTGTGATCTTGCATGCCCCGATATAGAGACACTTTGGGTAGATTTGCTTGTAGGCCTGTGTTAGAGTCAAAATTAAATTAGTTTCTAAATCCTTTATTTGACAATCCATCTAGATCCGAAGAAATGAGTGAACATGAATATCAACCTTCTAGGACCCTTCAGGATTACCTAAACCCTACACGCACAGCCACACCATCATGCATCATGTTTCCAACCAATACTCGCCAACTAGATTTTAAAGCAGGGATGATACAATTACTCCCTATGTTTCATGGCTTGGACAATGAAAACCCATATGTGCACATTAAAGAATTTGAGGAAGTAGTCGCGACTTTTCACAGTCAAGATGAAATCGATGACATTATCAGGCTTAAGTTCTTTCCTTTCGCTTTGAAGGATAGATCTATACTCACTAAGACCATGATCTATTGGGTCGTGGACTGAGATGACTCGAATTTTCTTTAATTAATACTTTCCCCAACATAAGACCAATGCTTTAAAAAGGCAAATCTCAACCTTTGCACAAAAGGACAGCTAGACTTTGTATTAGTCTTGGGAGAGATTTAAGGAGTTGTTGAGTATGTCCCCTCACCATGGGTATGAGAGTTGGTGTTTAGTGAGCTATTTTTATGAAGGACTTACATATAGAGAGCGCCAATTTGTAGAGATGATGTGTAATGGTCAATTCTTGGAGAAAGATCCTGATGAGGCCATAGAGTACCTCAACGAGCTTGCTGAAAAAGCTCATACTTGGACTGGACCTAGTGCTACTGAAAGCACAAATAGGTCATGACTTGTAGGGAACCCAAATAGCTACTTCTAGAATTTAATGTTAAAAATGGAATCTCTATAAAGAACCATAAACTTGGTAAAGCTATGGTGTTTCATTACTATGTTAGTGAACAATTAGGCCACAATTTTAGCATTTAAGTTGGAATGTATTTCATCAAAGTGAGCATCCATGGATAATTTGTTAATGACTTCCAGTATAGTAGTGCAGCCTTTGGATAAAGGATGTTTAGTGATGAAATCCATGGAGACATCCTCCCATGTTTGATTTGGTACATGTAGGGGTTCTAACAATCCTGTAGCCTTAGTAGTTAGAATTTCATATATTGACAAACCAGGCAACTCTTGATAAAGTCTTGGACTTCTTTTTTAATGTTAGGCCATAAAAAAAATTATGAATAGTCTCAAGTAAGTTCTTAATACACTAGAATATCCCACAGGTGAAAAGTGAAATTTAGTAATAAGGATGTTCTTTAACTCAAAATTTGAATCTACTATGAGTTTACCTTTTTGGTATAGCAAGCCTTCCTGGATTGTGTAATCTGGATATAGAGGTGAACCATCTTAAATGGCTTAGTGAATAGTTACCAACTCTAGATCATTGGTATTCTTCTTCCTTATTTAGGTAATAACATCAAAAGTGCTGCTTGAAACAGTCATCAAAACTCCATCAATGTGCTGGGACATTGTATTAGTTCTATTTATAGTGGATTCTAGAAGTTTGGAGAGGGCATCAACTACTTCATTATCCTTAACAGGTATATAGAAAATGATATAATCAAAACCAAGTAGTTTACTCAAGTATTAATGTTGTTCAGGGGTTCGAATTACTTGATTCCTCAAGTTTTTGAGACTTTTGTGATATGTTTTAATGATGAACTTTTTGCCTAGGAGATATTGTCTCCATTTCATCACAGCTTGTGTTATGACATATAACTCATTGTATAAGTAGAAGTTCACCTCATTCTGTTCCCAACGTTTTGCTGAAGAAGGCTAAGGGATGGCCTTCTAGAGACAAAATAGTCTTAATCCTAACATTAAAAGCATTTGTCTCTAATTCAAAGGTCTTTGTGAAATCTAGTAAGGCCAATATAGAGACATGAGTCATAGAAGCCTTAAGTGTGTGAAAGGAATCTTGAGTCAAAAAAAATATTTCCATTAGAATATTGCTGCTCAGGATTCCTTTCACACGCTTAAGACTTCAATGACTTAAGTCTCTATATTAACCTTACCAGATTTCGTGAAAACCTTTGAAGTAGAGACAAATGCTTTAAGTGTTGGGATTAGGGTTGTTTTGACTCAAGAAGGTTATCCCTTAGCCTTATTCAACAGAAAGTTAGGACACAGAATGTGGTCAGCTTCTACTTATGCCAAGGATTTATATGCCAGCACACAAGCTACTATGAAATGGAGATAGTATCTCCTAGGCAGGAAGTTTGTCATTAAAACAGATCACAAAAGCCTCAAAAACTTGATGAATCAAGTAAGTCAAACCCTTGAACAACATAACTACTTAAGCAAGCTGCTTGGTTTTGATTATATAATTGTCTATAAACCTAGTAATTACAATGAAGTAGCCGATGCCCTCTCCCAAACATAGTTGACACAATGCCCCAACATACTGATGGATTTTGAAGATTGTTTCAAGTTACACTTTTGATGTCATTACCCAAATAAGGAATGAGAATACCAATGATCGAGAGTTGGTAACTATTCACTAGGTCATTCAAGATGGTTCATCTGTATATCCAGATTAAATAATCAAGTAAAGCTTGCTAACCCATTAAGGTAAACTCATAATAGGTTCAAATTTTGAGTTAAAGATTATACTTATTACTGAATTTCATTCTTCACCAATGAGAGGCCATTATGGTATATTGAGAACTTACTTGAGACTATCAATAAATTTTTCATGGAGATAGATTATACTTAAGGGTTAGCTCAGTCTTCAAGTGCTGGTGCAATAGGAAGGGTTGTTGCCTAAAGAAACTTACTGGAAAATTTTCATGATTTATTGAAGACATCCTCAATTGAACCTTGAGGACATGATTCTTTTTTATGGGGATGGGAATGATACAACTCAAGAGATTGATAACAACCATCTAAAGCAAGGATCATATAAGGAAAGCTTAGGAGAAGCAATGAAAGCAGCAAAAACAAGGGAGAAGAATATATGCATTGATCCAGAGCTTAAAAGAAGTACTCAAGCAAGGAAAATACCTCTATGGTCTAAAGTCTGCATTCTCTAAGCCACCAACAAGCTTGTATCTATTGGAAAGTAGTTAAGGAAGTTAGAAGTTGTTAGAAGGTTGTTAGTTGTATAGCAAACTTAACTATCAAGATTACTGCAACAAAGACCTGTATATCTATAAATACTTGTAACATCATCATTCAGTCATTATATAAGAATTTTTCAAATGAATTTAAGAAAGAAATCCATTAGGGGCTAATCACTTGCTCGAAAGAGTGATAACTTTTCCTTCTCCCAAGCTTTCCTTATCTGATCCTTACATCAGTTCGGTACTTTCCATCCCTTGAGTTGTATCAGTGTAACCCCTTAGATTCAATATCAGTTCTGCAGTATGTAGCAACTTTTACGTAACAATTGGACCTTATCCAATTAATTAAAACTCCTTTTAAATTTAGCTCAAATTAAAACACTTTTTAATTTTAATTTTAATTAAAACTCCTTTTAATTAAGAATTAATTATTAAGGGCTTCTATAACTCAAGAGTGATACCTAGCAATATATCATCACTACCCAAGCAATATGAATTAATGTAAACCTTTCTCTTAATAGTTACCGTACAATTTAATCCTTCCATTATGCAATGTCCCTGATTAAACCTAATAGATTTTCCATTATGAATTTCTTAGTTGAGTTAGTTTGGTGTACCTGTTCTCTAACAAGCAGTTAAACAACTTGTTCTAGTGTCTCATACATTAGTGATCGTGAAATAAATCACCCTCAACTCTTTGAGGAATCGTAGTATGTACTAATCTATCTGGATTCACTAATGTCCTTCCTAATTATCCTATAATTAGGAACATTTAAGAATAAAGCTTAGAGAAATACATCTGACTAGCATGATCACATCATGGTCCTTCTTTCCATTGCTCTTATTCTATGGGCTTTATCATGTAATGCACATGCAGTGATTTGTAATGAACATGATAAATACAAAAAATGCTATTGATTGTTATTTATTTGTCAATTTTTGAATATTATTAATTATAAGCAGTATGTCAATAACGTCAAATGCTATTGACTTGTAGGGCATACTATTTCAAGTTTACCCAAAAGGCATAGAATTGCGGATACTCTAAGTAGGATTTAAATGCACTGGGTTGCCATGACCAAAATCCAAAACTTCACCCTTTCTCAAAATGCACGGAATTATGCTAGTGCCTTCTCAAAACTTGCAACCTCAATTTCATTAATAATTACTTGTATATGATTGAGGGTTATGGTGGTTTCACTATCCACGTGGTATGATCTTATGGAGCTGAATATACTAGGGTGTCAGCAATCCCCCCCCCAATTGGTCATACTCTTACATGGCCATGTGGCATTCATGGTATGTACTTTAACTTCCCCCGTCAGAGAAAAGTTGATTTAAATTTCTTTAGGAGTCTTTTCTATCTTTGTAGTCATTCCTAATTTAAGTTTATTGTCTTAAAATTCATAGCCCCTCTACAACTTCTATTGTTACCTATTTTCTTAAGTGCTTCCCTTATCTCTCTTATGTTTTAGATTCTAATCAATTTCACTTTCTTTTTTTCTATCCATGGCTTCTAATCCAACTACAAAATCATCAACAATGAAATCGAGTTGAGTCAAATCTGCCAACAAGATCGATCTTATAGTTAGAGTTACTCGATTAAAAAGATTATCTGAAGTTTACCCTGAATTCCTCATAAAGCATTGTACTTCTTTGGTTTCATTCATTCTTGGGATTGTCTTTACCTAGTAAGATATTTCTGAACTCACCTCACAATCTATCCCTTTGGCTATCAATGATTCTCCCTTATATACTAGTGCGACCATGAATACCAAGAGCTAGAAAGGATTACACACATAGTTTTTCCTTCTCAAAATCATGACTTCATTAAGTGGTTGAACCAAATGCAGTCCATTAATAAGGAAACATGGAAAAAGTTAGGGATTTTTGACCTTTTACATTTCTCTCACACTACTTTCTCTATTGGCATTCATTTGTTTAGAGATTATATGCACTTTTGCACTTTGAGCTATATTATATTTGTATTTCGACTTGGGACCATGACCATCACACTACTTCATATGGCATGTTTGGTCTACGCCCTCATGATGAAGAATGGCATCCTATAAGTCAAGTAGACATAAACTTTTTGATTCCCCACTAGGAATAGGCAACAATAATTTCACCTATAATATTTTAATGATGAATATACGGAAGATTGAGAAGAAATTACCCAGAGAGATTATATTTCCTTCTTCCTCCTTTGGCTTCCCACTTATATATTTTGCACACCATGTATGAAGATTATGAAGAAAGTTGTTGATTTCGCCACAAGTAGAGTAATTACTCTTAGACCTGTCATATTAGTTCACTTATACAGAGCCTTGTTCAATATCAAGTGCCAGTTGAAATTACGCAACTCTTTTAATCTATGGCTCTTTTGGATGGTTCAACTATTAACTCATTACTTTCCTAGAGTTTGAGCTTAATGATGCTCATAAAAACACTAAGTTACCTTCACTCTCCATTACTTATGGTACACTTGCTACCACTATTGCACCTCATTTGGGTTCTTTTTGAAGAATATTCCAGCTTCTTAATGCCCTGGCATCTCACACTAGTAAACTTTTATCTCCTTTTACTGAATGTACCCAAGGCATTGAATGGCTAAAAACCAAATTATTTGTAGTAGTGTCCTTTCCTGATCAGTTCTAGGCTATATTGATATCTAGGCTAGTTTCTTGATTTGTAGAGACCTCAGTTATGGGATCATTCTTGATACCCCAAAGAACAGATGTGGGGTTGAGGTATATTGTATATATCCTACAGTTTGTTGCTATGCAGTTTTGATTGGTTCAATCACTCCCATGCCCACCAGTTCACTCTTACAATGTCAAGTTGATTTAGTGAGCTACATTAAAGACCCTAGTTGAGTGTATGTGTTCCATAGATGCCTTTTCCATCATCAAAAAAGAATTTTCCCTGAAAGTGTTTATTAGTGATCCTACCCCTATTGCCTTATTTTAATACTTAGTGAGCTCATGTAATGCCACCTTTATTTTCTAATCCAGTTACGGATATATTCGCTGAAACCGCAAACAAAAAGACCTAAGTTGACTCCTCAACTAGGTGAAGGAAAGATGATGATTCAGTATCTGTACACGTGATAAGGTTTGGAGATACTACAAGTCTACCAGTATGATACACAAAAAAAAAATTAAAAAATTTTCTATACCTATCGATGCCGAAAATCTTCCAAATGAGCTCACGGACCCCTACGCACATTAAAGACACATAAACTAGAAGGTCCCCCACGGCATAACCCCCGAAGGACTTTCCAACGTCTAAATCAGTCATGTGAAAGAATAATAAGAGAATAGTTTACTTTAAAGCTGTATATTTGAAAGAGTTATTTGTTGTGTACCTTTGACAGTAAGAGGCCCCTTATATGGTGTCTTGGAGCTGAGTCCAATTATGAGAGTGATTGATCACTAAGTATTATGATAGTAACAGAATTCCTATAGATCAGATAGACCTTATTTGTAAGCTAGAGTGTTATTGTAGTATTAGGAGATTAGTATGAAATTATGATTATGCCCTTTGCTACGTGTGGTGATTTAATTAGTTTATTTTTCTGAGTAAATAAATTACTATTTCACCTTTAGAGGTTGCCATGTGTTGTAATATCATTGTAGAGGAATTTTTCTCCTAAATCAAATGCCCCCCACTTTCTTAAGTGAAGTTATGTAGTCAAGGAAGTAGAGTATGACATTGTTCGGGTATCCAGGTACTAAGAAGGCTAGAAGTAGACACTTAAAGTTGCATGAATACTTAAAGGGATAAAGCAAGGCTATCTTTTGGATGTTCCATGCCTAAAAAGGATTAGTAGCTTAACACTACCTGCTCAAAAGAGAATTTAAACTCCGAGGAGGCCTAATACCTCAACACTGCCCCCTTAGAAAGGGAGAGTGATAAGTCTGTGTGGCTCAATCTTGAGCAAAGTTCCTCGAAGTGAACTAAGTAACAAATCTAAGTGATATAGAATTTAGCAGAGTGCCTCGAAGTGAGGTATGTAACAAGTCTGAGTGATATGGAGTTGAGTGGAGTGAGTCTGAGTTAATCGGACATAAGTGGAGAGTATCAAGTTCGAGTTAATGAGACATAAAGCAAGTCCAAGCTAATCAGACGTAAGTGGAGAATAACAAGTTTGAGTTATTCAGATGTGAGTGGAGAATAGTGAGTTTGAGTTAATCGGACGTAAGTGAAGAATAGGGAGTCCAAGTTAATCTGATGTAAGTAAAGAATAACCAGTCTGAGTTAATTGGACTTAAGCAGAGAATAGCAAGTTCAAGCCCATTGGTCGTAAGTGGAGAATAGTGAGTCCATGTCCATTGAAAGTAAGTGGAGAATAGCAAGTCTGAGCTAATCGGACGTATGTGGAGAATAATGAGTCGGAGTCCATCGGATCTAAGTGGAGAAAACTCTCCACCAATTAATCCTAGAGAAAACTCTTCAAGCTACAAGGCACTTAATTGAGAATGAGTACTTCTTACTACCCTCAAACTAATGGAAAAATAGATTGTTGTTAAGAGATGTTTGGAGCAATTACTAAGATCTTTTGCTACTGATCAACCACATATGTGGTCCACTTACTTAGTCTGTGTTGAATTCTGCTACAACACTAGCTTTCATTCCTCTCTAGTCTTTACTCAATTCCAAATGGTGTAAGGAAGAACTCCACTAATAATATCTACTTACAGCAGAGGATCCTCTCCCATTAAAGTTGTGGATCACAACTTAAGAACTAAGAAAGACATATTATGCAAGACGGAGCTCACTTGATTAAAGCATAACAAAGAATGAAGCACCAAACTAACCAACATAGAATTGAATTGCAGTTTTAAGTTAGTGACTTAGTCCTCCTAAAGCTACAACCATATAGATAGCACTCAGCAATTGCAATAGTGTCCCAGAAAGTGAGCAAAAGATATTTTGTGCCTTTTACCATCTTGGAAAAGATAGGACAAATTGCATACAGACTTCAGTGCCCAAAAGGATGCAGAGTTCACCTTGTCTTCCACATTTTACTCTTTAAGCCTTCAAAGGATCCTCTATTAGACCAACAACCCTTCCAGATGATTACTTCAATTCTTATTCCATTTATTACCCCATTGCAATACAATGTGAAAGAGATGTATCGCAATAAGGTAAGTGGATGAGACAATACTTGGTACAATGGGACAAACTGCCATTGGAAGAAGCCTATTGGGAAGATACTAGAACAGTACAATAATCCCTATCTTAGCTTAACCTTGAGGACAAGGTGCCTTTCCAAGGGGGTAGTATTATTACAGGAAAAAAGTTAAGGGACAGGACTTACTTGAAGAAACTAGAGAGGTATGGGGCAACTGATCTAGGAAAGTAAGGCTAGAAGCAATTCGAATGGTAAGAGACACAAATGAGAATATATAGGAAAAACTGAGGTAATAAAAAGAAGAAGAAAATCAACAAGGAAAAGAGAGACAAAATGTGCTCTAAATCGAGTTGGTTAGAAGTTGTTAGTAGATAAATAGTAGAGTAGGAAGTTAGCTATGAATCTATTAGCTATCTTGCTTAGTTGTATGGACTTGTCTAAAGTCGTATATATAGCCCTAAGATGTAATACTGTACTCGGGTAATCAAAAACATATTAAAGAGGTTTCTTGTGCTCAAAACAAGATGAAAACCCCTCCTTAAACACTATCTAGAAACCTCTCCATCTCTTTTTTCATCCAAAGTCCACACATCAACTCCATCATAGAACTTTATCTTGGTTATTGATTCAGAGTGCTTAGCACAATATGTTTTTTTATGTGAATATCTTAAGGTATAACACTAAGGATGTTTTTCTTAATTAACCAGGTGCGAAGGAAAGGAATAGCTCAAAGCTTTCTCCTGGGGCTATCTCAATGGTCCTGAGAGGAAAAACAGGTCGAGGCTTCCTCTTCGAGATTTTTCTCTCAATGGTCCCGGGAAGGCGAACAGGTCGAGGCTTCTTCCTTAAGATGTTTGTCTTGATGGTATTGGGAAGAGAAACAACTCAATACTTTCTCTTCAGGAGTTTTATCTTAATGGTCTTGAGGAAAGGAACAACTTAGGGCTTCATCCTTAGGATTTTTGCCTTTATGGTTCCGGGGAGAGGAATAGCTCAAGGCTTCCTCCTTGATATATTTGTTTTAATGGTCTCAGGGAGATAAACAACTTATGGCTTTCTCTTTTGGATTATTATCTTGATCGTCTCGGTGAGAAGAATATCTCGGGGCTTCCTCCTCAAGATTTTTGTCTTTATGGTCCTGAGTAGAGGAAGAGCTTGAGGCTTCTTCCTTGGGATTTTTTGTCTTGATGGTCCCAAGCAAAGGAACAACTCGGGGCTTTCTCATCAGGATTTTTGTCTTGATTATCCAAATGAGAGGAATAACTCGGGGCTTCTTCCTCGGGATTTTTGTCTAAATGGTCCCAAGGAGAAGAATAACTTAGGGCTTCCTCCTCCATATTTTGTGCAGTAGAGGTTGATGACTTTTTTTGCCAACTTAATCTTTTTAGATTTGAATAAACTAATGTTATGGATAATATGCTTATGTTACAGAATCATGTAAGTGGAGAAACATGTTGTTGCTAAAGTTTTCAGAGATTCTTGGTGTTCCAAGTCTAAGGGATTGGGGTTCCATTGAGATCTTCAAACTCAAATGTGCCAACTCAGAAATTCTTTCAATACGATAAGAGCCTTTCCAATTTGAGATTAGTTTCCCTATTTCTCTTAGATGAGAGACTTCTTTTTTTTTCTATGATTAGCTCTTTAATAGATCGGCCCCTCAGAGTGTTGAGTTCATCCCCCAGGTCTTCAATTTTAAGATGCAATGTCTTAGCTTTTTTCTGACCCTTTATGGAGCTAAGGTAGCAGGATAGAGATGTGATCTAATTTACTCAACCTTCTTCAAATCCTTTTTTAGTGTGGAATTTCATCTTTAGATGATATGGGGAATTTTGACACAGTCTTCCAAGGATAGTATTGTAGGAGGACAGGTGCTTGACAACTAGAAAGGTGGTCATAACAGTGGTCTACTTAAAAGCTGAGCTAATGGTAACGGGCAAGACTATGTTACCTTCAGAGAGTATCAACTCTCTTGAAAATTCATATCTTAGAGATGTCACTAAATTTAGCTGATCTTCGCTGAGCTTCATTTTTGGAAAACTGTCGTAGGACAGAATTCTTACTGAGCTCTCATTGTCGACTAAGATCCTTTCCACACTGTGATTCCTATCAGTTTGATGACAACTATGGTGTCATTGTATGGTGTTTTCAGTCCCTTCATATATTTATCAGTTATATAAATTATCAGATCAGTTTTAGCTTTCTTGTTAAGTCCACTAATGGAGGTGATTGACCTGTCAAAGGCCCTTTTAGTTTTTAATGAGTGTTTGTCAGCTGCTAGTCCTCCAAAGATAGTTTTAATAGTACCGGCTATGGTGTTTTATTCTCCCTTGTTGCCTTGTTGGAGTCTATTATCTTGTGCATCTCTTCTCGGACTTCTCTTTCAGGCTTCGCCTAAGACCCCACTTAGGGCTATACCTTAGGCTTTTTCTAGGACTTTGCGTAGGGACTCACTTAGGGCTGTGCCTAAGGCTTCATCTCTACTTTTCTCTTTTAAGTCATTGGAACATAGGTACCCATGTGTATTCTTTCAAATATCCTTGGCGGATAAGTGACTCTATCTAGTTCTTGAGAGCTTTGCATTACTCAATGTTGCACCTATGGTCTATATGGAAGCGACAACATCTGGACCAATCTTTATTTTCACATTGGTATTCATGGTTTTCAAGGATCATCAGACAAAGTCTCAAATTTGGATGTTCATTAGGACGTTAGGCCTAGGGGCATTGAGGGTTGTGTAACTATCGAATATTAGGGGGATCTCTTGACTTTTACCCTTGCGAGGCTTTTTGTGTCATTCTTTGGTTCATGTTGTTCTTCTTTTTTCTTTTATCTAGCCTCTTCTCATTCCTTTGGAAACACTTGGTCCTCTTCTGCGAGTATGTACTCTCAAATTGGGTAAGGATCTCATTCATATCCTTGGTTAGGTGCTTGGTGAGTTTAGACCTGAAGGTTTTTTTCTTGAGCTCATTTTTGAATGCAACAGTTTGGATTTTTGGGTCGAGGCTTGGGATTTCCCACGCTTCTGTATTGAAGCGCATAATATACTCACAGAGCTTCTCATCTCTCCACTATATGATGTTGAAGAGGCTCTCAAATGTTTTCCTTAGCCCCTTACTACTGAGGAAGTGCACAGTAAAGGGGAAAATGAGTTCCTTAATAGAGTTGATACTTTCAACCTTCAAATGGGAATAACAGGTACATACAGCTTTTTCCATTGTTAACATGAACGCCTGATACAGAGCTATATCTGGGTGGCTATGCTGGAGCATTATTGTCTTGTAGAGTTAAAGGTGATCCATGGGGTTGGTGGTGCATTATGAAGTGTTGAGGGAGCATGGTATCTAGGATTTCTTAGGTAAAAAGAGGATTTTGGGAGTCTATCTCATTTAGGACATTGGTCCCCTGGTACTTGAAGGCCTTACCTATCTTTTTGTCTATCTCTTCCAGCTTTTTGTGTAAGACAGTGTGAATCTTGAAGACAGAGTAGCCTCGAGACTTAGGCCATGGTTGGAAGAGGATCTTGTGGTGGACTCCCAAGAACAGTTGTAGCCACAATACTTTTGGAATAGTTCTTGGGAGGCATCATAAATAGATGACACCAATCTGTTGATGTTGAAAATCTGCTAGGCGAACGGATAAACGCTATAGGGTACTTGCATGCACAAGATAGAAGAAACCCTAAGGATTCACCGAAGGACAAGAACGGTTCTACCTTCGGGGGGGACTCTTCTATGCCTATGTAAGTCAACTTAAGGCATAAAAAAGTGGAGAGAAAGAGAGCTAGAGAATTCGAGAGTGAATTGTGTGTAACTGTGATAATAAGAGCCCCCTTTATTCAGATTCTCCAAGAATCGTCTAATTAGGAAAGCAATTAATGTTTAGTGTTCTTGTAGGATTAGGATGCCCATAAGTTGGAGTGTTCTGATAGGACTAGGGTTTTCATAGGCTGGAATGACCTTAGTACACCTGCATGCTAGAATTAGGGTTTTCGTGTGAAAGGTCGTTTATTCGTTTTGCCACGTATAGCTATCTGATTGGTTATCTTGTCTTATTTGTAAAGCTGCCTTCTTGTTTTTGGAGGGTGCCACGTGTCATCATGTTATTGGCTGGGGAATTTTCCCTTACATCACATTTCACGCATAGAAAACCTTAGGTAGATACTATGAATTTTTTAGCATGATTTACTTGAGCCAATTAAGTAAACCACTTGGACAAATCCTAGGTAATTATTACATGAATATATCCTATACATTCAAGGCTCTTCAATCTTTAAATGGTCAACCATGTTTCCTTACGCACTCCTTAATTTGCCTCAATAAATCCTATCTAAGTTAAGTAATTTTACATACGTCAAATATATATAAGAAACCTTTATCAGAAGTCAATAGGAATTATATTATAGGGAGATATAAATTTACATTGAGATAAATTAAGAGAATGAGAGGTATGCAAACCCCATTTAAATTCTATAATTAAATAATAAAAAAAATATTTTAGTTATGGTTATGTCTTATTAGATTGCTATTCTAATCCCATTAGGTTTCTATAAACTTTTTATAATCCTATTACAAATAAAATTGAGATTCCTTGTTCATTAGAATTCATAATTCCAATGTAATAAGGATTTTAGAGCATTTCATAATCAAAGTCCAATTTTTTTTTTAAAAAAAAAATTATTTTTGAAATTAAAAATAATTTTAAATAAGTAAATAAATTTAATTCAATTCTTTTGAATTTAAAAATAAACTTTTAATTTCAATTAAAACATGCTTTATTTTCAAAGAAAATTGAAACAATTTCAAAAACTCTTTAAAAACCGAAAAAAAACTGATTTTTGTGTTTCATAGTCAACTGTCCATTATGGTAGTTGACTGTAAATATTTTTGTCAAAAAATTCAATAAGTTTAGGAAAACACGGTAGACTTCCCACTCAGGGTAGTTGAAATTTCAAAATCTCTGCTTGTTTCTTAAATCAGGTCTAGAGGGTACAATCGACTGTCTCTGGGAAATCTGCATATTTTTCACGTTTTTTCTTGTGAATTTTCAACAACTCTTTCTTGAATTCTCTTGACCTAGGGTTTCATAACCCTAATGTAATTATTTAGATTTTGAATATGCAATCACTAGAATTTACAAGATAAAATCTTTTACAGCCACAACAATAGAATCAAAATCATTTTAGTAATTCATAGAGTTAGCTTTGACACTGTAATTCTACTGGCATGTAAACACAACGAAAATTTAAAAATTTTCAAACCAATTAACTTTTTTTCCAAGAAACTCTCTATGAATATATTAGAACAATATTATTATCTCCATACAAAGAAATTTGGAATTTAATGCTCAAATGATTCTAGTTAAGTTCAAGACCTTTGAACAAAATATAATGGGTTGTTGAATGAGAATTGAAGTGTTTGGTGGAAACCTATCGTATATCAACTTATAGATCGAGAATTTAAGTACAAAAATGTAATAAAGTTATAAATTGCTTGAGATGTAAAGTACTCGAACAGTGATGTGCAAGTAATGTAAAAGATAATGAAAAGCTTGATTTAGTATGGGACAAATACAAATTCAGTATTTCAAGTATTTATATAAATTCTAAAATTTGGCAATAGCTTCCAAACTTAACACCATTTACTCTTGACACTTGTCTTGTGATCTTACTCCATGCTCCATGAACTTCTCTACACAATCCCCACTTAGCATAATTGTTTCCTTATAAAAGATGATAGCCAAAATGCGCTAGATCTGTAATGGATATTGTTATGTAAGTCAATCGGTATGCAAACACAATGAAAATTTAAAGTTTTTCGTAACGATAAACTTAATTCCAAGAAACTCTCTACAAATCTACTAAAACAATATTATTATCTCTATACAAGGTTGAACATTTATACCTTTTATGAAGATCCCAATTGCGAATTCTTTTGAGAGATCACAAACTATTCAAGCATTTCGTCTCTAAGTGTATCCACATGAACAACCAACAGTAAGGATCTCCTTCTTCGGGATGTCGCACATCGTGCGAGGAAGAGGAGGAGGGCTGGGTGAAAATTCAGAGTGCTAGCTCTAGGTATTTTCAGCTTTTAAAGAGAAAGAGAGAAAACAATTTTCTGCTTTTAACTATTAGGGTTTCTATCAAATAGAACCTTTATATGGAGGTCTTACTCCTAAAAGCTCAAGAACTTCTAGAATTGTAATTAAACTCCTGGTTTAGTTCATTTTTAGAATTCTCTCTATTTGCCCATTAGTTTTTCTTATTCTTGCAATTGTCCAATTTTGTGTATGTTAGGGACAGAATTAAGAAAGGAAAGGTTATCATTTTTTCGAGCAAGTCATTAGCTCCTAAGGGATTTCTTTATGAAATTCCTCTAAAAAAACTCTTATCTAATGACTAAATGATCTTGTTACATATATTTATAGACTATATTGGTCTTAGTTACCATAGTCTTGATAATTAAGTTGGTTATATAACTAACAACCTTTTAACAGATTTATTTAACTACTAACAACCTTCTAAAAACTTCTACCTTCCATAACTACCTTCCATAACTGCATTCTCTAAGCCACCAACAAGCTTGTATCTACTTGAAAGTAGTTAAGGAAGTTAGAAGTTGTTAGAAAGTTGTTAGTAGTTAAATAAATGTGTCAGAAGGTTGTTAGTTGTATATAGAAAACTTAACTATCAAGATTACTGCAACAAAGACATGTATATCTATAAATACTTGTAACAACATCATTCAGTCATTATATAAGAATTTTTCAAATGAATATTAGAAAGAAATCCATTAGGAGCTAATCACTTGCTCGAAAGAGTGATAACCTTTCCTTCTTCCAAGCTTTCCTTATCTGATCCTTACTTCAGTTCGGTACTATCTATCCCTTGAGTTGTATCAGTGTGACCCCTTAGTTCAATATCAGTTTTGCAGTATGTAGCAACTTTGACGTAACAATTGGACCTTATCCAATTAATTAAAATTCCTTTTATATTTAGTTCAAATTAAAACACTTTTTAATTTTAATTTGAATTAGAACTCTTTTTAATTAAAAATTAATTATTAAGGGCTTCTATAACTCAAGAGTGATACCTAGCAATATATCATCCCTACCCAAGCAATATAAACTAATGTAAACCTTTCCCTCAATAGTTACCGTACAATTTAACCCTTCTATTATGCAATGTCCCTGATTATACCTAAGGAATTATTGTTAAGCCTTAATTATTTAATCATGTGTATCTCAATCTTAAGTCCATAATTTAAATAGTGAAATTAGAAATTTCTTTTCAACTTCCTCCCCTCCTTAGCCAAGGAATTTGTAAGCTATAACTTAATCAAATCACATAGGATATTCTCTCTTTTTTACTAAGAGTGACAAATCCTCTATTATACACTTACATACCTGATTACACCCAAAGTATAACGCAGTAATTGCAGCACAGCTTTGGGGTGTCGATTCCACAGGGAGACAAGCGATCTACAAGAAAAAGTGCAAACCTTAAAACGAACAATAAAAGTTAAAGGAAAGAATCTGAGTTTGAAATAGTGTGAAATAATTGTGTAAATATAATAGAGGACAACAAGGGTCCGAGAATCCTCTCTAGGTTTGTTGCCTTATTCTAATCTTGATTCAGTTGTCTTCATCTCGATTGCAAGTTTCACATCCCAAACAAGCAATCAACATATATTCAATTAAAGCACATATATAAACCCTAATGTAATTGCTATGAAATACTCTTTACTTTCAAGTACACATGACCTAACTTATAGATCATCAAGAAGCGGCAATATATCAGAATGACAATACCGCAGTAATGGACAAATCTATAAGAGAAATCTACCGAACTCAATCACACCTCAACAACATCAAATAAGAAGAGCAGCATGACTAGACTTATATGGGGGAGAAAGATGTAATCACCGGATTAAGGAGAAATCTTCTAATTAGATTAAAAAAATAAATCATAACAATGTTTAATGATAATAAATCCAAACTACAATTGAATCAAGAAAAGAAATTAAGAACGACTACACCTAGGGATTCATCCTTTTGCCTTGCTTGGAGGTTAGTCAGCCATGGGGCTCATGCTTGAGTTTTTCGGCCTTTGTCGCTCTAATCGATGTTCAATTCATGCTCTTTTTCACAAACCCTAAGTGGTCTATTTATAATCACAAAGTCCAAGGGTTTTTTAGGGTTTAAAAAGTCATTAAAATCCTAATTAGGTCAAAACTCGGAGAAAGAATTTCGTGTGTGCGCTGTGGCTCTCTCATGTGTGCGCCGCAGCTCAAGCTTTATCCTTGGTTGGTGGGAGTGCCAGGTGCCACGGTCCTGCCTAGTGAGCACCGTGACCTTGCCTGATGGTTGAGGTTGACATGCTCTGGGCTCTACGACCCTCCTTGGTGGGCGCCTTGGTGGGCGCCTTGGCGCTAGCTGGAAGTCTTCTTGTGCATGTTCTAGGCGTCATGGCCCTGGCTGGTCCAGGCTGCGGCACACACTGATGGCCTGAATTATCTTCATGTTTGCTTCTCCACAACCAATCCGACATTCTATTTTGCATAGAATCTTGGCGCTTCAAGCAACGATCACTTTTCCTTCTCTTTCAAACATAAAATACCTGAAAATACACCAAAATAGATCAATGATCCAAAATGACACTTTAGAGTTGTTAAAGTATAAAAGTGCAATCAAAACCTAGATCAACTCTAAAATGCTAACAATTAAGCATTGTTGAGATTCATTTTATGGCTCTCATCACAACCTCCAACTAGCTTATTGCTAGTCCCTAGCAATTCAATGGAAAATAAGAGATGAATTCTATGGTAGGAATCAAAACAATGTAAAGCAATGCTAGTGTTAAACAAGGAGCAATTCACATTTTTGTCTCAGAAAATGCACATAATACGCAACACATAGAATCGTTAAATATCACTTAAGTCCAAAAGTAATCTAAGCTTCACTCTTAAAATCGTTATCGACTCTTATCATCCGTCCTACCATAATCCATTAATTTGAACACCAGGAAGATTTTATGCATAACATTTATGAATACAAGTCTTGATCTCTAAAAATATAATAAATTTTGTGACATCAATCACATAAATAAACTTCTCTAGAAACTTCTCTAGAGCTTGTCGAGACCGCAAAACTATTCAAGAAACAATCACACATAAAACTTCTCTAGATGTTTTAGACTAATCATGCAATCTTACCACAAACTAGAGTCTCAAACCAAATGAAGATTGATATTTAAATTATTCTCAAACTGAAGCAAGATTTAACTTCAGCTAAATGTTGTATGCTATCTCAATTAAGCTCATATCGTTGACATGTGAATTACATCCAAGGCTAACACAAAGCATGCTAAAACAAACAAAAAGGGAGAACGACACCATGCAGTTCAATGGAAAAAGAAAAACAATGTATGGAAATAAAGAATATAGAAACAAAGAGATGCGTTTCCTCCACCCCTAACTTAAAAATTGCATTGACCTCAATGTAAAAGAAAGAGTAAAGGAAACTCCCTTTGTAGCCAAAGGTGCACAGAAGCTGAAAATTGTTCTCCACTATTTGAACTACTTTGTATATTTGTCCCTGAAAAAGAAATACTAAGTTAATACTGGAAAACAAAAAAAAAATACGAGAAATAAAAAAGAAAAAGAAAAATGAAAACAATAAAAGTAAAAGGATATGTTGTGGGGTGCCTCCCATGAGTGCAAAGTTTTACGTCTTCAACTAGACGCTCTTATTCCCTCATAGACAAACATGAATTGAATGCACCAGCAACTGCTTCACTGTCAAATTTTGTGCTTGTATGCTTTAAAGAGGCCTCAAGGATGTTATCAGAAACATCTCTAGATTCTGGCTCAATATATGCTCTTGTGAACCCATGGGTGTGGATTGACTCCAATGGATTAAGGTGATGGACCTTTTCCATGGGTAAGTTAATCATATATACTTGGTGGCTCTCGTCCACATCCTCTGATTTGTTCGGTGTTGGGATGTGTAACGACTTACCACTAAGCGTCATAATGGCATTCACCTCCTTCAAATTCTTTTGCGCCAGGTGTTGTCCATAGTGTGTGGACTGAGCTTGGGAAGGAACCTTACCTTGCTCATTCACACTCAAGGAGCTTATCAACTTGGATACTTGGGTGTTTAAATCCTCTTGTTCTTCAACAACCTACATAGTTAAAGATTCAATTCTTTCATTAGTCTTACCCTGTACCTCAATAAAAGCATGCAAAGTTCCTTCTAAAGGACTCCTAGAGGGCGCAAGTGCATGATATGGTGCAGGATATGATCTAGGGGGTTGTGTAGGCAGCTGGTTTTCAGATTTCCAGCTAAGATTAGGGTGATTCCACCACTCCGCAAAGAAAGATAAAAGAGGATTCTTGTACATAGCTAAGGAATTACATTGTTCCTCATACATCCCTCTCATCTTCGCAAATGTGGGACATTCTTGGGCAAGATGATCTACCCCGCCACACACAAATCATGGTTCAAAGGACCTTGCATGATTAACTACGTGTGTTTGCTGTAAGCTCTTAGTTTTACCACATCTAGTTCTCTAGTGAGCATCTCGACCTTAGCCTTTAGGTTATCATCTTCCCTAAGATGGTAAATTCCACCACCATTTGGGTTCCCTATAGGTCGTGACCTGTTTGTGCTTTTAGTAGCACTAGGTCCAGTCCAGGTGTGAGCTTTTTCAGCAAGCTCATTAAGGTATTCTATGGCCTCATCAAGATCTTTTTCTAAAAACTCACCATTACACATCATCTCTACAAATTGGTGCTCCCTATATGTAAGTCCCTCATAAAAATAGCTCACTAAGCACCAATTCTCATACCCATGGTGAGGGCACATACACAAAAACTCCTTAAATCTCTCCCAAGATTGATATAAAGTCTCACTATCCTTTTGTGCAAAGGTGGAGATTTGCCTTTCGAAAGCATTGGTCTTATGTTGGGGGAAGTATTTATTGAAAAAACCCCGAGTCGTCTCAGTCCATGACCCAATAGATCATGGTCTCAGTGAGTATAGCCAACTTTTAGCTCTATCCTTCAAAGCGAAAGGAAAGAACTTAAGTCTCACAATGTCAGCAGTTGCATCTTGACTATGAAAAGTCGCAACTACTTCCTCAAATTCCATAATGTGCACATATGGGTTTTCACTTTCCAGGCCATGAAATGTAGGGAGTAATTGTATCATCCCTATTTTAAAATCTAAATGGCAAGTATTGGCTGGAAACATGATGCATGATGGTGTGGCTATTCGTGTAGGGTGGAGGTAATCCTGAAGGGTCCTAGGGGGTTGATCTTCCTGTTCACTCATCTCTTCGGGACTAGATTGATTGTCAAATAAAGGATTTAGAAAAGAATTTAATTCTGACTCTAATATAGGCCTACAAGAAAATTTACCCAAAGTGTCTCTATATCTGGGCATGCCAAATCACAAAATAATAATAAAAAAAAGAACAAGAAAATAATGCAGCAAGCAAAAAGTGGGAACGAAGTTACCGCCTTCACAAACCGCTGAAAAGGAAAAAAACTATCTACAATTCTTCTACCGTCATGTCTCAAGGTTGACAATCTTCCTTGAGTTAAGCCCATCTCCTCGGCAACAACACCAAAATTTGATTACCCCCAAAGTATAACGCGGTAATTACAGCACAGCATTGGGGTGTCAATTCCATAGGGAGGCCAGCGATCTACATGAAAAAGTGCAAACCTTAAAACGAACGATAAAAGTTAAAGGAAAGAATCTGAGTTTGAAGTAGTGTGAAATAATTGTGTAAATATAATAGAGAACAACATGGGTCCAGGAATCCTCCCTAGGTTCGTTGCCTTTTTCCAATTCTAATTCAGTTGTCTTTATCTCGATTGCAAATTTCACATCCCAAACAAGCAATCGACATATATTCAATTAAAGCACATATATAAACGCTAATGTAATTGTTATAAAATACTCTTTACTTTCAAGTACACATGACCTAACTTATAGATTATAAAGAAACAATAATATATCATAATAACAATACCGCGGTAATGGACAAATCTGTAAGAGAAATCTACCGAACTCAATCACACCTCAACAACATCACATAAGAAGAGCATGACTAGACTTATATGGGGGAGAAAGAAGCAATCACCAGATTAAGGGGAAATCTTCTAAATAGATTAAAAGGTAAATCATAACAATTTTTAATGATAATAAATCCAAACTACAACTGAATCAAGAAAAGAAATTAAGAATGACTACACCTAGGGATTCATCCCTTTGCCTTGCTTGGAGGTTAGTCGGCCATGGGGCTCATGCTTGAGTTTCTTGACCTTTGGCCCTCTAAATAATGTTCAATTCATGCTCTTTTTCACAAACCCTAAGTGGTCTATTTATACAAAGTCCAAGGGTGTTTTAGGGTGTTTTACGGTTTAAAAAGTCATTAAAATCCTAATTAGGTCAAAACTCGGAGAAAGAATTTCGTGTACGTGCTGCGGCTCTCTCTTATGTGCACCGCAGCTCAAGCTTTGTCCTTGGTTGGTGGGAGTGCTGGGCGCCATGGTCCTGCCTAGTGGGCACCGTGGCCTTTCTTGATGGTTGAGGTTGACATGCTCTGGGCACAACAACCCTCCTTGGTGGGCACCTAAGCGCTAGCTGGAAGTCTTCTTGTGCATATTCTAGGCGCCGCGGCCCTGGCTGGTCCAGGCCAGGGCCGCGGCGCACACTGATGACCTGACTTTTCTTCATGTTTGCTTCTCTGCAACCACTCCGACACTTTGTTATGTATGGAATCTTGGTGCTTTAAGCAATGATCACTTTTCCTTCTCTTTCAAACATAAAATACCTGAAAATGCACCGAAATAGATCAATGATCCAAGAATGACACTTTAGAGTTGTTAATGTATAAAAGTGCAATTAAAACCTTGATCAACTCTAAAATGCTAACAATTAAGCACTTTGAGATGCATTTTATGGCTCTCGTCAATACCTTCATGCATAAGCGGTCATACCCAACTACTACTCTATTGAAACCCATCATTAGAATCATATTTAGGTAGTATCGTAGCATGATGACCTATACACAAGGTTTACTTGGTGCCTGAAGTCTAAGGATCACTTATACAACTACAATGTAAGAACTCCTATTGATAGCCAATAGATTTTCCATTAAGAATTTCTTTGTCGAATTAGTTTGGTGTACCTGTTCTCTAACAATCACCTAAATAACTTGTTCTAGCGTCTCATACATTAGTGATCGTGAAATAAATCACCCTCAACTCTTTGAGGAAACGTAGTATGTACTAATCTATCTGGATTCACTAATGTCCTTCTTAATTATCCTATAATTAGGAATATTTAAGAATAAAGCTTGGAGAAATACATCTGACTAGCATGATCACATCATGGTCCTTTTTTCCATATCTCTTATTTTATGGGCTTTATCATGTAATGCACATGCCGTGATTTGTAATGAACATGATAAATACAAAAAATGCTATTGATTGTTATTTATTTGTCAATATTTGAATATTATTAATTATAAGCATTATGCCAATAACATCAACTGCTATTGGCTTGTAGGACATACTATTTCAAGTTTACCAAAAAGGCACAAAATTACGGATACTCTAAGTAGGATTTAAATGCATTGGGTTGCCATGACCAAAACCCACAACTTCATCCTTTCTCAAAATGCACGAAATTATGCTAGTTCCTTCTCAAAACTTGCAACCTCAATTTCATTAATGATTACTTGTATATGATTGAGGGTTATGGTGGTTTCACTATCCACGTGGTATGATCCTATGGAGCTGAATGTACTACGGTGTAAACAATCCCCCCCCCCAAATTGGTCATACTCTTACATGGCCATGTGGCATTCATGGTATGTACTCTAACTTCCCCCGTCAGAGAAAAGTTGATTTAAATTTCTTTAGGAGTCTTTTCTATCTTTGTAGTC
>CM043704.1:17663538-18068538 GCA_023935145.1 Bretschneidera sinensis
ATGAAAATTTTATTTAATGATCATTAGGAGCATTTTATTCTCTCTTTTTGCATGGTGGACATTTTTCTTTATTTTTATATGCCAAAGTGTTTATCTAACAAGTTATTCGATTACAGTTAGGAGATGGAAACATATATATAGAGATAATATGTCATACCTCACACTATTCTGTGCTAATGTGCTCGTGTTAGATTTAGATCAAACTTTGTGAATTCCTAAATGCCTTGAGGTAAGTAATTAAGACTTTTTAAATCTTTTATCATTAGATTATGTGTTTTAGATTTTAAGCTAACTGATGAAGTTCTATCATAATATTTGTTTTTAATCAACCAAAAAAAAAAATTCTAACACAAAATGACATGCATTTATCTTTTGAAAAATAAAAAACAAAAACTGGGACTTAGTGTGTGCATGTGTTTCCCTCTACTCCCAAACTTAATATACACATTGTCCCCAATGTGTGTGTGACATGGAAAGATCTGACTTGGGAGATGGAGAACTATACTGCTGGCATGGCTCGTAGCACGCCTCCAAATTTGAACTAGATGCACGAACTATGATCCTGGAAAAGAAAAACTAACGTTGTGCCGGAAAGCAAGAATTATGGATAATAAACAACATAAATACTAATAAAAGAAAATACTAAAATGAAAAGGATATGTTGTGGGGTGCCTCCCATGAGCGGTAAGTTTTACATCTTCAGCCAGACGGGGTATCCTCTCACTGCTGGTCATCTGGTGGTGCAATCAAAGAGGTACTGGGTGCAAGAGGTAGGCGATCGAGGATAGCCTGTAGCATCGCCTCTTGTCGTGTAAACCGCACGTCCAAACCATCTATGCGCTGGTGCACTAGTAATTTGGCTGCAGAGACCTCACCTCGAAAGGAGGACAACTCAGCGAGAAATTGCTGGGACTCAGTGGGTCCCATGTCTGGATGGTCCTCCTTTCGCACTGAACTAACTGCAGGGGTCTCTGTCTCCATATGATCCTCCTAAACCCTCTCAGCTATAGGTGCAAGTGCTGAGAGTCCTTGATGCATGTGCGACTGGCTCTGTGTCCACTGAGCCTTCCCAAAGAAAGGATGCTCTCGCATTGGTCTGTCACTGGAGGTCCTTTTAATCCCTTTCTTCTTAAGGATGTATGATAGTAAGAACGGGAATGAGAGACCCTATGCATTGGCCATTGTGGTCTGGCAGCCATGGACATGATCCTATAATTTTTGCAGTTAACTCCAAATGACATCTGGGATAGAGTACCAGTGGCCTCTATGGAAGGTATATAATGTCTGTAGAAACTGGTCTCTCTTCTGTGTCTTGTGCCCTAATGGGCACACATTGCACTGGAGGATGGAGTCCACGAGCCAGAGCCATGGAGGCAACTTTGACCAGCTCACTGCGTTGTTGTGCCTATCCATGTACTGGCCAGCGCACATGTCCTAGATGATCATGGACAAGGCAAAAGACTTTGACTGCTCCTCCATATTGGTGTCCTCTAAAGGAGACTCACCACAACAGTGAAGAGCAGCAGCGATGTCAGTACTGGTCACCTCTAGAGATGTGCCCTGGACTAAAGAAGTCAAGACTTTTGGCCCACTACAGTCAAAAGACAGGCTCTCATAGAACTGTATTATGAGCTGAGAGTAGGTGGTCGATCAAACTGGTTTGAACAGCCTCTTCAGTCCCGATGCCGAAATACTTAGACTGCCCATTGAGTGACGTCCATGTGTTTGAAGTCCCCATCGATATTGAATGTGGTCTCAAATAATACCTCTCTTTGCTCGATGCTTGGCCGGGATGATTGGGTACGACTGCTCGAAGCACGAGAGGTGGAGGCCATTTGTTTAGGCATTCTAGTGATAGCTTCTGTCCAAGTTGTGCTTGTCTGAGGATTTTGATCCAACACATTGTGTGTGTGTGAAACCAAGCTAGGGTTTCTTTCTTGGCTAAAATTCCTTCGACCCCCTGCAAAAAGACATAATACAGCCCAAATGGCATAAGAATAGAAGAACGGTAAGAATTTAATTTACTAGAAACAATAAGCATATGCAAAGAAATCCGAAAATGGGAGATAAAAGGAAGTAAGGGTAAAAATTTGTATGAATACCTGGTGCACAGTGGTATTGGATGGTGGTGTGGGGAAGGAGATGTGGTGGTGACTGTAGGGTGGTGATGGTGGTAGGGTGGTTGCCATGGTGGAGTGCTGGTGGTGAGAGGTTGAGAGTGTTAGGTGAGTGAGAGTGCGAGTGAGTGAGTGAGAGAGCGAGTGAGTTGAGGAAGAGAGTATGAGTGAGTGAGGGCAGAGTGTGAAGTGTTTAAATCCATCACGGGACTCTCTGTCCCAAGTGCGCTCGATCACACTTATGCACAAGTGTGTGGTGTGGTGCACTCATGCGCTATATAGTGCAGGGCGAGAGTGCGCTCGAGCCCAAGGCTGAAAGTGTTATGAATTTAAAAATATAAAAAAACTAAAACAATGAAACAATAATGAGAAAAATTAACAACGATACAACCATACCATACTAGTAGTGGCCTTAATACCACTAACCTTTGTAGAGGCGCTTGAGCTACACGATTGTCAACGGTGGAACGTCTCAAGCACTCTCTTGCTACAGTACTAATCTCTTTGAAGGGGGCACTTAAAGCCAACCTCAGATGGTTCAAGTGCCCTTGATAGCTGCTGCATCTCTAATTTTGGTGCCTGATCAATAAAATAGGAAAGAGTAGTATTAGTAAGTTCAGGATTTTCAACTCGAGGATTATACTTACTTGAAGGCTTTGGTGTGTTCTTGATGGGGTGCGTAGCTCTATTGATGTCTTTAATCACATCATCATCCTCTGGCCTAATGTCCAATGTTGTGTTATCATGGTTGGGGATGGTCTCTAATGGAGCAGTGTGATGGTTCTGCGAAACTTTCTCAACAACACCTTGCATTAAGCTTACATTAGAATATTCATTATCATTTTTGGTTGATTTTAATGTATTAAATATTTTGAATTCCATCTCCTCATCATTTACTTTCATAATGACAATGCCCCTTTTTACACTAATATTTGTGTCAGCAATGATCATAAATGGTCTTCCTAAGATGATGGGGAGTGGCAATGGCATATGACATTCTTCCATATCTAAGACAATAAAATCAGCCGGTAAAATAAATTTACCTACTCTTACCAAAACATCTTCGAGAATACCTCTTGGTCATTTGATGCTTCTGTCAGCCAATTGCAAAGTGATGGAGGTTGGTTGAAGATCCCCCAAACCTAATGTCTCGAATACACTATATGGTAGCAAATTGACACTTACTCCTAGATCCAATAGTGCATGCTAGAATAGCTGGTCACCTAGCCTGCAAGGAATGGTAAAACTACCCGGATCTGTTAGTTTTGGTGGTAGTTTTCTTAATAGCACAACATTTACCTCTTCAGTGAAGGCTACTGTCTCATGTTCCTGAAATTTCTTTTTGTTAGTGCAACAATCTTTTAAAAACTTAGCATAAGTAGGAATTTTTTAATTGCATCTAATAAAGGAATGTTTATTTCCACTTTTATCAAAGTTTCAAAAATATCAATCAGTTTAGTCTCTTTCTTAGGTTTGACTAACCTTTGAGGGAAGGGTGGAGATGCATTTACCTTTTCCATCTCACTTACCTTAGATGTGGATGCTTTGTCTGGAGATGCTTATGCAAGCTTATCGATGCCTATGATTCTTCCACTTCTTAGGGTTGTCACAACATTCAGTTGCTGATGTTCTCTTAGATTAGGTATTGGTTGGGCGGGAAGCTCACCTTGCTCTCTACTACTCAGTTCCTTGGCTAATTGCCTCATTTGTACCTCTAGTCCTTGAATGGCTTGATCATGTTTTGTAGTCGTTTGTCTCATTTCAGTCCAAAATTGCCTAGTTTCTTCCATGAACTATTTGTGTGAAGTCATTAGTTGTTACTGTTGAGATGCCAATTGCCTCACAAGACTTTCGAGTTCACTCTTCTTTGTTTCGGGAGCTAAATGGGCTGCTGGTTGGAAGTTTCTTTGCTACCCTTGACTATTCTGATTGTTGCTCCAAGAAAAATTCGGGTGATTCCGCCATCAAGGGTTATAGGTATTTGCATAAGGATTGTTCTTCGGCAGATAGTTGTTTGGTCCCACAAAGTTTGCTTGCTCATGATCTGCAGATGAATACAAGGGACATGTATCAATATTATGATCAAATTGGGAACAAATAACACATACCTGGAGTGGTGTAGCCGGTGGGTTAGATGAGGTGTTCTGATTACACCCAAAACATAACGTAGTAGTTATAGTACAGTTTTGGGGTGTCGATTCCTCAGGGAAACAAGTTAATTACAAAGAAGGTGTAAACTTTAACTTAAACGATAAAAGATTAACTGAGAGAATCTGAGTTGTGAGCAAATTGTGTAAATAGATTGAATAATATAAATAAAAAACGACAAGGTTTCGAAAATCCTCCCTAGATTTATTGCTCTAATCCTAACTTGATTCAGTTGTTTTTATCTCGATTGCAAGTTTCACATCCCAAACAGGTAATCGGAAAATATTCAATTAAAGCTCATTTATAAATCCTAATGTAATTGTTATGAAATCTTCTTTACTTTCAAGCACACATGACCTAACTTATAAATTATCAAGAGACGACGATATATCTAAACGGCAATACCGCAGCAATGGACAAATCAATAAAAGAGATCTACCGGACTCAATCACACCCAAATAGGTACACATAAGAAAAGCATGACTGAACTTATATGGAAAAGAAGCATGCAATCACCGGAGTAATAATAAATCTACTAATTAAATTAAGAATAAAATATAACAATGTTTAATGAAAATAATTCCACTACAACCGAATCAAATAAAGAAAAATAAGAACAACTACACCTAGGGATTCATCCCTTCGCCTTGCTTGGAGACTAGCCAGCCATGGGGCTCATGCTTCCTTGAGTTGCCTCCGGCCTCTCAACGATCATGCTCAGCTTGCCCTCCAAATTTATACTTCGGGTTCCTCCTAAAGGCCCTCTGGATTCATCCCCAATTGATCCTCCAAGCTAAAGTGGAGTGGGTCTTATATAGGCAAATACCAAGAGTGCAATGTGTTTCCCATCCGATGTGGGATGTGGGATATAGAAATGTGTTTTCCAACCGATGTGGGATGTGGGATTTAAGCCCAAAATCATGCTGAAATCCCGCACAGCCTGACCTTTGTCTACTAAAACTGCCATAACTTTCTCTAGAAAAATCATTTTGATGAACCATAAAATTCTTCAGAAAATAGACTTCCGGATCTTTCTAAGCATATATGGCTCATCTTCTGGTTCTTCTTGTATTAATACAGTTTAATTTTCAAAGATGATTGATCTGTATGGGCAATTCTGACAATTTAGTGAAACTCCTTTCCAGTGCGGGCAGCAGCTGTTGCTCTTTTAAGCCCTCCATCTTGTCCTTTCGGAAGCATTCTTTCAATTCAGTATGCCTCGAGTCTTTGTGCTTCAAGCAATGATAACTTTTCCTCCTCTTTTGAGCTTAAAGTACCTGAAAATGCATCGAAATAGATCAATGATCCAAGAATGATACTTTAGAGTTGTTAACGTATAAAAGTGCAATTAAAACCTAGATCAACCCTAAAATGATAACAATTAAGTACTGTTAAGATGCATTTTATGACTCTCATCATGTTTCGAGCCGCCATGGCTTTAACTAACAGATCTAGTTTCCTTTCCACACCAGCTATCTGAGTGGATGATCCTCTATTTAAGCTTACCTCATACATACCCTTACTCTTGGTTACATGTTTGCCTTGGGAGGAGAACTGCTGAGTGTGTTCACTTAGGGTTTCGAAGAGCTCCATAACTTCTTCACTGCTCTTCTCCATCAACACTCCTCCACAACCTGAATCCACAATACTTTTGTTAGTATCACTTAAACCTTCATAGAAAGCTTGTACCAGTTCATTCTGAGGTAGGCTGTGATGTGGGCATTTGAGTAGCAGCGCGTTGAAATGTCCCCAGGTCTCGAAGAATAGATCTCCATCCTTTTGTTGGAAGGAAAAAGGGAAAAGAATTAACCTTATTCCTTCTTGGTCTAAGCCTTTGATGTGCTGGAACTTGCAGAGATCGAAGAACTCTCGAAGGTGCAAGTGTGGATCCTCATTATGTGTACCCCTAAAGTGAGTCAATGCACTGAGTATCTGCGGAGATATGTAGTAATTGCCTTCTGCCTCAAGTTGATATGCAATGCATGATGGCTGGTCAATGTTCCTCGGGATGAAGGATCCTCTCAGGTGGTTGCTGATTGTCGATCTGTTCCGCCATTTGTACTTCTTCCTCAATTTCTTCTTCTACCTCTTCCGAGTTGTCTCTAAGCCTTTGTTGGATCGTCCGCTCAAGCTCGATATCGAGGGGAAAGAATGTTGGATGCTTGGATCGAAGCCAATGCATGAATCAGGAAAAAGAGCTTCAGTGCAACAGTTGAGTACTGCTGCCCGGGTAACTCTCTGCCTAAATTGCACTAGATCGTATAGGAGGGTGCGCTCGATCGCAAGTGGCACAAAAAGTTCTCCTAGTGTGCATGAAATAGAAAATAAAAAGGAATTAGATTAGGGTTGAAACAAAAATAAGATAAAAACAGAAACTTTAAAATTTCTTTGAGATAAAAATGGAATAGAATGAAAAAGAAATAACAACGATTAAACGAAAAACTAATTCTGAAAAGAAATTTAAGTGCAATCCCTAACAATGGCGGCAAAAACTTGTTGTGCGTTTATCTACCTAATTAAATAAGCAAATAATCATACAGTTTAACTTGCAAGTGCACAAGGTCAATAGTAGCATAGTGTGCAAGTGCGAGATCATCTCCACCGGGATTGGAAAATTTTGTTCTTAGAATCAGCTTCGCAATATAAAAAGAGAGAAATAATTATTAAGTGTAGATTGATAATGATAAGAACATAGGGCTTTGATATCCACCACTAATCATACTTTCCCACTAAGTAATGTCCCAATGCTCTAGTAATACTATGAATACCTAATGGTTGTCAACCTAAGGGCATGGTATCTACTCCTTAAGCTATTGATCTCCCTAAGCAACGAGTTAGGCATGGTATCTACTCTAACTCTCTTCTCTCCTAAGGGATTCAACATGGTGTATGCTGAGTTATTCCTTAAGAGAGCATAAGATCTGTGGAGATCAACAACCACATGAGACCTAGGGTATGGTGTATACTCCCAGTTTCCCATGTTGATTAACCCAAGAATCCGAATAAGATATCTTTTGTTACTTTTGTTGAACAAAGGACTCGGTCATCCAACTTGATTCAACTAACTAATCCATACCACATGCATACGTTGATCAGACACACACATATGAGGAATTTAAATATAAATAGGTGTTAATCAATAAAGCATCATAACATGGCTATTGGCAAAGGTAATAAATGAATATATATATATATATGGAAAAGCATAATTAGGGCTTCAATCGAGCCCTATAAAAAGTTAGTTACACATGTTTTCTATAATAAATATTATCATAACATAAACTAAAACTGAAAAATAAAACCCGAAGAATACTGTGGAGACGAGTCGTCAATTCCTCTCTAAAGCTTATAACTTCAAGCCAAAGCAAAAGATAAAAAGAAGGATGTGTTTTCTGTGTTTTACAAGCCTATATATAGGGTTCTAAGAGTGTCTCGAAACCCTAGTTTACAAAACAAGATATGGAGAGTTCTTTCCAAAACAACTGCTGCTATTTTTTACTGATCACGCCCGTAAGCACGCGCGCGATCACTTGCTTGTTCACTCGAGCGCAACCTTGCGCTAGAGCCTTCTTCTTGTGCGCATGAGTACTTGTGTGCTCGATCGCGGCTATTTTGCACTCGATCGCACCAACTTCTTCCAGATTCTTCAGCTTTCTCCCTTTAAGGCTTCAAGATGCTTTCTTTTCTTCACAAGCCTATCACAAACACAGAAAACACAAAATGAAGTAAAACATAATAGAATATGCATATAAAGAGCTTAACAAATGTAAATTAAGGGGCTTAAATATGAATATTTAAGCGCCTATCAGTACGTCACCTTGGGGAGCCCCTGTGTTATTTGTCAAGAAGAAGGATAGGACATTGAGGTTGTGTATTGATTATAAACAATTAAATAAGATCGCCATCAAGAATAGATATCCTTTGTCCAGGATATATGACTTATTCGAGTAGTTATAGGGAGCTAGAGTGTTCTCTAAGATAGACCTGAGGTCAGATTATCATCAATTGAGGATAAAGGTGGGCGATGTGCCTAAAACTACTTTTAGGACATGCTATGGCCATCATGAGTTCTTAGTGATGCCTTTTGGATTGACCAATGCTCCTGCGACATTTCTAGACCTTATAAATCGGGTGTTTAAACCATTCTTGGACAGATTTGTGATTGTATTTATTGATGATATTTTGATATATTCCAAGAATGAAGAGGAGCATATGCAACATCTGAGGATAGTGTAGGAGATTTTGAGGAGAGAGAAATTATATGCGAAGTTCTCAAAGTGTGAGTTCTGGTTGAGCGAAATATCTTTCTTGGGGCATGTTGTGTCAGGAGAGGGGATAACAGTTGACCCACAAAAAGTAGAAGCAGTGTTGAATTGGGAAAGACCCACGAGTATAACTAAAATTAAAAGCTTTTTGGGGTTGACTGGTTATTATAGGAGATTTATCCAGAATTTTTCTATGATTGTTGGACCTTTGACTAAGTTGACAAGGAAAGATGTGAAGTTTAGGTTGTCTGAGGAATGTGAGAGGAGTTTTCAGCTGTTGAAAGAGAAACTGACTACTGCCCCGGTATTAGTGCTTCCTTCTGTTGATGAGGGATTTGTGGTTTATAGTGATGTGTCACAACAGGGGTTGGGATGTGTATTGATTCAACATGGGAGAGTTATAACTTACGCATCTAGGCAACTAAAGAACCATGAGAAGAATTTCCTAATGCATGATTTAGAATTGGCTACCAAAGTTTTTGCTTTGAAGATTTAGAGACACCATCTATATGGAGCCAAGTGTGAAGTTTTTACTGATCATAAAAGCATGACGAATTTACTAACCCAGAATGAGTTGAATTTGAGGTAAAGGATGTGGATGAAATTGATTGTGATTATGACTATATAATTCATTATCATCCAGGAAAGGCTACCGAGAGATTAGCTGTTATTGGGAGTCATAATACTAGCTTGATGTTAGAATTAAAAAGAATGAGGATGCAATTGAGGGTCAATGATAGAAGAGTATTAAAGGAAAATATGGTGATACAATCTCCTATTATTGACATTTACTACAACTGTAGGGTAAAGATGAGGGGATAGAGAAAATTAGGCGAGAAGTGTTGAGTGGGAAACCGACCGAGTTTAGAATTAGAGAAGATGGTATGGTAGTATTGGGGCATAGAGTTTGTGTTTCCAATGATGTGGAGATGAGAAAAGAGATACTAAGGGAGGCTTATGATTCTGTATATTCCATTCACCCAGGTAATAATAAGATGTATAGGGGGTTGAAACAGAATTATTGGTGGTCAGGGATGTAGAAGGATGTAGCAGTTGCTAGATGTTTGACTTGTCAATAGGTAAAGTTTGAGAATAGACATCTAGCAGGTTTATTACAACCTCTTCCAATACCTTAGTGGCCATGGGAAAATGTGAGTATTGATTTTGTCTCTGGTTTTCCCCGCACCCAAAGGGGACATGACACTGTATGGGTTATAGTGGATAGACTTTCTAAGTCTTCACATTTTCTTCCTATTAAAACTACTTGGAGTCCAGAAAAGTTGGCTGAGTTGTATGTAGCAAAGATAGTAAAATTACATGGAGTACCCTTGAGTGTCGTATCAAATAGAGATTCTAGATTTACCTCTAGATTTTGGAGGGGTTTCCAAGAAGCTATGGGTACGCAATTATAGTTTAGTACAATTTTTCATCCACAAACTGATGGGCAGACAGAGAGAATCATAAAAATACTAGAAGACATGCAGAGGGCAAGTGTGTTGAGCTTCTTAGTGAGCTGGAATGCTTATTTATCGTTGATCGAGTTTGCATATAATAATCAGTATCAAGCTAGTATTGGGATGGCACCCTTCGAGGCTTTGTATTGTAGAAGGTGTAGAACTCCAATATGTTGGGAAGAAGTTGGAGAGAGAAAGATATATTGCCCGAAAATGATAGACTTGAGTACTGAGAGGATCAAACTGGTTAGGGAGAACCTCAGAGAAGCTCAGAATAGACAGAAAGGATATGCTGATAAAAGAAGACGACCTCTCGAGTTCCGAGTTGGTGATTGGGTATTTTTGGAGATATCACCGTGGAAGGGAGTGTTGAGATTAAAGAAGAAGGGAAAGCTGAGCCCGAGATTTGTGGGGCCGTATGAGGTGATCGAGAAAATCGGACCAGTAGTGTATCATTTGAATCTGCCTCCAGAATTAAAGTAATTACATAATGTGTTTCATGTGTCACTGCTGAGAAAGTACTTACATGATGAATCTCATAGTATCTCTAATCATGCAATAGAAATTCAGGAAGATTTGACTTTTATGCTATCACCGGTTAGAATCCTAAACAGAAAGGAACATGTATCGTGCAATAAAGTCATTTCTTTGATTCAAGTATTATGGCAAATTAAAGACGTCGAAGAAGTCACGTGAGAGAATGAAGCAAGAATGAGGAAGGATTTCCCCCAACTCTTTTCTTGATTTTAGGTAAGGAAATTTCGGGGTTAAATTTTTTGTAAGGTGGGTAGAAATGTAATATCCGTACTTGTAAAGTAAGGGTAAAAAAGTAATTTAATAAATATGACATGAAATTAAAAACAAAAAATCTATATGAAGAGTTTAGTAGTATTTGAATAACACAATTCTAAAAATAATAATAATAATAATATGGGACGTAATGTCCCATAAGACAAAAGAAGAGTAAGGCAAAAGAAGACAAAAGACAAAAAACAAAAGTAAAAAATAAAAAATAAAAAAAAAATATTCAGAGAACTGTAAAACGTGGCAGCAAGTGGCAGCACCTGCTGCCATGTTTATTTTAGTTGTGCCAAGTATAAAGGAAGGCAATGGTATGCCTTGCAAGTGTCCAACACGTGGAGAAAATTTAGACATTTTATGGTGAATAAGCAAGCAACTTTTAAAGTTGCAGAAGATATTTTTCACATGAAACATTTATATATAGGAAGTAGACATAAACTTAAAATTTCACTTATCAAACTAGTTGAGTTTTCTTTCCATTATGTGTCTTCTCTAAACATGTGGGGACCGAAAGAAATATTGAGATAGCAAAATTTTAAAGGGGTTTACAGGAAAATTTTATACAGAATCACGGGAAGCTATCAGAAAAATATAAGGAACTACCGTAATGTTTATATTTTTGATTTTTTTAGCATTCATGAAATTTCCCGAAAGTCGGAGTGAGAATTTTAAAAGGGTGTGGTTTATGAAGAATTTAATAAATAAATAGAAATTTAATTCTAATATTATGTCAGGTGTTGACGAACAGCGACCAGAGGAAATTCTTGAGGGGAACGGGAAAGGCAAGGAAGTGGTCCATGGGTAGCTTTAAGTGCTACGTGGTGAGTTGGATTTACTTTAAGTAATCTAAATAAAAAGAAAATATCTAGTAATAATATTAAAATAAATTATTAGCTTATGCTTGGTGGTAGATAAAAATTAAATTGATATGTATGATATGAACACTGGACACGTAGAAAATTAGTATGTGAAAAGAAATATTTTTGGAATAAGGAGTTGATTTAATAATGATGGTGATAAAGAGATTTTGACTAGTTGGTGAATAAATTGATGTGATATATGAGGAGAAGAAAATTTTGAAATTTATTAAGCAGAAAGTTGAAGAAAGACTGGATAGTTAATTTAAATATTTTGATTTCATGTGGTGTTTATATTTCTGTTCATAAGCAAATTTCGTATCATTCTTCATGTGCATATGCATTTAATAATATAACCGAAAGAACCGGGAAGGGGTCAGTCTAATGGAACAACCGTGACAGCCGGTATATGCTGGAAATAAATTCTGTGATAGCCGGAATAAGTTATAAAGAACTGAGAAGGGGTCGGTCTAAGATAATTTTAACCTGTCGATAGCTGGGAAGTCGTTCCCATCATAATTATTCATGCATTACATATATTTTAAATTATTGCTTGCATTATTGAAATGATGGTGTGTGGTATATTATGGTGAATTTATTTATAGATGGATAAGTCTCCTAGAGAGAGACAGTTAGAGTGAGAAAAAGAGAAAAAGACATAGAAATATGATAATACGGGAATTTTTTAAATGTTAGATATTATACTATTATCCAGTTGTATGAGAAATAAATGATTAAATATTAACGGGCTATTTATGAAATTGGAATACTTTTAGTAAATTTAATTCACTGAGCTTGTGAAGCTCATTCCTCTTTGTACAATGGTTTCAGGTAGCAAACATGACAAATAGTCTGGCGGGTCAAAAGTCAGACATATTCGTTTTCTGTAAGTCACGTACGTGTCAATATCTTCAAACTAGTGAGAAAATGAAATAAATATTTGTAAATATTCATGCATCTTACGTTGTATATTATATGTAAGTTAATAACAGATTTATGTACTGCCCCTGTTGGGGGTTGAGGATTAAAAAAACTATATTTTTTTAGTATTATTTTATTGTTGCATATATGTATCGTGCTGGGATTCTCAAAATGTGATGATACCATCTCGAGGGTGGCCAACCCGCGATGGGTCGTTGCAATACTACACTGCAATTGCATACCAATAGCTTCTTGAAAACCTCACCAAAATCTAGAAATAAATCTATAATCTTTATCTGATACAATGCTTAAAGGTACTCCATGTAATCTCACAATCTCCGCAACATACAATTCAGCCAACTTTTCAGGACTCTAGGTAGTTTTAATAGGAATGAAATGCAAAGATTTAGAAAGTCTATCCACTATGTACCCGAGTAATAATAAGATGTACATGGGGTTGAGACAGAATTATTGGTGTTCAGGGATGAAGAAGGAGGTAGCCGGGTATATTTCTAGATGTTTGATTTGTCAACAAGTGAAGTTTGAGAATATACATCTAGCAAGTTTATTACAACCTCTTCCAGTACCTGAATGGCCAAGGGAGAATGTGAGCATGGATTTTGTTTCTGGTTTTTCCCATACCCAGAGAGGGGGACGGTTAAGTATATATATATATATATATATATATATATATAAATAGTTTTTATTTTATTATATTTAATTATAAAATTTTCATATATATTATTTTAATTCCATGTTATATCTATCGAATTACATCTTTACTCTTACTTTTAAAATACGGGTATTACAGTTATAGCCTATGCTTCTAGGCAATTGAAGAAGCATGAGAGAAATTACCTGACCCATGATTTATAACTAGCTGCCATGGTTTTTGCTTTGAAAGATTTGGAGACATCATATTTATGGAGCCACTTATGAAATTTTTATCATAAAAGTTTGAGGCATTTACCGACCTAGAAAGAGTGGAATTTGAGGCAGAGGAGGTGGATGGCGTTTATTAGTGACTATGACTGTACGATTCATTATCATCAAGGGAAGGCTAATGTAGTAGCTGATTCATTGAGTAGAAAGTCTACAGGGACATTAGCTGCTATTTGGAGTCATGATATTAGCTTGATGATTGAACTAAAAGAAACGAGAATGCAGTTAAGTATCAGTGATAAAGTATTGATGGAAATATGGTGGTACAGTCTTCTATTATTGATCTCTTGTTACAGATGCAACATAGAGATGAGGGGATAAAGAAGATCATATAGGAAATATTGAGTGGGAAGCCGACTGGGTTTAGAGTTAGAGAAGATGGTATATTGGTATTGGGACACAGAGTTTGTGTTCCCAATGATGTTGAGATTAGAAAGGAAATACTAAGAGAGGCTCATAATTATGTGTATTCTATGCACCCAGGTAAGAATAACATGTACAGGGGGTTGTGATTATTGAGGTGTCGATCCCACAAGTAAAAGCGATCTACAAAGGAAAAGTGCAAACCTTAACACGAACGATAACAATCAAGTGAGAAAATATGAGTTTTGATAATGAAGAAATTGTAGGAAAATAGATTGAAGAATATAATAAAGGAATAACAAGGTTTCAGGAATCCACCCTAGGTTCGTTGCCTTATTCCAATCTTGATTCAGTTGTTTTTATCTCGATTGCAAGTTTCACATCCCAAACAGGTAATCGGTAAATATTCAATCAAAGCATATGTAAACCCTAATGTGATTGATATGGATTACTCTTTACTTTTGATTTAAGCACACATGATCTATCCTATAGATTTATCAAGAAACGACAATATATCTTAATGACAGTATCGCAACAATGGACAAACCTAAAAGATAAATCTACTAGACTCAATAACATCCAAACAATCTTGACATAAGAAGAGCATGATTAGGCTTATATCGAGGATAAAAATATAATCACCAGATTAAGAGAAAATCTTCTAATTAAATTAAAGAGTAAATCATAACAATGTGTTGACAATAAATCCCAACTACAACTGAATCAATAAAGGAAAATAAGAACAACTACACCTAGGGATTCATCCCTTCACCTTGTTCAGAGATTAGTTGGCCATGGGGCTCACTCTTGAACACTTTGATGGAAGAGAATATAGCAGTCTTCTTGTGTTTTCCATCCTTAATGATTGTCTACTTCTCAAACCCTAAGTGATCTATTTATAATACAAAATGTCCAAGGGTGTTTTAGGGTTTAAACAATCATTAAAGTCCTAATTAGGTCATAACTCGGAGAAGGGGATCGTGTGCGCACCGCAGCTCTCACTTCCTTGTGCTGTGGCTCTACCTGGTCTTTGGTTTCTTTACTTTCTGGAGGCTGCGGCCCTACCTGGTCTAGGCCACGGTGCACACTGAAGCTCCTTTCTTGCTCTTTTGGCTTGGTTCTGGAGGCCAAGGCTTGGATATTTTCATACCACAGCGCACACATTCAAGACTTGATTTCTCTTCATTTGTCCTTTCACAACCATGCCTTCACTTCGGTATGCCTCGAGACTTTGTACTTCAAGCAACGATAAATTTTGCCCCTCTTTTGAACTTAAAGTACCTAAAAATGCACCGAAATAGATCAATGATCCAAGAATGAAACTTTAGAGTTGTTAACGTATAAAGGTGAGTAAATGGGCTTTTGAAAGAAACAAGACTCAAATTCTTTTTCAAGAAAAATGCTCAAACAGGTGACTAGCGATAGATATAGCAAGGGTAAGTTTGAAAGGCTCAAACGGTCCAAAAATGGCCTACATCATATCCTAAGTAGTATGCATTCTAAGAATTCGCCTCAAGTGATTATCAAATAAGTTCTAGAGCTTATCGAGACCGCAAAAGTATTCACAAAACAATCACACATAAAATTTCTCTAAATGTTTTAAACTAATCATACAATCTTACCGCAAACTAGAGTCTCAAACCAAATGAAGATTGACACTTAAATTATTTTCAAACCGAAGCAAGATTTAACTTCTTCTAAATGCTATATACTATTTCAATTAAGTTCATATCATTGACATGTGAATTAACCCCAAGGCTAACACAAAGCATGCTAAAAACAAACAAAAGGGAAAGTAACACCAAGTAGTTCAATGAAAAAAAAATACATTTCCTCCACCCCCAACATAAAAATTGCATTGACCTCAATGTGAAAGAAAAGGTAAAGGAAACTCTCTTTGTAAGAAAAAGTGCACACAAGATGAAAATTTTGCACCATCATGTGAACTGCATGCCATTCCTCTTGCTGAAATTCTGATCTACAACATAGAACAAAACAACAAAAAGAAAGCAACTGCGGTGTACCATTAAGATTCCCATCGTATGTTAGGGTAACACATAAAATGGAAAGAAATAACTAGAAATGAAAAGAAAGGACGAAAAATAAAATAACGAAAAGGAAGACAAAATAAATGTTAGTATAGTCATCCGATAATAAATAAAATAAAATAAAAGGAGACGAACAAGATAGAACCCAAAACTAATCCTCTAAGTCTTCATCCTCTTCATCATTCTCTTCATTCTCTTCACCTTCTTCTGGAGTTGGATAAAAATGAACCTGGATAGGGTGGCAAAGTGGGAAAGTGATCCATGTCACAACCAGTAGCGGAGGCAAGATGTTGGTACATCTGACGAAAAGAAGAGTATACCCCCACTTGATAATCAGCTTGCCCAGCCAAGAATCGTTCTTGACGATTAAACCTATCATGCAAAAGTTTATGATGTTTGTCAAAATGAATATCCAAATGCTCAAGGCATTCTGCAACAGTGAAATGCTTAGGGGGATGAGGGGCTGCAATCACTGCTCTCTCTCCCTGAGCTGGCGGCCTTGAGGCTTTAATCAGATTGAGCATGCCATCATCGATGGGCTTCTTTGGTTGTTGGGCATCCTCATCAGGACTATACGAGACTCCGGCTTGGATGCATAATTGGGTAATTAAGGAAGGGAAGTATAATGCAAGCTTTTGTTGCACAGTGTGTATGATAGAATTAAATATGATCTGGCCCTCATCAATAGTCATGCCCATCAAAATGACATAAATCAGAATAGCTCTCTCAACAGTAAGGTCACTATAGTGCGTGGCAGGCATCAATCTCTAACATACAAAATATTGCCAAGCTCGAGCATTGACAGTCAAAGAAGTACCGAGCAAGGTTATAGGGGTATCACCCGTTATTTTCCATGTAGTGCCCAAAATACAAAGAGTATTGCAAATCTCTTCATAATTAATATTAGATGCATATGCAATATACTCACTGTTATCTATGTCAGGTAGCCCATAGAATCTATTTATAGATGTACTGTTAAAAGAAACTATTTTGCCTCTCACCCTCACCTTACCATTCCTATGTTCGTCTGCATTAGCGTAGAATTCTCTAACCACATTTATGAGGGAATGAGATGGTTGTCTAGCAAATGTACCCCAATGCCTATCAATAATCATTCTAAACAAGGTTAGGTTCCCCCTCTCTGTAATATTGAATCCTCTCTTAGGAATGGGTTTTCTAGTATGCATCATCCTAACATATCTCTCACTAGCCTCAAAACTAACAAATTTGCTCTCATCATACTCTTGAGGTTGTTTCCCCCTTGGTCTCTTAGTTTTAGGGGCCATTTGAATCAAATTTATAGAATAATAGAACTAATTCAAAATTAACCACCCAAATAGCACAAATGAACAACAAAGAGAAGAAATTGGTCTTACTTGATGCTCAAAGTTGGAGAGAAGAAGGAGTACCCACCAATTTGAAGTTTTCTTGATGAACCCAAAATTCTCTAAGTACCAAGCTTTTTGGAGAAATTTCCAACAAAATATGCAATATTAGTGCTCAATCCTTCAAGAAATGATGTTAGAATCAAGAAATTTTGAGCAAAAGTGAGTGGGTAAGTGAGGGTTTGGAGAGAGGATGAGAGAGAAATGAGTGTGCTGTATTTTTCTAAAAGAGAAATGAAGAGGAAAGGGGTTGATTTGGGGTTTTAAGGTGCTGAACATAAGCTAGCATTGCGGCGTGGGTTGTGGGGCACCGCGGCATAGGCTGAGGGGCGTGTGTGCATGCACACTGTGCGTTGCAGTGCTATGGGCTGGGCCTAGGCACGGGCAAGTGTGCGTGCTGGGCTGCTGCTATGCACTGTAGCGCTGTGGATGATCACCACTTCTTCCACCTTGTGCCCCTTATAGTACAAGCACGAATCATAGTAGCTCCTCATGAAACTCAAGCTAGTTACAAAGGAATCGAACCTCTTGTTCCATTGCCGAGTTAATTGCTTCAGGCCGTATAGAGATTTCTTCAATTGGCACACCAATTCTCCCTGCCTTCCTTCCTTATAGCCTTCGGGTTGTCTCATGTAGATGGTCTCATTAAGCTCTCCATGAAAGAATGTTGTCTTCACATCCATTTGCTCGATCTCCCAATCAAATTGGACCACCATAGCCAATACTATCCGTATCGTCTTGTACTTAACAACCGATGAGAATATTTTGGTGAAATCTATGCCTTCTCTTTGTGTGAACCCCTTCACCACTAGCTGAGCTTTATACCGGACTTCATCCCCTGGAGGATTTCCTTCTTTAATCTTGTAGATCCACCTACAATCCACAACTCTTTGTTAATCTAGTTTGGGCACTAATTCCCAAGAGTTGTTCTTTCTCAAAGAATCCATTTCTTCCTCCATAGCTAGCTGCCACTTTGATGACTCCTTACATTTCATGGCATCAATGCAAGTTTCTGGTTCAATCGTCTCTCCTTCTGTCCAAGGAGCGACTACATTAGCATCCGCAAACCTATATCTCAAAGGTGGTCGAACCACCTTCCTTCCCGGTATCTTGTGAGCTGGTAGTCATTCTGACTTACTGCATCAACTCTTTCCAGTTCAGCCTCCTCTTGAGTGCCCTGAGCTTGGCCTTCATCAATGGGCTCTACCTGTTCTGAACCCTCTTGCCTTCCTTGCTCTACCTGAACTGGATTTTCCTTGATGCGATGCTCCACAAATTTTGGGCTGGTTTGCTCACTAGCCCCTGCAAGGTTAGTTTTCTCCAAATAGGGAAATAACAATTCATTGAAAATAACATCCCTACTTATTATGAGCTTCATTCCTTTTGGTTATAAGGACCAAAACCTATAGCCCTTAACTCCATCACCATACCCTAGAAATACACATTTTCTAGACCTTGGGCTAAGTTTATCATCCTTTTGATGTGCAAATGCAGCACTCCCAAAAGTCCTAAGGTTGCTTAACTCAGGGGGTTTCCTGCTCCACATCTCAATGGGAGTCTTAAGATCTAAAGCCTTAGAGGGTGATCTATTAACCAAATATGCAGCAGTAGACACAGCTTCCCACCAAAAATATTTTGCTAAACCGGACCCAATTAACATGCACCTAACCTTTTCCATAAGGATTCTATTCATCCTCTCAGCAACTCCATTTTGCTGAGGTGTTTTTACAACCATTCTATGTCTTAGAATTAGAATGCCATTTAATTCACAGAATTTATCAAAATCCTTATTGCAAAATTCTAAGCCATTATCGGTTCGTAAAGCCTTAACTACCCTACCCGTTTGAGTCTCTAGCAACTTTTTCCACACCACAAATTTATTCAAAGCACCTGATTTATTTTTAAGCAAATAAACCCAAACCTTTCTTGAATAATCATCAATTAAAGACAGAAAGTAAGAGTTACCTCCCTGTGTTGGTGTTCTTGTTGGTCCCCAAAGGTCTGAATGAATGTAGTCAAGAATGCCCTTAGACTTGTGCACTCCGGTGTTGAAGCTGACCCAATGTTGCTTCCCAAGAACGCAACACTCGCAGAAATCCAATTTCTCTACTTTGTCACCACCAAGTAGACTATTCTTGCTAAGAACTTGCAGGCCCTTTTCGCTCATATGCCCTAAGAAAGTGTGCCAAAGGGCTGCCTTACCCATCTCAGCCATCGAGCTTACTGCTTGATCCTTGATTTCTGTCTCTCTGATCATCTCATAGAGTCCATCTTTTATTGCTGCTTTGATCACTATCAAAGATCCCTTGGTCACCTTTATCTTTCCTCCCTCTACTTTTTATGAATACTCCATGGAATCCAGCTGCCCTAATGAGATCAAATTCCTCTTCAAATCTGGAAGATACCTCATATTCCGTATCAGCCTTGTGACTCCATCAAACATCCTCAACTGGATGTCTCCTATCCCCCTCACTTGGCAAGAAGTGTCATTCCCCAAGAAAACCTTTCCATCATTGGTTTCTTGGAAATTCTTGAACCAATCCTTGTGAGGACACTTGTGATCAGTGCACCTGGAAACTAGAATCCATTTCTCACTGCCTTGCCTCCTGCTCACATTTGAGCACAAAATAAGAACATTATCTTGCTGTTCTTTGGCAACCAAAGCCTCTCCATTGTTGGTATGGCTTCTTCCTCTCTCATCCCACATCTTCTTCTCGCAATCTTTCCTGAAATGTCCCTCCTTGATGCAATAGAAGCATTTCTTTCCTCCAAATCTTGGTTTGGAATGAGATCTCCCATGGCTCTGCCCTCTACCTCTTGATTTCTCCCAGTAGTTGCCATGAATGCTATTGCCATTCCAATTTGCTGGCCTTCCTCTAACGAACATCCCTTCTTCACTTGATGCTTCCCTCATCTTGGCTTTGAAATCATGAACCCTTATGGCATTGATCATAATCTCCTTGGTTAAAGTATCTCTTCCATATTCAATTGCATTAATCAAATTATCAAAACAATCAGGAAGAGAATTCAACAAAATAATAGCCAATTGTTCATCCGGGAATGTTATGCTACAATTATTCAAATCTTGAACTAGCTTATTAAACACATCAAGATTATCTTACAACTCTTTATTATGATCCATTTTAAAAGCAAAGATTCTTTTAAGAAGATAAATCTTATTAGGGAGAGTTTTGGTAAGAAATAACTCATCTAGTTTCTTCCATATGACAGTAAGATCTTCCGAGTCTCCACACTTCCTTGTCACGCTATCTGACATGTGCAAGAAAATGGTGATGTATGCTATCTTCTTCATCTCAATCCGCTGGTCCTCTGTGATAATTATTGGAAAAGCATCATCTTCTCCAATAGACAAGTCCACCTTCTGTTACATAAGAACAACCTTGATCTTCCACTTCCAAAGGGCAAAGTCTCCCTTTCCATTAAACTTCTCAATAATGAAATTTGAATCCATCTTACGAAGAAAATCCTAGATTTATGCAGCATCCACAATTTCTTTCCCAAACTTCTTCTAAGCCTCAAGAACACAATTAAAGATTGATCTCAATACCATTCTTGAATCACCCTCAAGAACACGATTAGATCTTGATCTTTACTCCGTTCTTGAATCACCCAAGAAGTTGGCCTTTGATTCTTGAAGTCTTGCTCCGATATGTTCTGTTCCAGCTCTGATACCCCTTATTCTTGGACCACAGCTCTGATACCACTGTTGTGGTATTTCCTCTAGCTCTGATACCACTGTTGGGAAATCACCTTATAGATGCCCACGTGGTGATCTTCTAAACACCAAAGTCTAGAATGACTTGTAATGATCAAAAACAGAAACAAAAATTAAAGAAAAGAAAGAACACAACAATTTTTTTCGAGGTTCGGTAATAGCCTACGTCCCCGTAAGTTCCTCTGAACTCTCTGCACTAAATCAATAAGTTCTTCTAGAGTACAGCAACACCCCTTCAAGAATCTCAAGTACTTGAAAAACCAAAGAAGAGAAAAAAGAAAGTGAGAAGAACTATTACAAAGCCCTTTACCCAATCTATGCTACTCTCTCTTTACAACCAGCCTCTCTTTTGAGATCTATTCTAGTGCCTCTTCTGTGTTTTGTGTCTTTGCACTCTCATACTTGCACTTGAATTCTCTTGTATGATGATCACTTGTATGTCATAATTAATTGTTGAGATTGAAGCTAGGTGACCCTTTACATAGTGCACCAACTTCTTGACCAATCTTGAAGGCCAATATCCACCCTTAGATCTTGAGGACCAATCAACCATAGCCCTTCATCAATCCTTAGTGATCATTTGCATTTTGAACATGCCTCACGCACCATTCAATAAGGCTTAAAGACCATGTACAAGTGTGCCTGGCACCGCGGCCCAGAACAGGGCCGGCCATGGCCCAGGGCAGGGCACAAATTATTCATCTTCTGGGCACTGTGGCCTGGGGGAGGCTGAGCTACGGTGCAGACCTCCTCTAGGTCTCCTCCTTACTAGGCGCCACGGCCTGGGAAGGTTGTGCTGCAGCGCAACCTGATGCTGAACCCTTTGTACATGCTGTACGTTGAGTCACACACTTAGTGTGCTGAGGCGCCAAGGCCTGATGCTGAACCTCTTCAAACGTTGTTTAAACCTTAAAACACCAATAGGAGACGTCCTCGTTGTTATATGATTTTCTTAGTGAAAGGCATTGTGATAAGAATAGCACAGTGAGAGGCAATGACATGAGATAAGATGTGCTAAAACATGATCATATATTACATTGCATTGCATTTCATTACCTTTCATTGATGATTGATGCATTGATGTGATTGGCCGAGCACTTGATGTGATTAGCCGAGCACTTGATGTGATTGGCCCAGTGAGAGGAATATTTTGTCGATAGTTTGTGATGAGAAAAATGTGTAGATAGGTGTTACTTATGAATGAATTACCGTTATGATTTGTATGGTGTGATTTGATTACGTGTTATAAGATTATTTAAATGCATTAGTATCGTTTTGATTGATAAATGTTATCTTCCCTGATGAGTGGATAGAAAAATAATTGAAGACACACATATACATATATTCTTATTATTATAAAAATTGACTACATAATAAGATTCGAAAGTAAACAAAAGAACTCCCAATCAATTAGTTCTAGTAATGTGAAAACTCGTTAAGTTTTTCAACTCACCCATCCCTATTTTATTAACATTTCAGAAAAATTGCTGGAAGGCTTAGGATCAAGTTAGTAAAGAGATCAAAGGATACAAGTGTCCTTAACAAGATTCTCTCCCACGACATCCTCATTCCTATCTTTTGAAGTCTATGTTTTTGCACGTGACTTTATTTTCGTAAAAAGGTGCATATGTAGATGTCTTAGATGTATCTTTCTATAAGTTCTGGTCTTATTTAAATTTATTGATGATGACTAAGATGTATTATAAAAATATGTAGATGCCATAGTGCATATGTTTGTGATGGTGGATGTGTAATGGGATGTTTTGTATGATGTAAAGTGTGGAAAATTGCATGTTTGCATACAGGTGAAGGTGCTCAGTGCTTAAAAGTGATTGTGTCATTGCGAGTAGGGCCCACTCGGGATAGTTCATTATATTTTTGGTGTCAGAGCTTTAGGTTTAAGGTTCTATAGACTTTAGTTGCGTGAGCACAGTGCATGGTGTTGGTATTTTTCTAAGGTTTGCACAGGTCCAACCATGGTTCAAAGATGGTTAAAATCTAAACCAAGGTTGGACAATTAAATTTTAGTAAGTTAGAAGACTACACACATGTGTGTGCATCAATTTGGAGCAAGGGAAGGCCATGCGCACTTCTGCACACAAGCAGAAGGGTGTGCGCACAGTAGCAGAAGGGAGCAGCATCAGGTCAAAGCGCAGCGCACCTACTCCAGGGTGCACCTCTCAAAATGGCTGCAAAGCTGGAGGAGGCCAAGGTGCACCTTTCCTTGTTTCAGGGCACACCTTGCAGGCACTCCTACAGCACACATGGACAGCCTGTTTTAAGACTCTCTTAGGTGCGTGTGTACAAGGTCAAAACGCACAACACCACTTAGGAAAGTGATGAAGGGCCATGATTAAGTGATGATTTTGATCAAAGGGAAGAGGATTGAATCTCAAGAATGACCAAGAAGTGGATGGCTATAAAAGAGGTTTCCTAGCCTCATTTTTCAACATTAGAAACACGCAAGTTTGTGACATTGTGAGATCAATTGTAAACACATAGAGAGAATTGTGTGAGAGACATAAACACAAGAGGGACTCTTTGTAGTGAGGCTGGTTGTAAAGGAGAGAGAAGTCTAGATTAGATAGAGAGCATTGTTAGTTCTTATCTTCTTCCTTTCTTCTCTTCTTGGTTTCTCTAAGAACATTGTGGTTTCTTAAAGGGGATTGCTGTAACTTGTAAGAACCTTTTGATTTAGTGTAGAGAGTTTGGAGGAACTCACGGGGACGTAGGCACATTATCGAACCTCGATAACAAATTGCTTGTTTTCTTTCTTTCTTTGATTTTCTGTTCTTGTGTTCAATTGTTGTATTTCTTTTTACAAGTCATTCTAGACTTGGGTGTTTAGAAGATCACCACCTGGGCATCTTGTCAAGGTGATTTCCAACACATGGGGTAGTGGTAAGGAGTCAGTTGTGTAAGGTTAGAGAGGATGCTTTTTAGGAGTTGTAACTAATATTGGAGTGGGTTGGAGTGAGAAATCTTGATAATAAAGTCAAAATATTTTCGTGTTTTGATGTTGCATGAGTTGATATTGTTTGGAATGACCTTGTTTGTTTTATGAAATTTCATTAGTGTTGCTGTTAATAAGAATTATGAATATAAGTACTTTGATGTGATAAAACATTTTTAGATATATATATATATATATATATATATATATATATATATATATATATATATATATTGTTCACATATATATGTGAGAACACTATTATGTGGTTTGGTTGTTTGATAAAGATATTGAAAGGTGAAAAACTGAGTAAAATTTTTTCCTTAAGTGGTTTTATTATTTTGAAAGTTTTGTATTGATTTGAGTGATTACTGGTAAATTATTGGTAAATTTCAAGTTAAATAATATAAAGAAGTTGCTAGAAATGGCCTTCTAAATGTAAGATATGGTTGAGAGTGATTAAGCTAAAATGAGAGAAATAAATTGATTGAATGAATGATTGTATTGGATAAATCACAAGAGAAATTTTGGTAGTGTTTTGGAATTTTTTTTTTAGAAAAATAATAAAGGAATGTGTGTTTCTTCTCTTGAGCAAAATTCATAGGTACAATTAAAGTAATTCATGTATTAGATTTGAAGTAAACAATCCAAGCAGGGGATTAATTATAAATTTCAATCGAAAATATTTGGAGAATGGAAATTTGGTTATGTGAGAATTGTGAATGAAATAGGTGTAGTGAATTGTGAATTTTTATTATGCAAAATGAAGTTTGACAAAAGAATATGGTGGATTTATTATTGAACGTATGAATCTTAATTATAAATTTAATAGAAGAATAATTAAATGATTGGTACTTGTTGAGTAAGCCTATAGTTTTGCCTTACTAGTAGAGTAAATGTGAGAAATGTAAATTGGGGTCTAGTAAAAGATGTGTAATAATGACCTAGAATATATTAAGGGCTTAAAATTCTAAATGTTAGTTGGTGACTTGATTGAGATGTGGCTAGGGTTCTGGAAAAGAATAGTGACTAGCAGAAATATGAGGTGTAAGTTTAGTAAAAGAGGTTATTACTTAATTAGAGGTATCAATGAGATGTGGCATAGGATATCAATAGTTTAGTGAGATGTAAGATTTTTAGAACAATTATTGTGGAAGAGTGATAGGTGTGGAATGCAAATCTAAGAGATTGTTTGTAATGACTCATCCTAGGTTAGCCACCCCCGAGATAGTGTCGTCATGTTTTGAAATCCCAGCACGTCATATATATGCAATAATATAAAAACATACATAAATTTTTTGGACCACTTGGCTTATAGAAAATGATTTAGACTGAATCTCACCTCACAATTCTATTTGTCCTGCCCACTACCTGAAATTATTTAACAATTAGGAGTGAGTTTCACAAGCTCATTGAATTAAATTTACTAGAAGTACTTGATTGTATACTTCCAGTCACATCTTATAATTTAATCATTTCTAATTCACCAATATTAATCATCTATTTCTTCACATATAATAATTCAATCTTTCAAATCATCTTCCAATATTCATTCATCTATTATCTCATATAATTCAATAATAACATTCTATTATCACTATTCATATCATAATTCCAACCATTTATCAATCTCTTCTTAAATTAATAATCAAACATATTAATTATGTTCTTGTATATTTAATCATCTTGAGACTATCAATTCAACATCATTATTTACCTCGTCATAAGATTCACAACATATAATCAATCAATCAAACAATTTTTATCATATCATATCATATTTTCATATTTTTTTCTCATCATATTTGTCTCTCTGTGAAACTCATTTAACTATGAATAATTTCACAATCAATAGTGATACTTTAGTATCACAATCAATAATAATCAATATTTAAAACAAATGCAATGCATGAATTTAAATTAGATCACTTCATATTATCATCTCGGAACGTCTTCCCATATGTCGACATATTTTAGCCAGACCAGTTGCCTTCCCGGTCTATTTTTTTTTGTGGCTAGACCAGCTGCCTTCCTGGTCTTTTCTTTTATGCATATGAGCAATAATATGCAAGCAAGAATACATCAAAACATTCAATTCAATTATCTAGCACTTTTTTAAAATTATTAATTTTATCATATTTATTAAATTATCTCCTCATATATCATATCAACTTTTCAATTATATTTTTCAGAAATTTCATATAACTTTTCAACAGATTTTTCATTTATTTATATAATTAATATTCAATATATTACTACATCCATAATCAATAAACCAAATGAATTACAATACTTATCGAAAAACACATCGTTAAATCATTATAATTCAACCATTTATTAAAATATCATAAATTCATATTTTTAATAGTTTCGATTACCTAAAGTAAATATAACTCACTACGTAGCACTTAAACCTACCTGTGGATCACCTCTTTGCCTTTCATGGTCCTTTCAGCAATTTCACTCTATTGCTGATTGTTAACACCTAATATAATATTTATATTAAAATTTCTAATTTATTCTTCAATTCTTCTGTAATTCATACCTTTAAATTTTTACATCAAATACTGGGTAATTTCATGTATGCCTAATTTAAAATATAAAATTCGCATTATTGCCTTTTCGTTTTCTTAAAACTTCCCTCGGACCTCTTTAAAATTCTCCCCTAAACTTCTTCAAAATTTCAATCTTTCAACCTTTCTTTCAGTCCCCAAGTGTTTAAAGAAATAGAGTAATTGGAAAGAGAGAAACTAAGTTTTATCAATCTTGTGCAAGACACTTCATTAACACATTTTAACACCTAGACACTTAACATCCAAGTGGTTGTCCCCGTGTTTTTTTTCTTCCTTCATTTTTGGTAGCAAATGGCTACAAGTTTTTTTTCTTCATAATAGTAAATATTTCATATATATATTATTTTATTTCCATGTAATATCTATAAAATTAGTTTTTTACCCTTACTTTAAGAACACCGGTATTACATTGTTGGGCAAGGAAATTGTAGTCTGAGTTAAGCAGAAAAAAATGGAGGTTGAGGCAATTAGTTACAATCCTTACCAATATCTAATGATAATGACTTGACAACTATTAATAATGGTACAAAATTTAATAAAGGAGATAGTTAGAGAGAGTAGAAGTTATTAAATGTTGTAAGCTCTTGTGAGACCTAATACAAAGCGAAGGAAAAGTATAAATTAGTTGAGGAAAGACTGAAAGGTGTTAAAGTGTATAGCCTGATACCTTAAAAATGAATATCTTATTTTCAATGTCTAGATTTGGCACGTTTCGGTGTTTGAAATTCTTTTTATTATTATTATTATTTTTAGTATTGGGGTTTGTGGAGCTTGGAACCAAGTGAATGGAATAAGGATTAAGAGATAGAATGTGTCATGGGAGAAATGTTAAGTTTTAAAGAGTTTTGGGGTGGGTATTAGAAGAAAGGAAGAATTGAAGGTTGTTCGTGCAATTAATGAAATAACTTAGTATAAATAAGGGTGAGAGACCAACACTTTGTGCTGGAACTCTCTAAAGCCACCGAGAAAGAAAAGAGAGAAAAAGAAAAGAGAAGAAAAACGAAAAAGAAGAGCAAAATGGGAAGAAATGGAGAATTTTGGTAAAACGAGGTAAAGATCTTGTTCTGCTTTCTTTTTAGTTATAAAATTTGGTTTTTAAGCTAAACATTTGAGTTTTTGAACTATGATTTAAATAAATTCTTAAGGAAAAAGTTTGAAGAAAAAGGGTTTGCTTAAAAAAATGGGGTTTTTCAAAGTTTGTGAAATTCAGATTTTTAATGCTCAATTATATCTCATGGGCAATGTAAAATATATGACTTTAAACCCTTAGGAACTTATATCTTTGTATATTTGAAAATAGGGTTACCAGTCAACAAAGGGCTTCTTCCAATTAACTATAAGCTATTTCAAGGAGCACCAATTGATTGGTATAAGTAATGAATCAACTAGGTAATGGGGAAAATCTTTTGGATGTGTTCCAATCAAATTGATCAAGTAACCAATCAATTGAGTCAAGTTGATTTTCCAAAAATGTGACCTTTTCTTCCGTCTTTGAATGCGAAACTTTTCCAATTTGATTTTAATAATTATATACCTTGAAAATTTTATTAAAACAACTTTAAAATTAATGAAATCAAAGTATTTTTGAGATTCAAATTAAATGATTTGAAAAATGGGTGAAAAAGGCTTAACGCCTAGATTTCTTTGGATTTTGCTTTCTTAGAAAGTGCACACATGATATTTAAATTGTGTAATTACCTTAGGGTTTTATAGTATTCAATAATGATTGAGAATGATGGGGTTAGATGTTGTTTTGCCCGTAGGTTCAAATTGTGGGTATCATTGAAGATTAAAGGAAGTAGATTTGTACTAGACGTGGAGCGCATTAATAAGCATTTTAGATTGTGAAATTAGAAATAAAAATATGAAAAGCATAATTGATGATGAAAAATCACAATATTAGAATTATAAGAAATGTGTTTGTGCATAGATATTTTTAGTACGAAAATAATAATGAATAATGTATTAAGAGTTGTATAAATATATGTGGAGATATGAATGTACAAAGTATGAGTTAGAGATAAATTTATATAGATGTATTGAGAAATTTTGATGTGTGAAATTGTGATGAACGTGATTGGATAGATTGGCATGAAAATGTGATGTAGTTGATTGATGAATACTTGTTTGCATATTCATTATTTTTTGAATGTATTCTCACGATATATATATGGTTAGCGTATTATAAGAGGAGGAAGTGGTGAGATTGCGGTAGGTCCCTTCCCACAAAGGGTGTAAGGATACCAAATGAATATTGGATAAGTAGGACCTGGCTCGAATCAAGGGGGTTATGAAGATTTGATATTATGATATGATGACTGGACGGGCTGGTATATGGAGAGACGTTCCCGTTGATAAATGATTAGCCTTGTGAGGGGCAAGATGATGATATGAATATTCCATTACTATACATCTCATTACATTCTCATTTGCATTGCATATCATTGATAATGGAAGTTGTGATGTAATTGAACCATGATGGTGTATGTTGTGATTGGCCCATGAAGGGTGTGCGTTGTAATTGGCCTATGAGGGGCATTTGTTGTGATATACCTATGAGGGGAAAGAGTGAGCCCGGTGATGGGTGTAAATGTTGTTGTGGTTATAGAAAGGTGTTGAGATAGAAACTTCTCAATGTTTGTTGACTTTATATTGTGTGCAATGTGATAAGAATTGTATGTTTGAATTTAAAATAAGAAAATAAACTTTTCGTGAACTCTGGTCTAAATGACAGTTTTCTGTCAAGTAAATAAGAACTATGTTACACGTAGTTAGAAATCAAATAATTTATACATTAAAGCTTATAATTTAAAATGAAAATTCTTCTATTACGACTACTTATAGTAATGTGTTTCTCACTGAGCTTCTAGATCACCCCTTTTATTTTTACTAACATTTTAGGCAGTACCAAAAAATTTATGGTCAAGTTGAAGAAGTCCTTAAGGGCTATTGACTATGACATCATCGTCCTTTGCATCTCTTTGTTAAAAGTTTAAAATTTTCTTTTTGTTATGGTCTAGTTTTTTAAAGAAAATATTCGAGACTTGTAATGGGGAAGTTTTCTTTTATTTGCGTTAAGTTAAAGTTTTACGTTTTGCAAAGATTATTTTGTTATAAATTTGTAATTGTGTAAACTTATGATTGTTGGTGTTTGTCTAAGGTTTAAACATGGTTTGAAGAGGTTCAGCATCAGGCCTTGGCGCCTCTGCACACTAAGTGTGCGCCTCAGCGCAAAGCATATACAAAGGGTTCAGCATCAGGTCGCACTGCGTCACAGCCTTCCCAAGCCGTGGTGCCCAGTAAGGAGGAGACCTGGAGGAGGTGTGTGCCACGGCTCAACCTCCCCCAGGCCGCGACACCCAGAAGATGAAGAATGTGTGTCCTGCCCTGGGCCGCAGCTCCAGGCACACGTGTCCATGGTTTTTAAGCCTTCTTGAATGGTGCGTGAGGCATGTTCAAAACACACAATAAGTATTAATGAAGGGCTTTGGTTGATTGGTCCTCAAGATCTAAGGGTGGATATTGACCTTCAAGATTGGTCAAGAAGTTGGTGCACTATATAAAGGGTCACCTAGCTTCAATCTCAACAATTAATTGTGACATACAAGTGATCATCATACAAGAGAATTCAAGTGCAAGTGTGAGAGTGCAAAGACACAAAACACATGAGAGCTACTAGAATAGATCTCAAAAGAGAAGCTGGTTGTAAAGAGAGAGTAACATAGATTGGGTAGAGGGCTTTGTAATAGTTCTTCTCACTTTCTTTCTTCTCTTCTTTGGTTCTTCAAGAACTTGAGATTCTTGAAAGAGTGTTGTTGTATTCTGTAAGAACTCATTGATTTAGTGCAGAGAGTTCAGAGGAACTCACGGGGACATAGGCTATTGCTGAACCTCGATAACAATTGTTGTGTTCTTTCTTTTCTTTGATTTTTGTTTCTATTTCTGATCATTACAAGTCATCCTAGACTTGGGTGTTTGAAAGATCACCACCTGGGCATCTCCAAAGTGATTTCCCAACAGTGGTAGAAGAGATACCACAATAGTGGTATCAGAGCTGTAGTCCAAGAACAGCGGGTATCAGAGCTAGAACAGAAGGTATCGGAGCAAGACTCCAAGAATCAAAGGCCAACTTCTTAGGTGATTCAAGAACGGAGTAAAGATCAAGATCTGATCATGTTCTAGAGGGTGATTCTTGAATAGTATTGAGATCAATCTTCGATCGTGTTCTTGAGGTTTAGAAGAAGTTTGGGAATGCAATTGTGGGTGCTACATAAATTCGATATTTTCTCCGCAAGATGGCTTCAACTTTCATTGTTGAGAAGTTTGATGGAAAAGGAGACTTTTCCCTTTGGAAGCGGAAGATTAAGGCTGTTCTAATGCAACAAAAGGTGGACTTGGCGATTGGAGAAGATGACATTTTTTCAGCAAGTATCATGGAGGTCCAACGGATTAAGATGAAGAAGATGGTATACAACACGATTTTCTTGCACATGTCGGATAATGTCACAAGGGAGTGCGGAGACTCGAAAGATCCAGCTGTCATATGGAAGAAACTAGATGAGTTGTTTCTTACCAAAACTATCCGTAATAAGATTTACCTTCTTAAAAGAATATTTGCTCTTAAAATGGATACTAATAAAGAGTTGTAAGATAATCTCGATGTGTTTAATAAGCTAGTTCAAGATTTGAATAGATGTAGCATAACATTCCTGGATGAACAATTGGCTGTCATTTTGTTGAATTCTCTTCCTGATTTTTTGAGAGTTTGATTAATGCAATTGAATATGGAAGAGATACTTTAACCAAGGAGATTGTGCTCAATGCCATAAAGGCTCATGATTTCAAAGCCAAGATGAGGGAAGCATCAAGTGGAGAAGGGTTGTTCGTTAGAGGAAGGCCAGCAACTCGGAATGGCAGTAGCATTCATGGCAACTACCGGAGAAATCAAGCGGTAGAGGGCAGAGCCATGGGAGATCTCATTCCAAACCGAGATTTGGAGGAAAGAAATGTTTTTACTGCAACAAGGAAGGACATTTCAGGAAAGATTGCCAGAAGAAGATGTGGAATAAGAGAGGAAGAAGCCATACCAACAATGGGGAGGCTTTGGTTGCCAAAGAACAGCAAGATGATGCTCTTGTTGTGTGCTTAAATGTGAGCAGGAGGCAAGGCAGTGAGAAATGGATTTTGGATTCCGGGTGCACTTATCAAATGTGCCTTCACAAGAATTGGTTCAAGAATTTCCAGGAAACCAATGATGGAAAGGTTTTCTTGGGGAATGACACTTCTTGCCAAGTGATGGGGATAGGAGACATCCAATTGAGGATGTTTGATGGAGTCATAAGGATGCTACGGAATGTGAGATATCTTCCAGATTAGAAGAGGAATTTGATCTCATTGGGGCGGTTGGATTCCATGGGGTATACATACAAGGCAGAGGGAGGAAAGATCAAGGTGACCAAGGGATCTTTGATAGTGATCAAAGCAGCAATAAAGGATGGACTTTATGAGATGATAGGAGAGATAGAAATCAAGGATCAAAAAGCAAGCTTGATGGCTGAGATGGATAGGGTAGCCTTTTTGCACAATCGCTTGGGATATATGAACGAAAAGGGCCGGCAAGTTCTCAGCAAGAATGATCTACTTGGTTGTGACAAAGTAGAGAAATTGGATTTCAGCGAGTGTTGCGTTCTTGGGAAGCAACACCGGGTCAGCTTCAACACCATAGTGCACAAGTCTAAGGGTATTCTTGACTACATTCATTTGGACTTTTGGGGACCAGTAAGAACATCAACAAAGGGAGGTAACTTTTACTTTATGTCTTTAATTGATGATTATTTAAGAAAGGTTTGGGTTTATTTGCTTAAAAATAAATCAGATGGTTTGAATAAATTTGTGGTGTGGAAAAAGTTGCTGGAGACTCAAACGGGTAGTGTAGTTAAGGCTTTACGATCCGATAATGGCTTAGAATTTTTCAATAAGGATTTTGATAAATTCTGTGAATTAAATGGCATTCTAAGACATAGAACGGTTGTGAAAACCCCTCAGCAAAATGGAGTTGCTAAGAGGATGAATATAACCCTTATGGAAAAGGTTAGGTGCATGTTAATTAGGTCCGATTTACCAAAATATTTTTGGGGGGAAGCTGTGTCTACTACTGCATATTTGGTTAATAGATCACCCTCTAGGGCTTTAGACCTTAAGACTCCCATGGAGATGTGGAGTGGGAAACCCCCTGAGTTGAGCAACTTTAGGACTTTAGCACACCAAAAGGATGATAAACTTAACCCAAGGTCTAGAAATCACCTTGATTAGATGCTCAGGAGGTGATCTTCTAAACACCTAAGTCTAGAATGACTTGTAGAAAGAAATACAACAATCGAAAGCAAGAAAGAAAAAAAGACAAGCGATTTGTTATCAAGGTTCAGCAATAGTCTACGTCCCCGTGAGTTCCTCTGAACTCTCTGCACTAAATCAATGGTTCTTTAAAATTATAGCAACCTTCTTCAAGAAACCTCAAGTTCTTGAAGAATCCAAGAAGAGAAGAAAGAAGATGATAAGAACTATTACAATGCTCTCTATCTATACTACTCTCTCTTCTTTACAACCAGCCTCTCTACAATGAGTCCCTCTTGTGTTTTGTGTCTTTGCACTCTCAGACAATTCTCTCTTATATTGTGTCTTGTCACTCTTTACAATTGATTTCAAAGTATGTTACAAACTTATTATTCTTGTTGATAATGAAGCTAGGTGACCCTTTATATAGTGCGCCAACTTCTTGTCCAATCTTGAGAGTCAATCTCCACCCTTAGATCTTGATGACTACTTAACCATAGCTCTCCATCTTGATGACCACTTATTATTCTTATTGATAATGAAGCTAGGTGACCCTTTATATAGTGCCCCAACTTCTTGTCCAATCTTGAGAGTCACAAACTTCATGCCTTTCTTTTCTAAGGATCAGAACCTATATCCCTTAACCCCATCACCATATCCTAGAAATACACATTTTCTAGATCTTGGGCTAAGTTTATCCTCCTTTTGATGTGCATATGCAGCACACCCAAAAGTCCTAAGGTTGCTTAATACAGGGGGTTTCCCACTCCACATCTCCATGGGAGTCTTGAGCTCTAAAGCTCTAGAGGGTGATCTATTTACCAAGTATGCAGCTGTAGCCATAGCTTCTCCTCAAAAATATTTTGGTAAACTGGATACTATTAACATGCACCTAACTTTTTCCATAAGGGTTCTATTCATGCTCTCAAAGACTCCATTTTGCTGAGGTGTTTTTACAACTGTTCTATGACTTAGAATGCCATTTAATTCATATAATTTATCAAAATCCTTATTGCAAAATTCTAAGCCATTATCGGTTCATAAAGCCTTAACTACCCTACACATTTGAGTTTCCAACAACTTCTTCCACACAACAAATTTATCCAAGGCATCTAATTTATTTCTAAGTAAATAAACCCACACTCTTCTTGAATAATCATCAATTAAAGACAGAAAGTAAAAATTACCTCCTTGTGTTGGTGTTCTTGCTGGTCCCCAAAGATCCAAATGAATGTAGTCAAGAATCCCGTTAGACTTATGCACTCTGGTGTTGAAGCTGACCTGATGTTGCTTCCCAAGAATGCAACTCTTACAGAAATCCAGTTTCTCTACTTTGTCTCCTCCAAGTAGACCATCCTTGCTAAGAACTTGCAGGCCCTTTTCGCTCATATGTCCCAAGCGAGTGTGCCAAAGGGCTGCCTTATCCATCTCAGCCTTCAAGCTTGCTACTTGATCATTGATTTCTGTCTCTCTGATCATCTCATAGAGTCCATCGTTTATTACTGCCTTGATCACTACCAAAGATCCCTTGGCCACCTTAATCTTTTCTTCCTCTACTTTACATGTATACCCAATGGAATCCAGCTATCCCAATGAGATCAAATTTCTCTTCAAATCTGGAAGATACCTCACATTTCATAGTAGCCTTGTGACTCCATCAAACATCCTCAATTGAATGCCCCCAATCCCCCTCACTTGGCAAGAATTGTCATTCCCCAAGAAGACCCTTCCATCATTGATCTCCTTGAAATTCTTGAACCATTCCTTGTGAGGGCACATGTGATAAGTTCACCCGGAATCCAGAATCCACTTTTCATTGCCTTGCCTCCAGTTAAAATTTGAGCACACAAAAAGCACATCATCTTGTTGTTCTCCCTTGGAAACTAAAGCCTCTCCATTGTTGGTGTGGCTTCTTCTCTCATCCAACATCTTTTTCTTGCATTCTTTTCTGAAATTGCCCTCCTTGTTGTAGTAGAAGCACCTCTTTCCAAATCTTGATTTGGAATGTGCTCTCCCATGGCTTTGCCCTCTACCTCTTGATTTCTCTTGGTAGTTTTCATGGTTGCTACTGCCATTCCGAGTTGCTGGCCTTCCTCTTACGAACAGCTCATCTCCACTTGATGCCTCCTTCATCTTGGCTTTGAAGTCATGTGCCCTTATGGCATTGATCATAATCTCCTTGGTTAAAGTATCCTTTCCATACTCATTAGCATTAATCAAATTATCAAAGCAATCAGAAAGAGAATTTAACAAAATGACAGCCAATTGTTCATCCGGGAATTTAATACTACAACTAGCTAAATCTTGAACTAGTTTATTAAAGACATCAAGATTATCTTGAAACTCTTTACTAGGATCCATTTTAAAAGCAAAAATTCTTTTAAGAAGATAAATTTTGTTAGGGAGAGTTTTGGTACGAAACAACTCATCTAGTTTCTTCGATATGACAGTCGGAACTTCCGAGTCTCCACACTCCCTTGTGACACGATCTGACATGTGCAAGAAAATGGTGCTGTAAGCAGTCTTCTTCATCTCAATCTGCTGGTTCTCTGTGACACTTGCTGGAAAAACATAATCTTCTCCAATAGCAAAGTCCACTTTCTATTGCATAAGAACAGCCTTGATCTTCCGCTTCCATAGGGAAAAATCTCTCTTTCCATCAAATTTCTCAACCATGAAATTTGAAGCCATCTTTGCGGATAAGATCCCAGATTTATGCAATACCCACAAATGCTTTATTCAACCTCAAGAACACAATCGAAGATGGATCTTAACATCGTTCTTGAATCACCCTCAAGAACATGATCTGATCTTGATATTTACTTCGTTCTTGAATCACCCAAGAAGTTGATCTTTGATTCTTAGAGTCTTGACTCCGTAACCTTCTTGTTCTTGCTCTGATACCCAGCTATGCAAGCTTTGACACCACTATTGGAAACCACCTTGACAAAATGCCTAGGTGGTGATCTTCCAAACACCTAAGTCTAGAATGACTTGTAGAAAGAAATACACCAATCGAAAGCAAGAAAGAAAAGAAGACAAACGATTTGTTATCGAGGTTCGGCAATGCCTTACGTCCCCGTGAGTTCCTCTGAACTCTCTACACTAAATCAATGATTCTTTACAACTATAGCAACCCTCTTCAAGAAACCTCAAGTTCTTGAAGAAACCAAGAAGAGAAGAAAGAAGATGATAAGAACTATTACAACACTCTCTATCTATACTACTCTCTCTTCTTTACAACCAGCCTCACTACAATGAGTCCCTCTTGTGTTTTGTGTCTTTGCACTCTCACACAATTCTCTCTTATATTGTATCTTGTCACTCTTTATAATTGATCTTAAAGTATGTCACAGACTTATTATTCTTGTTGATAATGAAGCTAGGTGACCCTTTATATAGTGCACCAACTTCTTGTCCAATCTTGAGAGTCAATCTCCACCCTTAGATCTCGATGACCACTTAACCATGTCCCTCCATCAATCTTAAGTGGTGCTATGCATTTTAACCTTGCATCCATGCACCTAAGAAGAGGCTTAAACAAGCTATCCATGTGTGCATCAGTGTGCCTAATGCTGCGGCACTGAACAGGGCATGCTGCGGCGATAGGCAAAACACCATTTTAACCACTTGCTGAGTGGTGCGGCACTGCCCTTCTTTCAGCACCACCCTTGCTAAGTGGTGCAGCGCTGGTGAAGGAGCGGTGCAGCACACACTGATGCTGCCCTTCACACAGCTGTGCGCACTCCTTTGCCTTGCTGAATAGGGGTGTGCACACACACCCAAAGTGATGCACACACATGTGTGCACTCCTTTAACATGCTGAAATTTAATCTTCCAACCTTTATTTAGACTTGAACCATCTTTGAACCTTGTTTAAACCATGTTTAAACTTTAGAAAAATACTAAAAAATCCTCTAGGGGATGAAGTCCAGTATAAAGCTCGGCTAGTGGCGAAGGGGTTCATACAAAGAGAAGGCATAGATTTCACCGAAATATTCTCACTGGTTGTGAAATACAAGATGATACAGATAGTATTGGTTATGGTGGTCAAATTTGATTGGGAAATCGAGCAAATAGATGTGAAGACAGTGTTCTTGCATGGAGAGCTTAATGAGACCATCTACATGAGACAACCCGAAGGCTATGAGGAAGGAAGGCAGGGAGAGTTGGTGTGCTAATTAAAAAAATCTCTCTATAGCCTAAAACAATCACCTCGGTAATGGAACAAGAGGTTCGATTCCTTTGTAACTAGATTGGGTTTCATGAGGAGCTACTATGATTCGTGCTTGTACTACAAGGGGCACAAGGTGGAGGAAGTGGTGATCATCCTCATCTATGTTGATGATATGTTGCTGGTTGGGAGCAGCATGGAGAGGATTGAAGAATTGAAGTCTTAACTCAGTGAGGAGTTTAAGATGAAAGATCTTAGCCACGCACAGAAGATCCTTGGGATGTGTATAATCTGGGAAAGGGAGAGAAATAGATTGAAGATTTCTTAGACTTCCTACATAGAGAAGATGATATCTAAGTTCTCTAAGGAAGATAGCAAACCAGTAAAGGTTTCCTTGCTAGTCATTTCAAGTTCTTCAGTGATCAATGTCCAAGATTGGAGGAGGAGAAGAAGGAAATGGAAAAAGTCCCTTACTTTAGTGCGATTGGTTTAGTTATGCTCACTATGATAAGCACTAGACCAGACTTTGCTCATGTAATAAGTGTTCTTAGCAAGTTTATGAGTAATCCCAGAAAGGAACATTGGCTTGGGATGAAGTGGTTGCTAAGGTACTTGAAGGGAAGCCCAGAAGGTTGGTTTATAAGAAGAGGGGTAAGTCCATCTGTCTTGAGGGTTATGTGGATTCGGACTATAGAGCAGATCGAGATAAAAGAAGATCGATTACCTCTTACTTCTTCAACTTAAATGGATTTTGTATAAGTTGGAAGGCTCAGTTGCAGCTAGTGGTAGCACTCTCAACAACCGAGGCTGAGTACATAGCGGCAACGGAAGCCATTAAGGAGGCTATGTGGTATAAAGGGTTGTTGGAAGAGTTGAAGGTCTTAAAGAGCAGGTGGTGGTGTATTCGGATAGCCAAAGTGCATTGCACTTGTGTAGGAATCTGGTGTTCCATGAGAGGACAAAGCACATAGATGTTTGGTACCATTTCATTCAGGAAAATTTTACGAAAGGATGCATTCATGTGGACAAGGTGGCCACATAAGACAATCCTAAAAATTTAGGCACCAATGTTCTACCTCTAAGTAAGTTCAATCATTGCCTTGGACTTTTTAGGATTGGAGTCGGTTGAATGATGACTCAAAATGAGTTTGGATCCTGAGTTCTCTACAGAATGGGTTTGGGCTTAATCGCTTTGACAAAGGTAGAGATTGTTGGTGTTTGTCTAAGGTTCAAACAAGGTTTGAAGAGGTTCAGCATTAGGTCTTGGCACCTCAGCACACTAAGTGTACGCCTCAGCGCACTGCATGTACAAAGGGTTCAGCATCATGTCGCACCACGGCACAGCCTTCCCAGGCCACGGCGCCCAGTAAAGAGGAGACCTGGAGGAGGTGTGCACCGTGGCTCAGCCTCCCCCAGGCTGCGACACCTAGAAGATAAAGAATGTGTGCCCTGCCCTGGGTCATAGCCTGCCCCGTTCTGGGCCGCGGTGCCAGGCACAATTGTATAAGGTTTTTAAGCCTTCTTGATTGGTGCACGAGGCATGTCCAAAATGCATAGGATCACTAAGGATTGATGAAGGGCTATGGTTGATTGGTCCTCAAGATCTAAGGGTGGATATTGACCTTCAAGATTGGTCAAGAAGTTGGTGCACTATATAAAGGGTCACCCAGCTTCAATCTCAACAATTAATTATGACATAAAAGTGATCATCATAAAGGAGAATTCAAGTGCAAGTGTGAGAGTGTCAAAACACAGGAGAGGAACTAGAATAGATCTCAAAAGAAAGGCTGGTTGTAAAGAGAGAGTAGCATAAATAGGGTAGAGGGCTTTGTAATAGTTCTTCTCACTTTCTTTCTTCTCTTCTTTGGTTCTTCAAGAACTTGAGATTCTTGAAGGGATGTTGCTGTATTCTATAAGAACTCAATGATATAGTTCAGAGAGTTTAGAGGAACTCACGGGGACATAGGCTATTACCGAACCTCGATAACAATTGTTGTGTTCTTTCTTTTCTTTGATTTTTGTTTCTGTTTCTGATCATTACAAGTCATTCTAGACTTGGGTGTTTGGAAGATCACCACCTGGGCATCTCTAAGGTGATTTCCCAACAATGATATTTGTAAGAATGTTGTATCTTGGTAATTCTTGTATGTTCGCATATAGTTCTCGGTGCTCAGAGCTAAAAGGTGATGATGATACATCCTCAGGTAGGGCCCACCTGAGGATGGGTCGTTACATTTTGGTATCAAAGCTTTAGTTTTAAGGGTATGTAGACTTTGTTGCATGGTGCATGGCATGGTTATGGAGAGATGATTGTATAGAGTTAGAAAGAATGTCGGTTAGGAATTGTAACGAGAATTTCGTTAGGTGTGGGTAAGATGTTTTAAGATTTGAATTGAGTTTAATTGTGTTTGGATAGTGTGTGAATTTGATAATATTTGAGTTAACTTTGAAATGTTTGTCAATTTCTATATTGATACCTTGTGTGAGAATGATGTTAGTATGATTACTTTGTGTAATGAAGTGTTCCGATTAATGTATCGTTTATACGTGTGATTAGCGAGTTGATGACAATGTTGGAAAGTGAAAGTTAAGGAAGGGTCTGGAAAAAAAAAGAGTTATATCTATTTGAAAACCTTGCTTTAATAAAGTATTATTGAGTTACAAATCATCAGATTTGGAAGTATTGTTAAAAGTGTAATATTGTAAGTGTGAAATACGGTGATCTGTTTGAAGACATAAATTTTATTGAGTAATATATAAATGTTTCATGTAATGATTTTCCTTTCATGTATTCTATACGAAAGTGTTTGTAATAGAAAATTTGTGATTTATGTGAAATTTTGACTTAAGAAGTAGTCATTTATTTTAATGGTAAACTTAAATTGATGGAGCCTTGAGTAGTAGGTTTGTATATATGCTTAGGTGTTGAGAATGGAGAAAACAATTGTTTGGGTATCAGGATTGAAGCAACTTGAAAGTCTGGGTTATGTGAGCAATTAGAAATGGAAGGTAAGTTTGAGAGTTGAGGAATTGTTTTGGTTTGTAGAAATTGTAAATACGACTTGATGAAGTGAGACCTTAGAAGAATGATTAAAATACTAGTGGGGATCTAGATGGAGTTTTTAGGTATGTAAGGGGTAAAAGAAAATTGCTTGACAAGTGATTAGTATAAGGTATGAGATTTAGTAAGATTTAGTGATGGTTTAATGGGAGGAATTATTCGAGTAATAAATATTATTGTTTGGTATATTGCAAATATAGTTTTTGTGGTACCTTGAGACTCTAAGAGAAATGAAATGGAAAGTGATGTTTCCTTAAGCAAAGATTTTATGGACTCAGTTAGAGTGTCTTATATATCTTGGATTCAAGGTGGAAGATCTTAGTTGAGGATCAATTATAAGTTGCAACTGGAAATACTTAGAGAGTATAATTATTATATGGAAAGTTGAAAATGAGAATAGTGTAATGAATTCATTTCAAATCTTAATGTTAGATGAAGTGTGAGTTTAGAGTTAAGAATGAAAAAGACTAATTAATCAATATTGTAATTGAACTCAAGAGTTTTATCTTACTTGGAGAGTTTTGTTGAGAAATGTTAGATTAGATTTAATGAGAGATGTGTTACGGTGAGTTAAAGTGTTTGGAGTATTAGGAAAGAAGGTGTCTAATGAAGAAAATAACAGGTATGCTTAGCAAAGGAGATTACCTTACGAATGGACATGTTAAAAAGAAGATTAATAGAAGATCAAGAGTTCAGTAAAGTATAAGAATTTTTGGACAATTATTATAAAAGAGAGGTAGGTGTAGATATCAAGGAATTGTAGTATGAAAATTTGATGGAAGAATTAAGACTTGAGACAATTGATTTTGACCCTCACTTTGACAACTGCCAGTAATAAGGTATAGAGAAAGAGACTACAAGAGAAAAGCTATTATATTAAGAAGAAAGGAAGTAAGTATTACATTAAAAAAGAACAGAATTGGAAGAAATTGCTAGCGAGAGAAATAGTAAAAAGAATAAAGGTTGTATGATGTGATTGTGAAGTACTATGTTCAAGGACTACTAGTGAAAGTAAGTTAAAGGAACTCGATGGATTTCTACGTGCAGCACGTGATTAGAAAAATAAATTTTTAAAAATGAAAAATGTGGAGTTGAAGGTGTAGTTAAGTTAAGAGAGTATTTCGAGTGTAGAAAATGTTTGTTATGAAGGTGAATGTTGATTTGAGAAATAAATATTATAGTTCTTGAAGTTAATAAAAAGAGTTAAGTTGAAATAAGAGACTAATTTTCGAAGGCAATATGATAAGTTTGGTTAATAAGAATTAAGAAATGACAGAATAAATGATAAGATTAATGAGCAGGATGATATGCAAGTAATTAGGGCTTTATTAAGTTGATATTAGAATTGGCTGATTAGTAATTAAATTTCTATCTGGTTGAAAATTCTAATGGAGATTACTCTTAAAAGTTGTAAACTATCTGTTGGTATTTGTCTAAGGTTTAAACATGGTTGGAAGAGGTCAAGCATGAAGTCCTTGAAGCCTCAGCACACTAGGAGAGTGTGCCTCAGCATACAAGCAACAAAGAAGGTCCAGCAAATGAGTGTGCGCACCAGGTCAGGCCGCGGCGTCCAGAAGGTGGAAAGCTAGAGGAAGGCCAAGGCCGCGGTGCCTAGAAAGGCCAAAAAGGAGAATGCTTTCAGCCCTGCTTCAGGCCACAACGTGCCCTGTTCCAAGCCGCGACCTGAAGGCTCACCAAGGCTACTTTTTCAGCCTTATGTTGAGTGCGTGGATGCAAGATCAAAATGCATAGCTTGACTAAAGATTGATCAAGGGCCAAGGTTGATTGGTAATCAAGATCTAAGGGTGGATATTGACCCTTAAGATTGGACAAGAAGTTGGTGCACTATATAAAAGGTCACCTAGCTTCATTCTAAAAAGATAATCAATACAAGACAAGAGTTGTGACATACAAGTGATCAATACAAGAGAGAATTATGTGAGAGTGCAAAGACACAAAACACAATAGGGACTCATTTGTGAGGCTGGTTGTAAAAGAGAGAATAGCATAGATTAAGATAGAGATAATTGTAATAGTTCTTATCTTCTTCCTTTCTTCTCTTCTTTGTTTCTCAAAGAACTTAGGTTTCTTGGAGAGGGTTGCTGTGATTGTAAAGAACCATTGATTTAGTGCAGAGAGTTCAGAGGAACTCATAGTGATGTAGGCTATTGCTGAACCTCGATAACAAATCGCTTGTCTTCTTTCTTTCTTTGATTTCTATTCCTGTTTTCGATTCCTAATCTTTACAAATTGTGATGTAAGCTTTTCCATCTCTTTTGAACTTAAAGTACCTGAAAATGCATCAAAATAGATCAATGATCCAAGAATGACACTTTAGAGTTGTTAAGGTATAAAAATGCAATTCAAGCCTAGATCAACCCTAAAATGCTAACAATTAAGTACTGTAAAGATGCATTTTATGACTCTCATCATAACTCCCAACTAGCTTATTGCTAGTCCCTAGCAATTCAAGCAAAAACAAGAGATGAATTCTATGGTGGGAATCAAAACAAAGTAAAGCAATGTTAGTGTTAAACCAAGAGTAATTCACTTTTGTCTCAAAAATCGCACATAACACACGACATATAGAATCATTAAATTTCACCCAAGTCCAAAAGTAATCTAAACATCAATCTTAAAAATGTTATCGACTCTTAACATCCATCTTACCACAATCCATTAATCCGAACAACCGGATGATTTTATGCACAACTTCATGAATACAAATCTTGGCCTCTAAAATATATTAAATTGCGTGACATCAATCACAAAAACAAGCTCCATAGGCTCACTTTTCGAATCACTCTCCACTATTGTAGAAAAATCACACTACATTGGATCAATAGGTCTTTAATAAGCTTTTAACGTTAGGCTAAGGTGAAGGTTAAGATAGAACAAGAAGGATTTAACAAGTAAAAGAACTCAATCTCTTAGTTTTAAACACAATCACTTTAAGCACTGGATAACCTTACTTCAACACCTAACTCTTTCAAACAATTTCATAAGAGCTTTTCTCTCAATAAGTCACCACTTTTCTTCTCTCTTCTTCTTTCTTTGCCATATTTCATTCTTTTTCTTTTGTATTTTTGGCATAAGATCATTTATCTCCTTTTTCATTTTTTTTCTTTTCTTTTCCACAACCCGCAACTTATCTCCTCTAATGTACTTAGGTTATGGTAGTAATATACTTTTGCATATTTCCATCCTTACTCCTCTTGAGTGCTTTCTCAACAAATGTGTATAACTAAGTTCTTTTAAAAGAAGGGAAAGGATAAAATATTTTTAGGCTCATAAGGGTAAGTAAAGGGATTTTCGAAAGAAATAAAGCTCAAATTCTTTTTCAAGAAAAAGGCTCAAACAGGTGACTAGTGATAGATATAGCAAGGATAAGTTTGAAAGGCTCAAACGGTCCAAAAATGGCCTATATCATACCGTAAGCAATGTACATTCTAGGAATTCGCCTCAAGTGATTATCAAATAAGTTCTAGAGCTTGTCAAGACCACAAAAGTATTCACAAAGCAATCACACATAAAACTTCTCTAAATGTTTAGTCTAATCATACAATCTTACCACAAAATAGAGTCTCAAACCAAATCAAGATTGACACTTAAATTATTCTCAAACTGAAACAAAATTTAACTTCTTCTAAATGCTGTATGCTATCTCAATTAAGTTTATACCATTGACATGTGAATTAACTCTAAGGCTAACACAAAGCATTCTAAAAACAAATAAGAAGGGAAAATGACACCAAGCAGTTCAATGGAAAAAGAAAAAAAATGTATGGAAATAAAGAATATGGAAACAGAGAGATGCATTTCCTCCACCCCCAACTTAAAAATTGCATTGACCTCAATATAAAAGAAAGAGTAAAGGAAACTCTCTTTGTAGCCAAAGGTGCACAGAAGCTGAAAATTGTGCTCCACCATTTGAACTGCTTGGTATATTTGTCCCTGAAAAAAAAATACTAAGTTAATAGTGGAAAACAGAAAAAAAAATACGAACAATAAACAAAAAAAAGAAATATGAAAACAATAAAAGTAAAAAGGATAAGCTCTGGGGTGCCTCCCATGAGCGCTAAGTTTTACGTCTTCAGCCAGACACTCTTATTCCCTCCTAGACAAACATGAACTAAATGCACCAGCAACTGCTTCACTGTCAAATTGGGTGCTTGTATGCTTTGAAGAGGCCTCAAGGATGTCATCGGTAACATCTCCAGATTTTGGCTCAATATATGCTCTTGTGAACCCATGGGTGTGGATTGACTCCAATGGATTAAGGTGATGGACCTTTTCCACAGGTGAGTCAATCATATATCCTTGGTGGCTCTCGTCCACATCCTCTGATTTGTTCGGTGTTGGGATGTGTAATGACTTACCACTTAGTGTCATAATGGCATTCACCTCCTTCAAATTCTTTTGTGCCAGGTTTTGACCATGACATGTGGAGTGAGCTTGGGAAGGGAACTTACCTCGCTCATTCACACTCAAGGATGTCATTGATTTGGACACGTGGCTCTTTAAATCCTTATGTTCTTCAACAACCTGCGTAATTAAAGATTCAAGCCTTTGATTAGTCTTATCTTATGCCTTAATAAATGCATGCAAAGTTTCTTCTAAAGGACTCCTAGAAGGTGCAGGTGCATGAGATAGTGCAGGATATGATCTAGGGGGTTGTGTAGGTGGCTAGTTTTCAGATTTCCAGCTAAGATTGGGGTGATTCCGCCACTCTGGATTATAGGTATCAGAGAAAGGTGAAAGAGGCTTCTTGTACATACCTAAGGCATTATACTGTTCCTCATACATCCCTCCCATCTCCGCAAATGTGAGACATCCTTGGGTGAGATAATCTACCCTGCCACACACAAAACATGGTTCAAAGGACCTTGCATGATTAGCTACGTGTGTTTGCTGTAAGCCCTTAGTCTTTAACACATCTAGTTCCCTAGTGAGCATCTCGACCTTAGCTTTTAGGTTGTCCTCTTCCCTAATATGGTAAATTCCACCATTATTTGAGTTCCCTACAGGTCGTGACCTATTTGTGCTTTTAGTAGCACTAGGTCCAGTCCAAGTGTGAGCTTTTTCAGCAAGCTCATTGAGGTACTCTATGGCCTCATCAGGATCTTTTTCTAAAAATTCACCATTACACATCATCTCTACAAATTGGCACTCCCTATATGTAAGTCCTACATAAAAATAGCTCACTAAGCGCCAATTCTCATACCCATGGTGAGGGCAAATACTCAACAACTCTTTAAATCTCTCCCAATACTGATATAAAGTCTCACTATCCTTTTGTGCAAAGGTGGAGATTTGCCTTTTTAAAGCATTGGTCTTATGTTGGGGGATGTATTTATTAAAAAAAAATCTAAGTCATCTCAGTCCACGACCCATTAGATCGTGGTCTCAGTGAGTATAGCCAACTCTTAGCTCTATCCTTCAAAGTGAAAGGAAAGAACTTAAGTCTCACAATGTTAACAATTGCATCTTGAATATGAAAAGTCGCAACTACTTCCTCAAACTCTCTAATGTGCACATATGGGTTTTCACTTTCCAAGCCATGAAATGTAGGGAGTAATTGTATCATCCCTGTTTTAAAATCTAAATGATGAGTATTGGCTGGAAACATGATGCATGATGGTGTGGCTATGCGTGTAGGGTGGAGATAATCCTGAACGGTCCTAGGGGGTTGATCTTCGTGTTCACTTATCTCTTCGGGACTAGATGGGTTGTCAAATAAAGGATTTAGAAAAGAATTTAATTCTGACTCTAACACAGGCCTACAAGCAAATCTACCCAAAGTGTCTCTATATTGGGGCATTTAAGATCACAAAATAACAAAAAAAATTCTATAAATAGAAAGAATAAAATAAAATAAAATAAATTCAACAAGCTAAAAGAGGGAACGAAGTTACCGCCTTTACAAATTGCTGAAAAGAAAAATTATTTACAATTCTTCTACCGTCATGTCTCAAGGTTGACAATCTTCCTTGTAATTAAGCGCGTCTCCCCGGCAACAGCACCAAAATTTGATTACACCCAAAGTATAATGCGGTAGTTGCAGCACAACTTTGGGGTGTTGATTCCATAGGGAGACAAATTAACTACAAGAGTAAGTGCAAACCTTAAAACGAATGATAAAAGTTAAACGAGAAAATCTGAGTTTGAAGTAGTGTGAAATAATTGTGTAAATATAATAGAGAACAACAAGGGTCTGGGAATCCTCCCTAGGTTCGTTGCCTTATTCTAATCTTGACTCAGTTGTTTTTATCTCGATTACAAGTTTCACATCCCAAACAAGCAATCGGCAAATATTAAATTAAAGCACATATATAAACCCAAATGTAATTGTTATGAAATACTCTTTGCTTTTAAGCACACATGACCTAACTTATAGATTATCAAGAAACGACAATATATCATACTGACAATACCGCAGTAATGGACGAATCTATAAGAGAAATCTACCGAACTCAAACACACCTCAACAACATCACATAAGAAGAGCATGACTAGACTTATATGGGGGAGAAAGATGCAATCACCGAATTAAGGGGAAATCTTCTAATTGGATTAAAAAGTAAATCATAACAATGTTTAATGATAATAAATCCAAACTACAATGAATCAAGACTAGAAAATAAGAACAACTACACCTACTGATTAATCCCTTCGCCTTGCTTGGAGATTAGTTGGCCATAGAGGAGAGTGTGGCAGCCTTCATGATGTTTTCCCTGGCCTCCGGCCTCTCAATAGATGCTTTTCTTAAACCCTAAGTGATCTATTTATAGTACAAAGGTCCAAGGGTGTTTTCGGGTTTAATCTGTTGTGTAAAACCCTAATTAAGTTCTAACTCGAAGATATAACATCGTGTGCGCACTGCAGTGCTCCTTTATGGGTGCTGCGGTGCTAGCTTCAGCTTAGTTGGCTGTGCTTCTGGGCACCGCGGTGCTGGCTGGTGCTGTTCTGGAGGCCTGACCTTTGTCTACTAAAACTGCCATAACTTTCTCTGGAAAAAACATTTTTATGAGCCGTAAATTCTACATAAAATAGACTTCCGGATCTTTTAAGCTTATATGGCTCATCTCCTGGTTCTTCTTGTATCAATATAGTTTAATTTGCAAAAATGATTGATCTGTACGAGCAATTATGGCAATTTAGTGAAACTCATTTCCAAGTGCTTGTGAACCTTCACTCCGGTGTTCATCGAGTCATTGTGCTTCAAGCAATGATAGCTTTTCTATCTCTTTTGAACTTAAAGTACCTGAAAATGCATCGAAATAGATCAATGATCCAAGAATGACACTTTAGAGTTGTTAAGGTATAAAAATGCAATTCAAACCTAGATCAACCCTAAAATGCTAATAGTTAAGTACTGTAAAGATGCATTTTATGACTCTCATCCGTGATCTATTTACCAAGTATGCAGTTGTGGCCACAACTTCTCCCCAAAAATATGTTGGTAAACCGGATCCTATTAACATGCACCTAACCTTTTCCATAAGGGTTCTATTCATCCTTTCAACAACTCCATATTGCTGAGGTGTTTTTACAACCGTTATATGTCTTAGAATGCCATTTAATTCATAGAATTTATCAAAATCCTTATTACAAAATTCTGAGCCGTTATCGGTTCGTAAAGCCTTAACTACCCTACCCGTTTGAGTTTACAGCAACTTCTTCCACACAACAAATTTATCCAAGGCATCTAATTTATTTCTAAGTAAATAAACTCACACTCTTCTTGAATAATCATCAATTAAAGACAAAAAGTAAAAATTACCTCCCTCTATTGGTGTTCTTGCTGGTCCCCTCTGATTTGTACACTCCGGTGTTGAAGCTGACCCGGTGTTGCTTCTCAAGAATGCAACTCTCACAAAAATCCAGTTTCTCTACTTTGTCACCACCAAGTAGACCATCCTTGCTAAGAACTTGCAGGCCCTTTTTGCTTGTGTCCCAAGCGAGTGTGCCAAAGGGCTGCCCTATCCATCTTAACCATCAAGCTTGCTACTTGATCATTGATTTCCATCTCTCTGATCATCTCATAGAGTCCATTGTTTCTTGCTGCCTTGATCACTACCAAAGATCCCTTGGCCACCTTGATCTTTCCTCCCTCAACTTTGCATGTATACCTCATGGAATCCAGCTACCCCAATGAGATCAAATTTCTCTTCAAATCTAGAAGATACCTCACATTTTGCAGCAGCCTTGTGACTCCATCAAAATCCTCAATTGGATGTCTCCAATCCCCTTCACTCGGCAAGAATTGTCATTTCGCAAGAAGACCCTTCCATCATTGATCTCCTTGAAATTCTTGAACCATTCCTTGTGAGGGCACATGTGATAAATGCACCCAAATCCACTTTCTACTGCCTTGCCTCCGGCTCACATTTGAGCACACAACAAGAACATCATCTTGTTGTTCTCCCTTGGCAACCGAAGCCTCTCCATTGTTGGTATGGCTTCTCCTCTCATCTCATATCCTCTTCTTACAATCTTTCTTGAAATGGCCTTCCTTGTTGCAGTAGAAGCATCTCCTTCCTCCTCCAAGTCTTGTCTTGGAATCAGATCTCTCGTGGTTCTGCCCTCTACCTCTTGATTTCTTCCGGTAGTTGCCATGAGTGCTACTGCAATTTCGAGTTGCTGGCCTTCCTCTTACAAACAGCCCACTCCACTTGATGTCTCCTTCATCTTGGCTTTGAATTCATGTGCCCTTATGGCATTGATCACAATCTCCTTTGTTAAAGTATCCCTTCCATACTCAATAGCATTAACAAATTATCAAAGCAATTAGGAAGAGAATTTAACAAAATGACAGCCAATTGTTTATCCGAAAAAGTAATGCTATAGCTATTCAAATCTTGAACTAGTTTATTAAAGACATCAAGATTATCTTGTAACTCTCTACTAGGATCCATTTTAAAAGCAAAGATTCTTTTAAGAAGATAAATTTTGTTAAGGAGAGTTTTGATAAGAAACAACTCATCTAGTTTCTTCCATATGACAGCCGGATCTTCCAAGTCTTCGCACTCCCTTGTGACACTATCCGACATGTGCAAGAAAATGGTGTTGTAAGCCATCTTCTTCATCTCAACCCGCTGGTCCTCCATGACACTTACTGGAAAAGCATCATCTTCTCCAATAGCTAAGCCCACTTTCTGTTGCATTAGAACTGCCTTGATCTTCCGCTTCCATAGGGAAAAATCTCCCTTTCCATCAAATTTTTCAACCACGAAATTTGAAGCCATCTTTGAGGACAAGATCCCATATTTATGCAATACCCACAAATGCTTTCTTCAACCTCAAGAACATGATCAAAGATGGATCTTAACACTGTTCATGAATCGCCCTCAAGAACATGATCTGATCTTGATCTTTACTCCGTTCTTGAATCACCCAAAAAGTTAATCTTGGATTCTTGGAGTATTGGCTCTATCACCTTCTTGTTCTTGCTCCGATACCCAGCTGTGCAAGCTCTGATACCATTATTGCAAATCACCTTGACAAGATGCCCAGGTGGTGATCTTCCAAACACCCAAGTCTAGAATGACTTGTAAAGATTTGGAATCGAAAACAGGAACAGAAAATCAAAGAAAGAAAGAAGACATGCAATTTTTTATCGAGGTTCGGCAATGTGCCTACATCCCCATGAGTTGCTCTAAACTCTCTGCACTAAATTAATTGCTCTTTACAATTACAATAACCTTCTCTAAGAAACCTCAAGTTCTTGAAGAAACCAAGAAGAGAAGAAAGGAAGAAGATAAGAACTAACAATGCTCTCTATCTAATCTAGACTCCTCTCTCTTTACAACCAGCCTCACTACAATGAGTCCCTCTTGTGTTTGTATCTTTGCACTCTCACATAATTCTCTATTGTATGTCACTCTTTACAGTTGATCTCAAAAAATGTCACAATGTAATTCATGATGAGAATGAAGCTAGGTGACCCTTTATATAGTGCACCAACTTCTTGTCCATTCTTGAGAATCAATCCTCACCCTTAGATCTTAATGACCACTTAACCATGGCCCTCCATCAATCCTAAGTGGTTCTATGCATTTTAACCTTGCATCCACACACCTAAGAGGAGGTTCAAGTAAGCTATCTAAGTGTGCTTCAGTTTGCTTAGTGCCTAGGCACTGAACAGGGGGCGGTGCGGCGCTGGGCAAAGTCCCTTTGCACACTTTCTGGGCAGTGCGGCGCTGGTGGAGGATTAGTGCAGCACTGGCCTTCTTCCAGCACTTCTCTTGCTGGGTGGCATGATGCAGACTAATGCTACCCTTCACACAGCAGTTCGCACATCTTTTTCGGATTGTGTACTGAACCGCGCACACTAGTGTGCCTACCTTTACCTTGCTCCAAAGTGATGCACACACTTGTGTGCAATCCTTTAACTTGCTGTGTTTTAATCTTCCAACCTTGGTTTAGACTTCAACCATATTTGAACCATGTTTAGACATGTTTAAACCTTAGACAAATACCAACACTCCATCACTTCCTTCCTGTTTCTTTTTTGAACAATATTACATCAACAACGGAACTCACGAATTGAGATGGAAAACATGTTCCATTTCACCAGTCATAGCCATACCATAAATCCAGACACCCCCACACTTATTTCTTGCACACCCATACATATCATAATGATGAATAATGCTCCACTAGCTCTACGGCTTGGGTAAAGGCATTGTTTTTCAGGTTTAAAGTTTGTAACGTGGGTTCACAATAAAAATTAAAAATTAAAAAAAAAACCAATAAATCTCAAAGGGGTTCAACAAAGGGGAAAAATTAATTACAAGGTAGGCTATTTGGCTTATGTAGCTTATAACAAAGAGGGCCTTAATCATGTTCATGAATGCATGTGTCAATATAACCTTGAAGAGAATCAACACAAGTTCTAAAGAAACAAATCCATGGAAGAATATCTCACATGAAAGAAAATAGTGAGACTAATATGGATGTGAGTCTAAAGGCTCAAAATCTCACCAGCTTTTGTCTACCAAATTTAGTCACTACCATTATCAAGGAAAATAACTAGACTAAATTGATTCTAAGTTGGAAGATTACTTATTCAATAATGTTATGAATTTTTTAGGCTTAATTGAATCTTGCTCATGGCATATACAACCAAAAATCGTTGAAAACCAGAAAAACGAAAAGCAAACTTTTTTTTTTTAGAAACAAATTTAAAACACACCCTAAATCCCCTCCCCCACACTTAAAATTTATATTGTCCCTAATGTAAGGTGAAATGCAAAGAAAATGTAAAAATAACCAAAATATAAATGCGAAAATAAGGAGAAAAAAAAAAGAACTTCCCTTGGGTTGCCTCCGAAGCAGCACCTTTGTTTATTATCATCGGCTCGACTCAATGCTTCCTTATTTAATCAATATAAATCGGATCCTTAAGGTCAAATTTTTCCATTTTCTCTGCTTGGAAACCTTCATAGAAAGGCTTAAGTCTATGGCCATTCACCTTGAACACTTTTGAAGTTGCTAAACTCTGAATTTCTACTGCACTATGAGGAAAAACATTAGTAATAACAAAAGGTCCAATCCAACGAGAATGCAACTTACCCGGAAACAAACAAAGTCGTGAATGGTATAGAAGGACTTTTTGACCAACTTTAAACTCCTTCCTAGAGATCATCTTTTCCTTGTAAATCTTTGCACTCTCATAGGCATCAATGTGAATTTCCTCTAACTCTTATAGTTGCAACTTCCTGTGTTCTCCACTTTCATCCATCTTCATGTTGAAACTTTTGATAGCCCAATAAGCCTTGTGTTCTAACTCAACTAGAATGTGGCTGATAAGTTCATAAATATTCATATTTAAGCCCCTTAATTTACATTTGTTAAGTTCCTAGTTTGTGTTATTTCATGCTATTTTATTTCTTTTCTGTGTTTTCTATGTTTTTCTAGGTTTTTGGAGAAAATGGAGCATTATGGAATTATCTGGCTTAGAGAGCAATTCTGGAAGAGCTAGAAGCTGCCTAGTGTGATCAAGCACAGAGGCTTATGATCAAGCACAACAGCACTCAAACGCCCAAGCCAAGTATCGAGCGCACCAGCGCTCGAGAGCACCAGTCTGTGACCGAGTGCACACGTGCATCAATGAATAGTAAAATTGTTGTTCCTATTTTGGAAATAAATGTAGGGTTTTGTTTCATAAGTTTTAGGGTTTCCAGATGTTCCTAAAATTTATAAATAGGCCCGTAAACATAGAAAGAAATGGGGATTCAAAGAGAGATTTTGGAGACGAATTTACAGCTCTTCTAGGAAGTATTTTCGGGTTTATTCTTCTCCCTTTATTTTTCTTTATGAAGATGTTTAACATCAAACTCATGTGTAACTAATTTGCTAGTAGGGCTCGATTGAAGCACTGATTATGCTTTTCCATAATTAAATATTGTTGCCTTTGCGATAATTATATTATGATGCTTACTTGATTAATGCCTGTTTTAATTCCTTATATGTGTTTGCCTGATCAACATATGCATGTGGTATAGATTAGTTAATTAATTCAATTTGGATGACTGAGTCCTGGGTTTAATAATAGTAACAAAAGAAATCCACGCTGGGTTCTTAGGTTAATCAACATGGGAAACCGGGAGTATGTAACATGCCCTAGGTTTTGTGTGTTCGTCGATTTTCACGGATATTATGCTCTCTTAAATAACAACTTATCAGACACCATGCTAAATCCTTTGAGAGAGAAAAGAGTTAGAGTATACACCATGTCTGACTCGTCGCTTAGGAAAGTCAATAGCTTAAGGAGTATGCACCATGCCCTTAGGTTGACAATATTAGGTATTCATAATATGATTATAGCATTGGCAAAGTATTTTTATTGGGAAAGCAGGATTAGTGGTGGATATGAAAGCCCTACAGTTTTATCATTATCTAATCAAACTCACTTTTCTTTTTTCTTGTTTTATATTGTGAAATTCATTTTAAATCAAAATTTACCAATCCCTATGGAAATGATCTCGCACTTGCACACTATACTACTATATTGACCTTGTGCACTTGCAAGTAAAACTTCAATTATTTGCTTATTAATTTAGGTAGATTTTTGCACAAGAATTTTTTGGCGCCGTTACTAGGAATTGCGTCAAAATTTTGTTTAGAATTTTTTTTTGTTTAGCTTTCTTATTCTATTTTGTTTATTTTTATCAAAAACCTAATTTTTTCGCCTTTTTATTTTGTTGTTTTCTGCTTCATAGTTTTCGACAGAGTAATTCCTGGCCTTGCAATCGAGTGTTGTTCTTAGAGTGATCGAGTGCAAGTCCAGCAGTACTGAAACTGCTGCATTGAAGATTCTCAGCTGATTCATGCAAGGGATTCGATCTAGGAATCCAACCATCTTTCCACTTGATATAGAGATTGAGCGGACCATTCGAAAAAAGCTTAGAGACAACGTTGAGGAGGAAGAAGAAGAATTCGAGGGAGAGACACCGATCGCAGAATAGCTTGACATCCAATCGCCACTAGAGCGAAGATCCATGAAGTAATTCTCCATCCCACAGAACCTTAACCAGCCCTCATGCATTGCTTATCAACCTGAGGCAGAAGGCAATTATTACATATCCTTGCAGATACTCAGTGGTTAGACTCATTTCAGGGGTATACCTGCTAAGGATCTACACTTGCATCTTTGGGAATTCTTTGATCTCTGCAAGTTCTAGCACATCCGAAGCCTAGATCAAGAGGGAATCAGTTTTTTTTGAATCACTCTCGGTTAACACCAGCATTGCTGTATTTTGCTTTGATTTCTAAATAAAGAGTTCATTTCTTGTCTTTTAATTGAATTGCTAGGGACTAGCAATAAGCTAGTTAGGGGACATGATAAAAGTCATATAATGCATCTAAACAATACTTAATTGTTAGCATTTTAGGGTTGATCTCGGTCGTAATCGCACTTTTACATGTTAATAACTCTAAAGTGATATTCATAAATCATTGGTTTAATTTGATGCATTTTCAGGTGCTTTGAGTCCGAAAGAGATGATAAAGCAATCTATGTTTAAAGCGCCAAAATCTTGGGTGTCGGTGCTCGTTTTTCTCCAAGGTTTTGACATGTCCAAAACATGATTCAAAGATGATTAAAGTCTAAACCAATACTGGAGTAATAAAGTACATTAAGTTAAAAGACTGCACACAAGTGTGTGCATCACTTTGGAGTAAGTTAAGGGTGTGCACTTCTGCATACAAGCAAAATGGAGTGTGCGCACAAGCTGTTCACCAAGTGTGAGCGGTGCACCCCTCCCTGTCCAGCGGTGCGCCGTCCAGGGACTTCACAAGTGAGCTGCGTACCTCTCAAATTCCAGCAGCGCACCTCTCAAGCAAAACAAGAGTGAGCGACGCACTGCGGCTGGAGTAGCACTGCACCGCCCACTCGCTTCTTGACCTGGTTAGGGTGACCAAATGACATTTTTTGGGACCAAAATGCCCCTAGCTACTACTTGTAATATATAAATACCTCTTTAAGGAGTGTGCAGCTGGGCATTAAGAAAGAAAAGGGAGAACAAGTTTTTGGGATCCAATTTTAGCATTCTTCTAAGTGTTCTTTGGCTGGAAATCAAAGGGAGGGCATCCATATTGTTCATCCACCTTGAGCTCCATGGCCAACTAATCATCAAGTAAGGGAAAGGGATGAATCTTTAGGGATTTGTTGTTCCTTAATTCCTGTTCTTGATTCATTTGTATGGATTTATTGTTAAAACATTGTCTATGATTTACTCTTTGATTAAGTAAGAAGGATTTGAGTTCATTTGTATGGATTTATTGTTAAAACATTGTCCGGTGATTGCATCCGTCTCATCCATTGATGTTGTTTGGATGTGATTGATTCCAGTAGATTTATCTTACTGATTGTCCATTACTGTAATATTGTCATTGAGATATATTGTCGCTCTTGTGAAAGGTGTCAAAAGTTAGGAGTTGTGTCGCGCCGAAATATGATGCCACTGAACCTTATTTTAGTGATTAAAATCTTTGATTGTTGGGGCATCGATTTCATGGGACCCTTTCCTCCTTCCTTTGGGTACCAATATATCATTGTAGCAATAGATTATGTATCCAAGTGGGTAGAGGCAGCCGCTTGTCGAAACAATGATAATGGAACGGTGATTAAATTCCTTAAAGAAAACGTGTTATCTCGATTTGGTACACCACGTGCTATAATTAGTGATCGAGATATACATTTTTGTTACCGTTCTTTTGAAGCTTTAATGAAAAAATATGGGGTATTACAGAAAATCTCTACTGCCTATCACCCTCAGACTAGTGGACAAGTAAAACTTGCTAATAGGGAGATTAAACAAATTTTAGAAAAAACGGTTAACCCTGATCGCAAAGATTGGTCTTTGAGACTAACTGATGCACTTTGGGCTTACTGTACAGCTTTTAAAACTCCCTTAGGTATGTCGCCTTATCGGCTTGTTTTTGGAAAGCCATGCCACTTACCCGTGGAGCTCAAGTATCGAGTTTATTGGGCCATCAAGTCTTTTAATTTTGAGATAGGTGAAGCGGGAAAACTTCGAAAATATCAGCTGACCGAGTTAGAAGAATTAAGAAACGATGCTTATGAAAATTCTAGAATCTATAAGGCTAAAATGAAAGTATTCTATGATAAAAATATTTTGAGGAAAACATTTAAACCCAATGATTGGGTGTTCTTATACGACTCCAGACTTCATAAGCATCCTGGAAAACTTCGGTCAAGATGGACCGGCCCTTTTATAGTAAAAAATGTTTTTGAAAATGGGACGGTAGAAATTGAGGATACTAGAGATAGTCGGGTCTTTAAAGTAAACGGTCAACGACTTAAGATCTTAATCGATAGACATGATCCGGAAGTCGAAGACATTTTGCTTATAGATCCGATCTACTCACCTTGACCACACAACAAAGGTATGTTTTTCTTTTTATTTTTGTTTTTGTTCTGTTTTTAATCTTAATTGTTAGTTTTTAGTTTAATTTAAATTTCCAAAAAAAAAAAAGTGGTTCCCAACATTTTATTATTAGTATTTTGTTGTTAAGTCTTTATTAACTTAGAATTTTTGTTTTCTTAAGTCTATTTTAATTTTTAATTTCTAGTTGATTTAATTTGATTTTTATTTTTCTTAGTGTTTTGTTTTTGCACAAACAAGGAATTTTCTTTTTTTAGGACATTGGATCAGGCTAGTGTGTGCACAGCAAGCCCAGGCCCACAGCAGGCCCAGGCGCACAACACCCCAGCCCAGCACCTCGCCCAGCAGTTACGCACATCAGGCCCAGCCCAGGAGCGCACCCCTACCTAGACAACACCACGCCTTCCAGTGTGCGCACTGCCCAGCGACGTACCCCTGCCCTGCCTGCACCGCACCGCCCAACCCAGCCCAGCAGCACCCAAACCCTAAAAATCTGACCTATTTAAACACTTTTTCCAGCCTTTTCTTCATTTCTCCTCTCATACCACGGCTGCACACTCCTCTCTCTCTCTCTCTCTCATTCTCTCTCCAAATCAACCCATAACTAACTTTTTCCCTCTTTATTTCTTGATCTAAACTTCATTTCTTGAAGAATTGACACTCATTTTTCCCATTTTTGTAAAAAAATTCTCCAAGAAGTTTGGGTCTAAGAGGAACTTTTTTTTTTCACAAAGATATCAAATTGGTGGGTAGTTTTTCTTCTCTCCAATTGTGGGCATCAAGTAAGACCAATTTCTCCTCTTTATTGTTCAATTGTGCTTTTTGGTGGTTAAATTTTTCTCTTAAGTTCATTGTTTTATTTATTTAATTTCCATGGCACCAAGGATGAAGAGAACTAAGGGAAAACAACCATAAGAGTTTGATGAGACTAAGTTTGTTAGTTTTGAAGCGAGTGAGAGATATGTTAAAATGATGCAAAATAGAAAACTCATTCTCGAAAGAGGATTTAACATCACTGAGAAGGGGAACCCGACTCTATTTAGAATGATTTTCAATAGGAATTGGGGTGCATTTACAAAATCACCCTCTCACTCCCTAACAAATTTTGTCTGAGAATTTTACGCTAATACCGACGAGCATAGCAATGGTAAAGTGTGGGTGAGAGGTAGAACAGTCTCTTTTAGCAGCTCATCAATAAATAGCTTCTATGGGTTACCTGACATCCCACACAGTGAGTATAAAGCATATGTGTCTACATTTAATTATGAAGAGATTTTCTATACTCTTAGTGTTCCAGGCACTACATGGAAAATGACGGGTGATTCCCCTGTCACTTTTCCCGCTGCTTCTCTAAATGTCAATGCTCGGGCTTGGCAATATTTTGTGTGTCAGAGGTTGATGCCTGCCCTGCACTATAGTGAGCTCACTATTGAGCGAGCTATCCTGGTTTATGCAATTTTGATGGGAATGACTATCGATGTGGGCCAAGTCATCTTTAAATCTATCCTACACACTGTTAGACTAAAGCTCGGATTATATTTTCCTTCTTTAATTACTCAATTATGCATCCGAGCCGGAGTCCCACATAGTACTGATGAGGAAACCCAACCACTAAAGAAACCCATCGATGATGGCCTGCTCGCTCATATTAGAGCCTCTAGGCCGCCAACTTAGAGCGAGGGAACCATAGTTGCTGCCCCCCCTCCCCCCCTTAGGACTTTCATGGTTGTCAAGTGCCTTGAGTGTTTAGAGAGTCATTTTGATGAGCATCATAAACTGTTGTTTGATAGGCTAGATCGTCAAGACCAAATGTTAGCTAGGCAAGACCGATTCTTGGCTCGGCAAGTCGATTACCAAGCAGAGGTCAACTCTGCTTTTGGTCAGATGTACCAACACCTTGCCTCTGCTACTGGTTGTAATATGGGTCTCTTTCCTACTATGCCACCCTATCCAGGTTCATCTTTTGACCCACCTCCCAAGGAAGGTGAAGGGACTGAAGAGATTGAAGAAGAGGATGATGATTTCGAGGATTAGTTTAAGGTTCTCTTTTGTTTGTCCACTTTTATTTTACTTTATTTTATTTATTGTACTAACATTTCTTGTGTTTTTTTTTTATTTTTCGTCCTTTATTTTAGTTGTTAGTTCTTTCCATTTCATATGCTAACCTAACATACGGTGGGAATCTTGATGTTACACTGCAGTTGCTTACTTTTTGCTTGTTTTGTTCTATGTTGTGGATCAAAAATTTCAGCGAGAAGAACGGTATGCAGTTCAAATGGTGGTGTGCAATTTTCAGCATCTGTGCACTTTTGGCTACAAAGGGAGTTTCCTTTCCTTTTTCTTTTACATTGAAGTCAATGCAATGATTAGGTTGGGGGTGGAGGAAACACATTTCTTTTATTTTTCCATTGAACTGCTTGGTGTCACTTTCCTTCTTTTTGTTTGTTAGGATAACTATAAAAAATATATATATAATAAAAATAAAAATGTGTTTATTTTTAACATGCTTTGTGTTAGCCTTGGAGTTAATTCACATGTCAATGATATGAGCTTAATCGAGATAGCATATAGCATTTAGAAGAAGTCAAATCTTGCTTCGCTTTGAGAATAAATTAAGTGTCAATTTTTATTTGGTTTAAGACTCTGGTTTGTGGTAAGATTGCATGATTAGTCTAAAGCATTTGAAGAAGTTTTATGTGCGATTGTTTTGTGAATATTTTTGCGGTCTCTACAAGCTTTAGAACTCATTTGATAATCACATGAGGCAAAAATCATAGAATGCACACTACTTAGGATATGATGTAGGCCATTTTTGGACCGTTTGAGCCTTTTTAAACTTACCCTTGTTATATTTATCGCTAGTCACCTGTTTGAGCCTTTTTCTTGAAAAAGAATTTGAGGCTTGTTTCTTTCGATAGCCCATTTACTCACCTTTATGAACTTAAAAATATTTTATCCTTACCTTTCTTTTAAAAGAACTTAGTTATACACATGTTGTGAGAAGCACTTAAAAGGAGTAAGGGTGGAAGTATGAGAAAATATTACTACCATAACCCAAGTACATTAAAAGAGATAAGTTGGGGGTTGTGGAAAAGAATGAAAGAGGAGGTGAATGGTTATGTGGCAAAATAAAGAAAAAAAGAAAAGTGAATTATGGCAAAGAAAGAAAATGGTGATTTATTGCGAGAAATGCTCGAAAAATGGTTGAAAGAGTTGGGTGTTGAAGTAAGGTTATCTTGTGCTTAAAATGGTTGTGTTTAAATTAAGAGACTTAGTTCTTTTATTTGTTTAAACTTTCCCATTCTTTCTTGACCTTTACCCTAGCCTAACGTTACAAACTTAATAAAGACCTATTGATCCGATGTAGTGTGATTTTTCTACAAAGTGGAGAGTGATTTGATAAGTGAGCTTATGGAGCTTGATTTGTGATTGATGTCACGCAATTTTATATATTTTTAGAGGCCAAAACTTGTTTTCATGGTATGTTGTGCATAAAATCATCCGGGTGTTTGGACTAATGTATTGTGGTAAGATGGATGCTAAGAGTCGATAACGATTCTAAGGTTGACATTTGGATTATTCTTGGACTTGAGTAATATTTTATGATTCTATTTGTTGTACGCTATGCATGATTTTTGAGACAAATTTTTTTTTGAATCACTCTTGGTTAACACTAGCATTACTGTATTTTTCTTTGATTTCTAAATAAAGAGTTCATTTCTTGACTTTCACTTGAATTGCTCGGGACTAGCAATAAACTAGTTGGGAGTTGTGATAAGAGTCATATAATGCATCTAAACAATACTTAATTGTTAGCATTTTAGGGTTGATCTCGGTCGTACAATCCAGTGTGGCGGAACCACCCTAATTTTTCATGGAAGTAAAACCAATTGATGAATCAAGGAGGAGCCCTTCATTATGCTCACAATCAATACTCTACCGGATTTCCTCCACCAGTTCCAATTTACGGTCACTCAGCCCATCCAGCACCATCACTCGCTTACCAAGCTCCCACTTAAGCGTCAGTGTCGGTTTCATAGTCATTGGAGGACACCTTCAAGGATTTCATGAAGATGACCAGCCACTTCATCAACGAAGTGAGGAGTGCGCAAATAGTAAACACCTAAGCAATTGCCAAGTTAAAGAGTCAAATGGATCAAATCGCAAGTCAAGTGGGTAAATGAGAGAAGGGAAAGTTCCCCAGTCAACCTGTGCCCAACCCAAAGGAACAGTTTGCGGTGGGAAATCCATCGACTCCTATGCATGGACAGGAACAAGTGCAATCGATTGCCATATTGAGGTCTCGGAGACAAGTGGACAATCAATTGGAAGAGAACCCTGCTATGCAGCAAGGGCAATAAAGTGGCAACAAAGAGAAGAGAGATGCTGAGCCATCTACAGCCACACCTACTATGAAGGATTTTCCTGGGTTGTTTGAACCTAAAGTGCCTTACTCTGAGAGATTACAAGGGCCCAAGAAAGGAGGGCAGACTGAGGACATTGTGGAGGCATGCTTTGCTAAGTTTGGAGAGGATGTGGATTTGGATAAGCTACTTAAGCAAGAAAATGCTATCTTGGAGTCTGCTCCTTGCGAAAGCAATAAGGCGGAGGAGACTGTGGGTCAATCAAGCATTGAGGACCCCCTAGAGGCATGCTTTGCTTAGTTTTGAGAGGATTTGGATTTGGATAAGTTGCTTGAGCAAGCAAATGCTACTTTGGAGTCTGCTCCTCAGAAGAATAGTGAGACCACAACACCTAAACCCCCCAAGAAAGAACTTAAGCCTTTACCGAACAATCTTAAGTATAAGTTCCTAGGTCTAGCAGATTCTTTGCCTGTGATTATAGATTCAGATTTGGTTGAGGCTCAAGAGGAGAAATTAGTAGACGTTTTGAGAGAGCACAAGGAAGCTATCGGCTGGACTATTGAGGATATCAAGGGAATCAGCCCCTCGGTGGTGATGCCCAAGTTACATTTGGAGGAGAATGCCAAGCCATCGAGGGAGCCATAAAGAAGGCTCAACCCAGCTATATAAGAGGTTGTGAGGACTGAAGTGAAAAAGTTGTTGGATGTAGGGATCATTTATCCAATCTTTGATAGCGAGTAGGTGAGCTCAATTCATGTCATGCCGAAGCGGGCTGGATTTACGGTAGTGAAGCATAAGGATGACGAATTTTGTGCCAACTCATGTTCAGTCAGGATGGAGAGTGTGTCTAGACTATAGTAAGTTGAATGCTACCATAAGAAAGGATCATTTTCCACTCCCATTTATTGATCAGATGGTGGAGGACTTAGCTGGGCATGATTACTAATGCTGGGTCTGGCTGAAGACGTTAAACTTAGCACTCTTGGAAGGCACCCCACAGCGTATCCTTTCTGTTTGTTTATCATTTTACATATTTCTTGTTACTATTTTTCTGTAGTGTTTTTTGTTTTCCAGTCTTTATTTTTCAATGACAAAATGTACTTCAGATCAAGTTTGGGGGTATGCTATGAGCCATACCAGTCCAAACAGTTCTCCATATCCCAGGTAAACTCTTTCCATATTATTCACACATTGGGGTCAATGTGTAATTTAAGTTTGGGGATATGGGAGACACATTACACACATTTTTTCCTAATTTGTTGTTGTTTTTCTTCATTTAAAAAAAAAAGAAAAAGAAAGAAGGTAAATGCATGCTCTTGTTATTTTGAAATTATTGATATTTGTCTAAGGTTTAAACATGGTTAAATTTTAAACCAAGGTTGGAAGAATAAATTTTAGCATGTTAAAGAAGTGCACACAAGTGTGTGCAGTTCCTTGGAGCAAGGCAAAGGTAGGCACACTAGTGTGTGCGCCTAAGCACACAAGATGGAAAGTATGTGCATCAGGTCAAGCCGTGGTCCAGCTTTGTCCAGGCTGCAGTGCACAGCATGGAGGAATGCTAGAGGAAGACAAGGCCATGGCACACCCTACCCTAGGCCGTGGCGCACAGAGTGGCAGCAAGTGTGCCCTGTTTCAGGCCGCACCCTGAAGGCACACCAAGGCTAGTTTTTCAGCCTTATGTTGAGTGTGTGGATGCAAGATCAAAATGCACCGCTTGACTAAAGAATGATCAAAGGCCATGGTTGAGTGGTCATCAAGATCTAAGGGTGGAGATTGACTCTCAAGATTGGACAAGAAGGATGTGCACTATATAAAGGGTCACCTAGCTTTATTCTCATCAACATTGTGATATAATTTGAGATCAATTATAAAGAGGGATAGACATACAAGAGAGAATTTTTTAAGAGTGCAAAGACATAAAACACAAGAGGGACTCACTATAGTGAGGCTTGTTGTAAAGAAAGAGTAGTATAGATTTGATAGAGAGCATTGTAATAGTTATTATCATCTTCTTTCTTCTCTTCTTGGTTTCTTCAAGAACTTGAGGTTTCTTGAAGAGGGTTGCTGGATTGTAAAGAACCATTGATTTAGTGCAGAGAGTTCAGAGGAACTCACGGGGACGTAGGCTATTGCCAAACCTCGATAATAATTGTTTATCTTCTTTTCTTTCTTTCTTTGGTTGCTGTATCTTTTCTTTACAAGTCATTCTAGACTTGGGTGTTTGGAAGATCACCACCTGGGCATCTTGTCAAGGTGATTTCCAACAAAAATTTTAGTTAATCTAAACAAATACTGTGATGTGATGTGATGTCATTGGTGAGCTTAAAATTGTGAACACATGATTTGATGATAGAGTTTTAAAACTTTGTTACTTACTTTAGGCATTTGAGAATTCACATGTCTGATCTAATCTGACACGAGCACATTAGCACAAAATTGTGTGAGGTATGACATGCGATTTCAGTGTGTATGTTTTCTTGACTTAACTGAAACTGGATAACTTGTAAGATAAACACTTTGGCATAGAAACGTAAAATATATATATATATTTATAATGATCATCAATAAACTTTCAACTGAGTAACTAGACCTCTTGCCTCAGTAAGCAATGAGTGTTCACGTCAAAAGGTGGGAATTTTATTCATAATGATCATTGCGAAACTTTTCACTGAGTAACTAGACCTCTTGCCTCAGTAAGTAGTGAGTGTTCACGTCAAAAGGTGGGAATTTTGCTTGGTAGCATTAAGGCCAGTTTAGTTTTGTAGCCTTTTTTTCTTGAGTTAATAAGTCCTTAGGGGTGTCTTTACACCTAATGCCCTAAAACCATCTGGTTTGGGAGTCGTTGACTCAACACTCAATACATGGGTCAATAAGAAAGCTTAAGGGAACTAAACATAGCAGAGCCTTATAATAAAAAAAATTATAAAATAAAATAAAATAAAACTATGCCATCGTTGTTCATTCTAATGAGAAATTCTGTGAATCTTGAGATATGGAGACATTGTACATTGAAGTTATTTGGAAACCTCATTTGTATATGCTAATTCACTTTACACTGATTCAAGCTTGTGATGTCTTAGCCTGCCTCTTGTAAGTAATTATGTTTTAAAATTGCTATTCATTGCAAAGATGGGTTATATCTTTTTTAAGCTTGCTCATTAATGAATATCACAGTTTTGAGTGCTCCTTAAATTTTTGGATACCATGAGTGATGAGCTTATCTTTATGTCTTTTGTTTTTCATTTAGTTTTTCATTTTGTTTTGCTATGGGACTAGCAAAATGTAACTTTGGAGGTATTTGATGAGTGCCAAATATTGCATATTTTGGCCAATTAATTTACATTTTTTAGCTTAGGAATTTGTTACTTTGAGTTGTTTTTGTTGTTTTACAGGTTTACAAGAACTCGGAAAGGAGTTTCACTAAAATTGCCAGAATTGCCTATACAGATCAGTCATTTTTTTGGATTTTACTGTATTGATTCAGGAAGAACCAAGAGATGAGCCATATGAGCTTTGAAAGATCCGGATGTCTATTTTCTGAGGGATTTTACGGCTCATAAAAAAATTTTCTAGAGAAAGTTATGGAAGTTTTAGTAGACAAAAGTCAGGCTATGTGTGATTTCGGCGTGGCAGATCAGTCATTTTTGTGGATTTTACTATATTGATTCAGGAAGAACCAGGAGATGAGCCATATATACTTGGAAAGATCTGGATGTATATTTTTTGAGGAATTTTACAGCTCATAAAAATGATTTTTCTAGAGAATGTTATGGCAGTTTTAGTAGAAAAAGGTCAGGCAGTGCACCATGCTGCACTCGAGCGCACAAGACTGTGATCGAGTGCACTCGGGTAGTATCTCAGATCGAATTTAAAATGCATTGCACTCTTGAGTTTCCCTATAAAAGCCCCACCTCACTTAAGCAATTGGTGTGCAATCCAGAGGACTTCTGCTAGCATTCTGGTGGATCTCGAAGGCTTTGCTACCACGAGGGAAAGCGCCGCCTAACAGCGAGTGGAATTTCTCCCAATGTATAGTCAGTTTTAATTTATTTCTTTTTTTAGTTTTAAAGTTTAATATTTAGCACTTTTATTGTGAACTTTAGTTTCATAATTATGAGAGGCTAAAATCTTCATCTAAGATTGAAGATGAAGTCACGCCATTGTTTGGCATAATATTTTTCAGATTTGTTCAAACAATTATGAATGATATTTTTAGTGTAAATGTTTTATTCAATTATTTGAGTAAAATCTTATGATTGATTGCTTTTAAATTGTTAAATTAGATATTCCTTGTGTTTCATCTGTCGGATACGGCGGATCATTCGAATTAGATTGGATATCCATTATGATTTGTGAATTAAACGGATTCATTGGATGATTTTAGTTTAGTTTCGATATTCGCCATGATTTGTGTAATGGTGGATTCATGGAATGATTTGATAGATTATTTTTATATAGAACATAAAGATATATGCTTTACTTTGGTGGGGTGGATTGAGAAAACCTTAGTGTTTTTATCAGTTGTTTTTAAATCAATTTAGTTTAGTTTATATTTCTTTGCAAGATACAATCCAAAATTTGGAACTAAGTTAAAATAGGGTTAGTTTAGATAAAAATATTTTCACAACACTATATTGCAAAAGACTCATGCGCTTATGAGCAATTTAAAACTCACAACATTTAACATCGACGGCAACTTCAAAAATTTTGAAGCAACCCAATGGGTCGTTCAAGAGTTCAAATGCCGTGGTTTGAAAAAGTTGTTCAAGCCTGTCTGCTCTACCGCCTACACAAGATTTATTGTGCAGTTCTATGAGAAACTCTCATTTGACTATAGTAGGATGGGGGTCATGTCTTCATCTGTTCAAGGCAAGTATATTGATGTGACCTCATCAGATATTGCTGTTGCCCTCAAATGTAATGAAGACTATTCACCTGAGGGCGCCCAGTTGGATGAGCAACTGAAGTCCTTCTCTATTTTAGCTATCATTGAGTATGTAGATAGGCACAACAATGCTGGCAGCCGGTCCAAGTTGCCTCCACAACTCTGGCTTGTGGATTCTATTCTGCAATGCAATGTCTGCCCATTGAGACACAAGACTCAGAGGTGTGACCAATTCCTCTAAGCACTGTATGCCTTTCACAGAGGCCATTGGTAATCTGTCCTTCAATCACCTGGAGCCATATTCATAGGTTTTAGGACCACTTACATGCATGCCAAGTCACCACTGCAAATGCATGGGGGCTCCCATTCCCATTCCTCCTCACTTACATTTTCAAGAAGAAGGGAATTAAAAGAAGCTCTACAGATGGACCGGTCAGGGAGCATCTATTCGTTGGCAAGAACCAGTGGACTCAAAGCCAATCACACATGCCTAGAAGACTTCATTGGTAAGCTCCCAAACTTCGAAATTTTGGTTGATCTAATCAAATATTGTGATGTGATTTCATTGGTAAGCTTAAAATCTTGAACACATGATCTCATCATAGAGTTTTAAGTTTAGTTACTTACTTTAGGAATTTGAGAACTCACATGTTTGATCTAATCTGACACAAGCACATTAGCACATAATTGTGTGAGGTATGACATGTGATTTTAATGTGTATGTTTCCATAGCTTAGCTAAAATCGGAGGACTTATTGGATAGACACTTAGGCATCAAAAAGTAGAAAAAATAAATAAATTTTGCACAAAAAAAAGAAAAAATGCTCATGATGATCATTAATAAACTTTCCACCGAGTAACTAGACCTCTTGCCTCCATAAGAAGTAAGTGTTCACGTCTAAAGGTGGGAATTTTGCTCATAATGATCATTGATAACTTGTCACTGAGTAACCGGACCTCTTGCCTCAATAAGTAGTGAGTGTTCACGTCAAAAGGTGAGAATTTAGCTTGGTTACATTAAGGCCAGTTTAGTTTCTAGCCTTTTTTACTCGAGTTAGTAAGTCCTTAGGGGTGTCTTTACACCTAATACCCTAAAACCATCTGGTTTGGGAGTCATTGACTCAACACTTGCTACATAGGTCAATTAGAGAGCTTAAGGGAACTAAATATGGCAAAGTCTCATAATAAAAGAAAGAAATAAATAAAACTATGCCATTATTGTTCATTCTGATGGGAAATTCGGTGAATCTTGAGATATGGAGACATTACACATTAGAGTTATTTAGAAGCTTCATTTTTATGTGCTAGTTCACTTTACAATGATTCAAACTTGTGATGCCTTAGCCAACCTCTTGTAAGTAATTAGATTTTAAAATTCCTATTCATTGCAAAGATGGGTTTATATTTTAAGCTTGCTCATGAATGAATATCATGGTTTTGTGTGAGACTTACATTTTTGGATACCATGAATGATGGATTTATCTTTGTGTTCTTTGTTTTCCACTTAGTTTTTAGTTTCGTATTACTAAGGGACTAGCAATATGTAAGTTTGGGGGTGTGATAAGTGCTTAAATATTCATATTTAAGTCCCTTAATTTACATTTGTTAAGTTCCTAGTTTGTGTTATTTCATGCTATTTTATTTCCTTTCTGTGTTTTCTATGTTTTTCTAGGTTTTTGGAGAAAAGGGAGCATTATAGAATTATCTGGCTTAGAGAGCAATTCTGGAAGAGCCTAGTGCGATCAAGCACAGAGACTTGCGATCAAGCGCCTAAGCCAAGGATCGAGCGCACCTGCGCGTGAGCGCACCTGTCTGTGATCGAGCACACACGTGCATCAGTGAATAGTAAAATGACTGTTCCTATTTTGGAAATAAATGTAGAGTTTTGTTTTACGAGTTTTAGGGTTTTCAGATGTTCCTAAACTTTATAAATAGGCTTGTAAACATAGAAAGAAGCGGGGATTCGAAGAGAGATTTTGGAGACGAATTTATGGCTTTTCTAGGAAGTATTTTCGGGTTTATTCTTCTCCCTTTATTTTTCTTTATGAAGATGTTTAACATCAAACTCGTGTGTAACTAATTTGCTAATAGGGCTCGATTGAAGCCCTGTTTATACTTTTCCATAATTAAATATTGTTGCTCTTACGATAATTATATTATGATGCTTACTTGATTAATGTCTGTTTTATTGAATTCCTTATATGTGTTTTCCTGATCAACATATGCATGTGGTATGGATTAGTTAATTAAATCAATTTGGATGACCGAGTCTTGGGTTAATTAACATGGGAAACTGGGAGTATATAACATGCCATAGGTCTTGTGTGTTTGTCGATTTTCACGAATATTATGCTCTCTCAAAGAACAACTTATCATGCACCATGCTAAATCCTTTAAGAGAGAAAAGAGTTAGAGTATATACGTGCTTAGGAAAATCAATAGCTTAAGGAGTATGCACCATGCCCTTAGGTTGACAACATTAGGTACTCATAATATGATTAAAGCATTGGCACAATATTTTTATTGGGAAAGCATGATTAGTGGTGGATATCAAAACCCTACACTTTAATCATCATCGAATCAAACTCACTTTTCCTTTCTCTTGTTTTATATTGCGAAATTAATTTTAAATCAAAATTTACCAATCCCTGTGGAAATGATCTTGCATATGCACAATATACTACTATATTGACCTTGTGCACTTGCAAATAAAACTTCAATTATTTGCTTCTTAATTTAGGTAGATTTTTGCACAACAGTGGCATGGTTTCCCAAACACCAATCGATAAGGTGACATACTAATGGGCGTCTTATATGCAGTCCTATACGCCCACAAGGCATCATCTAAGCGCAAACTCCAATATTTTCTACTTGGACTGACCGTCTTTTTAATGATGGACTTGATCTCTCGATTTGACATTTCCGCTTGTCCACTAGTTTGCGGATGATAGGCAGTTGACACCTTACGGGTCATATGGTACTTTCTTAGCAAAGTCTCCATAGTTCTATTGCAAAAATGAGTGCCTCAATCACTTATTAGAGCTCTTGCAATTCCAAACCTAGAGAATATGTTAGACTTGATAAAATCTATAACAACTTTAGAATCATCAGTCTTGGTAGCTTTAGCTTCCACCCATTTCAAGATATAATCAACAGCAAGCAAAGGTAAACATAACTGAAAGATACAGGGAACAGTCCCATGAAATTGATGGCCCAAACATCAAAAATTTCATAAAACAGTATAGGGGTTTGTGGCATCTCATTCCTTCAGGATATATTGCCTGTCTTTTGATAATGATCGCATAACTTACAAGTAGAATACGAATCTTGGAATAAAGATGGCCAATAGAAACCACATTCTAGCACTTTTCTCGTTGTCCTCTTAGCTCCAAAGTGACCTCCACAAGCATAAGAATGACAAAAGGTGAGAATAGAAATAGTTTCATTTTCAGGAACACACCTTCTTATCACTTGATATGCACAATGCTTCCATAAGTATGGGTCATCCCACACATAGTATTTGGCATCACTTTTGATCTTATCTCTTTGAGCCTTAGACAAACCAGGAGGTAACATATTAGTAACCAAGTAATTTACAATATTTGCATACCAAGGTAATATCACACTCGCGGAGAACAATTGCTCGTCAGGGAACGTTTCCTGTAGATGAAGTTTATCCTCCACATGAGCTAAACAACTCAAATGATCTGTGACATGATTTTTTGTCCCTCTTTTGTCTTTGATCTCAAAACCAAATTCACTCAAGAGAAGTATCAATCTTAATAATCTTGGTTTTGCCTCTTTCTTCATCATCAAATAAGGAAGAGCTGCATGATCAGAGTAAACAATGATTTTAGTACTAAGCAAATAAGATCAAAACTTTTTGAAAGCAAAAACAATAGCTAAAATTTCTTTTTAAGTAGTAAAATAATTTCTCTAGGCATCATTCAAAGTCCTTGAAGCATAATAAATGGCATGAGACGTTTTTCCAATTCTTTGACCCAAAACAGCGCCTACTGCGTAATCACTTGCGTCGCACATTATCTCGAAAGGAACGTTCTAGTCAGGAGGATGGATAACTGGGGTAGAAGTCAATAGTTCCTTCAGCTTATCAAACACCTTTTTACACCCCTCATTGAACTTAAAAGCCACATTCCTTTCTAGCAACTTGCATAGGGGTAATGCTATCTTGGAGAAGCCTTTGATGAATCTTCGGTAAAAACCTGCATGTCCAAGAAAAGAACAAACTTCCTGCACACTAGTGGGATAAGATAAAGATTGAATAATATCAACTTTAACTTTATCTACCTCAATTCCCCTAGATGAAACAACATAACCCAAAACTATACCTTGTTCAACCATAAAATGACATTTTTCATAATTTAATACAACGTTAGTTTCTATTCATCTTTGAAGAACAAGTGTAAGGTTATGCAAACAATTATCAAAGAAGTCTCCATAAACTGTGAAATCATCCATAAAGACTTCTATGATGTGCTCAATATAATCTGAAAAAATGTTAACCATACACCTTTGGAAAGTGACTGGGGCGTTGTAAAGACAAAATGGCATGCGACGATATGCGAAAGTCTCAAATGGGCATGTAAAAGCTTGAAGGTTTCGCTTCCTCTTCAAGTAAGTTATGATGCATGCATGTAGATGGGCTAATTCCTTTAATATCCGCAATTGTCCAACCAATAGCCATCTTATGCTCCTTAAGGACCTGCACAAGCTTTTCTTATTGCGGTGCACTAAGTTTACTCGAGATGATCACTAGTAACGTTCCTCCGTCTCCAAGGAACACGGACTTGAGGTGACCGGGAAGAGGCTTCAAATCTTGAATAGGGGCCTGCAAAACAAAGGGTAAAGGTCTCTCATTAGAAACTGATAACGTAATACAAGGGACGTTACCTGACTGTTGTAACTTCAAAAAATTCTTTAACGTTGCAACAGTTTCCTGCAAATCAGTACTCAAGGCTAACTCCTCATTCTCTTTCTCAAGATGCTTACTAATGGCAACTTCCATGCCATTGTTTCCATCAAGTTCAAAAACTTCTTGTACTAAGGAATTAATCACATCAATAGAATAAACATGATTATCATCACCAAGATATTTCATGGCTTCATAAATATTAAACTTGATAATTTCACCATCAAATTCCATGGTAAGTGTGCCACTATGAACATCTATCTTAGTCTTGGATGTCTTTAAGAATGGTCTTCCTAACAAAATAGGAGTAGTTTGATCACCATTCTCCATATCAAGCACATAAAAATCAGTAGGGAAAACCAAATCATTAACTTGCATAAGAACATCCTCAACTACACCCTTAGGATAGGCATTAGATCTATCAGCCAATTGAATCACAACACCAGTTTTATTCAAAGGTCAAAGTTTAAAAGAAGCATATATAGAATATGGCATGACATTGATAGAAGCTCCTAAATCTAGCATGTCCTTCTCAAATCTGGTGTTACCTATCGTACAAGGGATAGTAAACATACCTAGATCTTTGCACTTCACAGGGAGTTTTCTTTCAATAACTGCAGAAACATTCTCCCCTACTCTCACCTTCTCACATCCTTTAAGTTTCTGTTTCCTCTTAATTGTAAATAGATCTTTCAGGAATTTAGTATAACGATGTACTTGTTTAATAGAGTCTAGAAGTGGAGTATTTACCTCGTATCTGCGAAAAGTCTCATATAAATCTTTATTTTGCTCATCTTTTCTAGTTTCTGCTAAAGCCTGAGGAAAATGAGGTACTAGTTTATAATTAGAAAGAGGCGAAAATATACGCTTAGGTACATCATCGTCATTGGGAACGTCCCTATCTGCAACGACATTTTTCTCCTTCTCTTGCTTTGACGATGCAGGGGCTGCCTTTACTAGAATCTCAACCTCTTTACCATTTCTCAAAATGATCGCACTTGCATTTTCTCTTGGATTTACTATCGTGTGAGAGGGTAATTTCCTCGAACTTTGTGCCTCTAGCTGATTAATTGTGGTTGCCATCTGGCTCATCTGATTGTCTAAACTTTGAATACTAGCCCTCGCTTCTTGTTGAAATTGTTTTGTCTCTTGTTGAAATTGTAAAGTATTAGTGGCAAGAGACTTAACAATATCTTTTGAAGACATACCATAATTAGAAGTTTGGCCCAATTGTTGTCTAGGGCTGCTTATATTGTGGGCAACTTGGGTGGTTTTGAGTCACGAGCTGATTTACTTGTGGATTCCCATAGCTAAGATTGGGGTGATCCCTCCATCCCGGGTTATACATGCTCGAATAGGGATCATACTTCGTTTGCGGTTGTCCGGGAAAACCACTCGCCACATTCACTTGCTCAATGGGCTCCTCTGGAAGAGTTGGGCACATATCGATTGGATGCCTTACTACCGAGCAAATCCCACAAGCCTTTGCCATTTGCATATTACCTATAGCCATTTGATGAAGAAGAGAAGTTAGACACACAAGTTATTGTTCAAGGGAGGAAATATTTACCTCATTAAGATGCTTCCATGGAGGATCAAGCCTAGTGCCAAATTGTTGAGAATTGGCCGCTATATTTGCAATCTAGTTTCTCACGGCCTCGGGAGTTTTATCCACCAAAGCTCCTCCACTAGTGGCATCAATCATGCTCCTATCAGTGGGTAGAAGGCTCTCATAGAAATACTGAATAAGTAGTTGTTCACTAATTTGATGATGGGGGAAGCTTGCACATAATTTCTTGAAACGCTTCCAATAATCGTGTAGTGACTCTCTGTTGTGCTGCCTCACCATAAAAATCTTATAGATGAAACACTATTGAATAAGCAATTTTCGTATTTGTCATATTGCTTCTAAAGTTCATTGGTCAAAGATGTTAGCATCTAGCTCAAAGCCTATATGTCATCTTGCCACTTCTTATTAGTAGTGACCTATTCTTCCAGAACATTCTTAGACACAGTTGTTGGAAGCGACTTATCAAGCAACTAGGCCATTTTTCTAAATTGAGAATGATTCTAAAACTTCTTAGCCAATCTAGGAAATTGGAACAATTAGTCTGTTTGCATCAAATATACATGATAGTGTGTTTAGTTATTGTGGTCTATGATGTAACAGTAGATAAAATTAGAGTCTATTCACATTATTAACTACCATAAAGATTTGGTCTTTAATCTAAACAATACCTCCCATTATTCTTTTTTATTCCTATAACACTCAGTGAGGGAAGCCAAAATCCCCTTTGGAAGGTTTCCTAGTGGGGATCAGGATCCTATCACTTCTACATTAAGCCTTCTGGTGACACCACAAACTAATAATGTATTTGATAGGTCGATAAATTTTATCATTTGCTTCTCATACAATTCTCAAACATATTTAGTCTCTTAAATGTATATGACCTTGTGGTGACATAATGAATCATATTCACTTTAGTTAATTTAAATCAACAATTACTCACAAGTGTAAATTAGTGATATAACCCTTGTCGTGACAGAAAAAAAGAGATATCATTTGTCTATCTTGTGTACATCACATGTTTTAACAAACAATATAATTTTGCTATAGGTGTAAATTGTAAAATCCTCACCCTTAGGGTAGGGGTAATTTAGTAATTTTTTATTTTGTTTTATAATCATTATGCATACATATACATATTTGTTCAATTTAAAATTCAAATTTGACGCAATATTGAGACAAGAATTTCAAATATATACTAAAGAAAAAAGGTTGAAAGGCATTAAACTGATTAAAAAATGGGGATTGGAGGGTGCTAGAAGGCACTAAGTCCTTAGGGTCTAGTCCTTAACCAATTGCTAGGCAGTCACCTAAGGCAAAATATGTTGAAGAAAAAAGGTTGAAAGGCATTAAACTGATTAAAAAAATGGGGATTGGAGGGCGCTAGAAGGCACTAAGTCCTTAGGGTCTAGCCCTTAACCAGTTGTTAGGCAGTCGCCTAAGGCAACTTTAGTAGCCTACGCAGGCATTTAAGGCTTACCAATCACCTAGGTTGGCGACTAGCAAGGTATTGGGCAATATAAATACCCATATTCTGAGCAAGTGCTAAAGGTAAGGAAGTGATTCACAGCTAGTGCTTGGTACTTCTAGGTGAGTTCACTTTACTTCTAATAAATGAGAAGAAGTGAGAAATATAGATAAAACTTAAAATGAACTATAACTGAGAAGAGCTGAATGATATATTATAAATATTTTAAATTTGAAGGAATAAAGAATATAGGTATGAATTTAATGAATAAAGTAAAATACAATTCTCAATGACATTAATTTGATGAAATGATTGATTGTGTGTATATATATTATAAATTTTTGTGAATTATATTCTTAGAAAGATATGTAAATTATATAGATGGGATTGTTATTATAAATTGGGAATTTTGTGATGTAGTTATTTGATGAAATTTTATTGTCCGTATGCTTGCTTGTATCTGATTGTACATGTATTGTAAGACCACGAAAGAGGGAAAGTGAGGTTCGAAAAGGACTAGAACCATGGCTGGTCCGAGTGGTTGAGTACCAGTACATGGGGAGACCTTTTCAATACCTGTATCAGAGATTGATACCAATGCCTATATCAGATATTGATATGGAAGAAAATGAAATAAAATGATTTGTGATAAGATGTGATGTGATTAATGGAGATGTGGTAAGGAAGATGAAAACTATGCATATGCATTCATTTCATATTATCATTATTTCATTGAGATGTTGATAAATCAATTACAATGTGAAATTCTTTAATGTGTAATGAAAATAATTAAGTTGAACTATATATCATGAGTGATAGGATGTTTCAACTAATATTTGAATGAAATTATTGAGATATGATATGATATGAAATATGATGAAGTATAATGACTTTTAAATTAGTTGTAAATAAAATTATAAATTGGTGTATACAAATCGAGTACTTTTAGTAAATTGGAACATCATTGAGCTTTGTAAAGCTCACCCTTCCCTTTTTTTTAAAAAAAAAAAATTAGGTTGAAGACAGAAAGGCTGACAAAGTTTTGTGATACAAGTTCTATTTGTGGCTGTTTAGGTGGGTCCACGTGGTTGGCATCCTCAGAAAACATTTTTCTTTTATTTTTAATTGACTTTTGTACTTAATCAAGCATACACATGTTTACTTTTATGTAATAAATTTATGTATTTCCTCGAGAATGATTTCAGATGTATATGATGTAAATATGTTTTAAGTTATAGGATTGTTGTATATAAGTCTGTGCTTAGTGCTGAAATGTAATGATTCTATCTTGGGTGCGCTTGTCCGGGATGGGTCGTTAAATAAACCTCATGGTGACAAAACAAATTTGCTCACATAAGAACTTCACATATTTTCTATAATGGTAAAAGGCTACAAATAATCATTTCTAAAGATTTCCATTTACAACTTAATGTTAAAATATTTTCATGTGAGGGATTTAGGTCTTTACGTTTAGATCTCATAATTTAATATGCATCAAATACATTTAATAGCCATATAATCTAATTACATGCATAAAATATATACATCAAATGAATATATATTAACCTAAGTAGAAGACTATGGACTTTCTAAGCGTGATTTACTTGAGCCAACAAAGTAAATCACTTGGTCAAAACCTATTTAAATATTACGTGAATATATCTCATACATTCATGGGTCTTCAATCTTCAAATAGGCCACCATGCTTCCTTGCATACTCCTTGATTCACCTCAATAAAATCCTACATAACTCTAAGTAACTTTACATACATCAAATATATATAAGAAACCTTGATCGTAAGTCAAGAGGAATTACATTGGAGAGAGATAGAAATTTACATTGAGAGAAATAAGAGAAGGCAAGGTATGCAAACTACATTTAAAATTGAATAACTAAAAATAATACCCTGAATTTAACAAATTTCTAAGGTTTATGTTCAATAGTCATTCACTTATAAAATCAAATTGCATAAATAAATAATAACAATTCTATTCTAGTTGCGGCTATTATTTCATAGATTGTATTCCTAATCTCATTATTTTTTAAAAACTTTTCTTAATCATATTCCAAATAGGATTAAGATTTATTGATCATTAGATTGCATTCCAAATCTCATTGAGTTTTAGAAACTTTCCATAATCCTATTCCAAATAGAATTAAGATTCCTTATTCATTAGAGTTCATAATTCCAATGCGATAAGGATTTTGGAGTTTCAAATCCTAATCAAACTCCAATCTACTTAAACTTTAATCAAATAATTAAACAAAATATTAATTAAACAAAATATAATTTTTGAAAATAAAAAATTATACATTTAGTTGAATTAGAATTCATATTTCGAATTTCAATACAAAACGAATTCTAAATCTCAAGAACAAGCAAAAACTAGAAATTTTGAAAAAACGGTTTTTATGATTTGAACATTGTCCGATTTTTTACTCATAGATTAAAAAAAAACTTTGAATTTAGATATCAGAATCGGTGGTATTTGAAACTATAATTTTTATCTTCCAAACTCTTTGAAATCACTACAATCTGATTTAAAATGAGTAAATTACACCTGTTTGAAATTGGACTAGAAAATCTACAAGATGTTTTATGCGGTTTTTAAGATTTTCATCCAATTTTTTTATATATAAAATCATTTTTTTAACATCAATTTTTTTTTCTATTAATTTAATATGTTTTAAAAAAAATCCATAAAAATTTTATCATCATCATATGACGATAATCAATTAAAGAACACATCCTTGAATTTTCTTGATTAATGGTGTCATAAACCCTAATCTAAATTTTAGATTATAAATTTGCAATCTAATAAATTTTAAAATCATATATTTAAAGCCATAACAACAGAATTAAACTGTTGGAAATCACCTTGACAAGATGCCCAGGTGGTGATCTTACAAACACCCAAGTCTAGAATGACTTGTAGAAAGAAATACAACAATCAAAAGCAAGAAAGAAAAGAAGACAAGCGATTTGTTATCGAGGTTCGACAATAGCCTACGTCCCCGTGAGTTCCTTTGAACTCTCTGCACTAAATCAATGGTTTTTAACAATTATAGCAACCCTCTTCAAGAAGCTCAAGTTCTTGAAGAAACCAAGAAGAGAAGAAAGGAAGAAGATAAGAACTAACAATGCTCCCTATCTAATCTAGACTCCTCTCTCTTTACAAATAGTCTCACTACAATGAGTCCCTCTTGTGTTTGTGTCTTTGTACTCTTACACAATTCTCTCTTGTATATCACTCTTTACAATTGATCTCAAATTATATCACAAACTTGTTGTTGTACATGAAAATGAAGCTAGGTGACCCTTTATATAGTGCACCAACTTCTTGTCCAATCTTGAGAGTCAATCTCCACCCTTAGATCTTGATGACCACTTAACCATAGCCCTCCATCAATCCTAAGTGGTATTGTGCATTTTAACCTTGCATCCACGCACCCAAGAGGATGGTTAAACAAGCTATCCATGTGTGCATCAGTTTGCCTAGCGCCTAGGCACTGAACAGGGGGCGGTGAGGCGCTACGCAAAGCTCCTTTGCACCACATTCTGGGCGGTGCGGTGCTGGTGGAGGGGCGGTGTGGTGCTGCCATTCTCCAAGCTGCTTCCTTGTTGGGCGGTGAAGTGCACACTGATGCTGCCCTTCACACAGCAGTGCGCACTACTTTGCTTTGTTGTTTAGGGGAGTGCACACACACCCAAATGGATGCACACACATGTGTGCACTCATTTAACATGCTGTATTTTAATCTTCCAACCTTGGTTTAGACTTTAACCATGTTTGAACCATGTTTAGACATGTTTAAACCTTAGACCAATACCAACAATCTTTACCTTTGTCTAAGTGTTTAAACCCGAACCATTGTGCAGAGAGCTTCAGGATCCAAATTCATCTTGAGTCATCAATTAACCAACTCCAATCCTAAGTAATCCAAGTCAACGATTGAACTTACTTAGAGGTAGAACCTTGGTGCCTAAATCTGCAGGACTTTCCTCCATGGCCTTCTTGTCAACATGAATGCATCCTTTCGTACCATTTTTCGGAATGTAATGATACCGAACATCCATATGCTTCATCCCCTCATGGAACACCAGATTCCTCCACAAGTGTCACGCACTTTAGCTATCCGAAGACACCACTACCTGCTCTTTTAGGACCTCCCACTCGTCCAACAACCCTTTGCATCCCATAGACTCCTTTATGGCTTCCGTATCCGCTATGTACTCAGCCTCGGTTGTTAAGAGTGCTACCACCACCTGCCACTGAGCCTTTAAGTACCTCAGCAACCACTTCATCCCAAGCCAATGCTATTTTCTGGGACTACTCACAAATCTGCTAAGAACACCCATTTCCCAAGAAACCCTTAACGAGTTTCTCTCCTTTTCTTGGATTATACACATCCCAAGGATCTTTTGTGTAAGGGTGAGATCCTTCCTCTTGAACTCCTCACTGAGTTGAGATGTAAACCTTTCCATCCTCTTCTTACTGTTCCAAACCAATAGCACATCAATGACATAGATGAGGATACTCACCATCTTCTCCACCTTGTGTCTAAGTGAGAAAGTTTCTATGAAATCTATGTCTTCTCTTCTCGTGAACCCATTCACCACCAGCCTAGCCTTGTTCCGGACTCCATCTCCTAGAGGGTACCCTTCTTTGACCTTGTAAGTCCACTTACAATCCACAACTCTCTGATTTCCTGGAATGTGCACCAATTCCCAGAAGTTGTTCCTCCTCAAAGAATCCATTTCTTCCTCCATAGCTAGCTTCCATTTTGACGAATCCTTACACTCCATGGCACCGGTGTAAGTTTTTGGTTCAACCTCTCCTTCTGTCCAAGGAGCTGCTACATTAGCATCCGCGAACCCATATCTCAAAGGTGGGCTAACCACCCTCATTTCTCAGTCTTTTGTGACCTAGTAGTCATTATGACTTGCTGCATGAACCTCTTCTTGTTTAGTCTCATCTTGAGTTTCTTGAACATAGCCTTTATTCAAGGGATCTTCCTTGTTCAAACCCTCTTGTCTTCCTTGCTCTACCTGAACTGAACTCTTCTTGATGCGATTTTCTACAACTTTCGTACTGGTTTACTCACTAGCCCCTGCAGAGAAATTACAATTCATTAAAAATAACATCCCTACTTATAATGAGTTTCATGCTTTTATTTTCTAAGGACCACAACCTATATCCCTTAACCTCATCACCATATCCTAGAAATACACATTTTCTAGATCTTGGGCTAAGTTTATCCTCCTTTTGATGTGCATATGCAGCACACCCAAAAGTCCTAAGGTTGCTTAATTCAGGGAGTTTCCCACTCCACATCTCCATGGGAGTCTTGAGCTCTAAAGCTCTAGAGGGTGATCTATATACCAAGTATGCAGCTATAGAAATAGCTTCTCCCCAAAAATATTTTGGTAAACCGGATCCTATTAACATGCACCTAACCTTTTTCATAAGGGTTCTATTCATCCTTTCAGCAACTCCATTTTGCTGAGGTGTTTTTACAACCGTCAAATGTCTTAGAATGCCATTTAATTCACAGAATTTATTGTTGCACATTTATCTACCTAAATAAATAAGTAAATAATTGTATAGTTTTACTTCCAAGTGCACAAGGTCAATGGTAGCATAGTGTGCAAGTGCGAGATCATTTCCACAGGGATTGGTGAATTTCGTTTTAGAATCAGTTTCTTAATAAAAGAAGATCAAAACAACTATTGAATGTGAATTAATAATAATGAGACATAGGGCTTTGATATCCACCACTAGTCATACTTTCCCAATGAGTAATAGGTCAATGCACTACCCTTCCTATGAATACCTAATGGTTGCCAACCTAAAGGCATGGTATCTACTCCTTAAGCTATTGATTTCCCTAAGCACCGAGTTAGGCATGGTATCTACTCTAACTCTTTTCTTTCTTAAGGGTTTCAACATGGTATCTACTGAGTTGTTCCTCAAGAAAGCATAAGATTTATGGAAATCGATAACCACATGAGACCTAGGGCATGGTATCTACTCCCGGTTTCTCATGTTGATTAATCCAAGAATCTGGTGTGGATATCTTTTGTTACTATCGTTAGGCCCAGGACTTAGTCATCCAAATTGGTCTAACTAACTAATCCATACCATATGGACATTTTGATCAGACATACACATATGAGAAATGTAAATAAGCACATGCATTAATCAAGTTAAGCATCATAATCAAGGCTATTGCAAAGATAATCAATGAATATATATATGGGAAAGCATAACTAGGGCTTTAATCGAGCCCTATAAAGAGTTAGTTACACATGTTGTCTAAGATAAACATCATAGCATAAACTAAACATAAACTATAAAAACCAAAGAATACTGTGGAGACGGGTTGTCAATCCTCTCCAAAGCTTACAACTCCGAGCTAAGCAAAAGATAAAAGAAGTCATCCCTTTGTGTGTGTTTACAGGTGTATTTATAGGGTTTGTATAACATTAGAAGACTCAGGAAACCCTAAACTTCCTAAAACGTAAAACCTCCTCTATTTCCAAAACTGGTTTCGCTGTTTTACTATTCACACCCGTACATGTGCGCTCAATTGCATGCATTGTGTGCTCAATCGCAAGACTGCACTCGATCCTTCTTGTGTGCGCACGAGCACTTATGCGCTCGATCGCACCCAATAGTGCACTCGATCTCACTTTTTCCAGTAGCTGCTCCAGGATTTCCAGATTTCTTCCTTTAGGTGCCAAAAATGCTTCTTTTTCTCTAAGACCCTATAAAAACATGTGAAACACAAAAATGAAGTAAAATAGACTAAATTAACATAACTAAGGACTTAACAAATGTAAATAAGGAGGCTTAAATATGAATATTTAAGCATCTATCACACCCCCAAACTTACATATTGCTAGTCCCTTAGCAATAAAAAACTAAAAACTAAAATGAAAAATAATGATATACAAAGAAATCCAATATTCATAGCGCCCACAAAAGTTTAGGTTTTACACAAAACTATGATGCACATTCATGAGCAATCTTAACAAATATAAACACATCTTTGCAATGAATAAGAGTTTTGAACACAAATCACTTTCATGAGGTAGTTTAAGACATCACAAGTTTGATTTTAGTGTGTGGTGAACTAGCACATAAAAGATTAGGTTTCCAAGTAATTCTAATGTATAGTGTTTCGATGTCTCAAGATTCACCAAATTTCCTATTAGAATCAACGAAGATGGCATAGATTTTTTTTTTCTTTTGTTTGTGAGATTTTTGCCAACTTAGTTCCCTTAAGCTTTCAATTTGACTCATGTAACGAGCGTGATGAGTGCTAAATATTACATGTTTTAGCCCCTTAGTTTACATTTGTTGAGTTCTTAGTTATGTTATTTCGTGCTATTTTATCTATTTTATGTGTTTTCTATGTTTTTATAGGTTTTGGAATAAAATGAAACAATGTGGAAACTACAGGGCTTAAAGGGCAAAAGCTGAGGATGCCTAGTGCGATCGAGCGCACAGGACATGCGATCAATCGCACCTGCGATCGTGCACACAAGGCATGAGATGAATCACACCTGTGCTCGAGCGCACCAGACTTGCGATCGATCACAAGTGACTCGCACATCCCACATTGGGGAGGAAACATTTGTAGTGTCATATATATTGCAGCGCACTATGCTGCGCTCGAGCGCAATAGGGCTACGATCAATCGCAGTTGATCAGCCATCCCACATTGGATAAGAAGCACTTACAGCGTGCCAGCCACATTGCATCGCACCATGCTGTGATCGATCGCAAGGGGCAATATCCCACATCGAATTTATAGCTCATTGTACTCCAGGAATTCCCTTATATAAACACTACCTCACTTCATTATTCAGTGTGCAGTCTGGTAGATTTCTACTAGCATTCTAGTAGACCTCCTAAGGGTTTTTCCACCACCAGGGGAAGTGCTGCCCAACAGCGTGTGGAATTTCTCCCAATGTACAGTCAGTTTTAATTATTTTCAAGTTTTTAATGCTTAGCACTTTTTATTGTGAAATTTAGTTTCATGATCATGAGTGGCTAAAATCTTCAGCTGAGGTCGAAGATGAAGCCTCGCCATTGTTTAGCATTATATTTTCAAATATGTTCATACAATTCTGATATGTTTAGTTTAAATGTTCTATTTCAATTGTTTGAGTAAATTCTTAGGATTGATAGTTTTTTAATTGTTCTGTTGGATATTCTGTGTGTTTCATCTGATGGATACATCGAATCCTTTTTGATTAAATTGGATTTCCTTTGTGATTTGTTAAAAGCAGATACATTGGATGCTTTTGGTTTAATTGGGATATTCGTTGTTTTTTGTTTAATGTTGGATTCATGGAATGTTTTGATAGATTATTTTTATATAGAACATAAAGATATATGCTTTACTTTGGTTGGGTGGATTCAGAAACCTCAGTGTTTTCATCATTAGTTATTAAATCAATTTAGTTTAGTTTATATTTGTTTTGCAAAATATAATTCACAATTCGGAACTAGGTTAAAATAAGGTTAGTTTAGATAAAAAGCTATTTTCACAACGCATTCCCTGTGGATTCGACCTCGCACTTGCATATATTGCAAACAACTCGTGCGCTTGCGAGTAATTTAAAACTCACAACAAGTTTTTGGTGTCATTGCTGGGGAATTGTTATGTTTGTGAAATTTTTTTCTGAATTGATTTTATTTTTCTACTAGTTTAGTTAGCATTTTTGTTTTATTTTATTTTATTTTATTTTTATTTTTATTTTTATTTTTATTTTTATTTTTATTTTTATTTTTATTTAATTTTTAATTTTTAATTTTTAATTTTTAATTTTTAATTTTTAATTTTTAATTTTTAATTTTTAATTTTTAATTTTTAATTTTATTTTTTGTTTATACTAGTTAGTTTATTTTATTGCTTTTTTGTGTGGTGTATGCTTGGTCGGAGATCACTGAATTTAGAATTGACACTTTTAGATCCCGACTTAGAAAGAACTCTTAAGAGACAGAAAAAAACACTAGTTGAAAGAGAGATAGTTGAGATGGGAGAAAATTTTAGGAATGCAAATTATCCAGAGCATGTAGAGCAACCTAGAGCGTGGAATGTGGACTCCACTACATCCCTTAGGGATTTGTTCGCACCCGTTGCGACTAATTCATCTTCTTGCATAGTGTTGCCACCTACCAATGCCACCCATTTTGACTTAAAGCCACATGTCATCCAACTCCTACCCTCATTTCATGGCTTAGATCTTGAAAATCCTTATAGTCATGCAAAGAAGTTCAAAGACATTTGTGCCACATTCAAGTTTCAGAACTTCTCTGAGGAGTCAGTCCATCTTCGACTTTTACCTTTTTCTCTTCACGATAGAGCTAGGGCATGGTTGGATTCCAACATGCCCAGGTCTATTACATCTTGAGAAAATCTGCTTAGCAAATTTTATTATAAGTTTTTCCCAATGTCTAGAGTGAATGAATGCCGAAAGGAGATTAGTTCTTTCACTCAGGATGAGGATGAAAAGTTTTCTGAGAGCTAGGAGCGCTTCAAGGAGTTACTGATCAGATGCCCTCCACATGGATATGAAAAATGGAGACTCGTTCAATTCTTCTACCAAAGGTTGACTCAACCTAATCGTAGCATGATCGAGTCTATGAATGGGGGGGCATTCTTGAGTCTGACGGGCGAGGAAGCATACAAGGTGTTGGACAAGTTGTCCGACAACTCACAGCAGTGGGATTTCTCAAGCTGTTGAGATAAGTCCATTCGTGCTCCTAAGAAAGGAGGCATCTATGAGGTCAGGGAAGATGCTGACTTAAGGATAAAGTTAGATACTCTCACTAAGAAGATTGACGCTCTCACTGTGGGCCAATCCATCAATGCTGCCAACACATTCAATATTGTTAACTGTTCCATCTATGCTAGTCCCATGCATCTAGCACAGAATTGTCCATCAATGCCGGTTTTCGCTGAGTATCCTATGGAAGAAGTGAATGCTTTCAATGACTATCGGAGGCAGTCAAATGGATCTTACTCCGAGACGTAAAATCCAGGGTGGCGAAGCCACCCTAATTTTTCATGAAAGCAGAGCCAACCAATGAATTAGGGAGGAGCCCCGCATCATGCTCAAAATCAATACCCTTCCGGATTTTCCCCACAAATTCCTAGTCATGGTCGCTCTGCCCATCTAGCACCATAACTTGCTTACCAAGCTCCCACTCAAATGCCAGTACCAGTTTCACAGTCACTAGAGGACACCCCTAAGGAGTTCATAAAGATGACTGGCCAATCCATAAGCGAAGTAAGGAGTGCAACAATGGTAAATACCTAAGAAATTGCAAAGCTAGAGAGTCAAATAGGTCAAATTGCAAGTCACTTGGGTGAGAGAGAGAAAGGAAAGTTCCCCAGTCAGCCCGTGCCCAACCCGAAAGGACAGTTTATGGTTGGAAATTCATCCACTCCTACGCACGGGGAGGAACAAGTGCAGTCGATTGTCACATTGAGGTCTGGGAGACAAGTAGACAATCGAGTGGAAGAGAACCCTGCTATGTAGCAAGGGCAAGGAAGTGGCGATAAGGAGAAGAGAGATGCTGAGCCATCTACAGCCACACCTACGGTGAAGGACCCTCCTAGGTCATTTATACCTAAAGCGCCTGACCCTGAGAGATTACAAGTGCCCAAGGAAGGAGGGAAGTTTGAGAAAATTTTGGAGGTGTTCAAGCAAGTCCAAATCAATATCCCACTTTTGGACGCCATCCAGTAAGTGTCGTCATATGCCAAGTTCTTAAAGGACTTAATCACTATCAAGAGGAGGATGAATGTCCCGCAGAAGGTGTTTTTGACCGAGTAGGTTAGCTCAATCCTTCAGTGCAAGATACAGATCAAGTATAAGGACCCAGGGTATCCTACCATCTCTTGCATGATAGGAGTCAGCCAGATTGAGAGGGCTCTATTGGATCTAGGAGCGAGTGTGAATCTTCTGCCCTACTCAGTCTGTTTGCAGTTGGGGTTAGGAGAATTGAAGCCCACATCCACAATGCTTCAATTGGCTGACAGGTCAGTGAAAATACCACGGTGAGTAGTTGAGGACGTTTTGATAAAGATGGATAAGTTTAATTTCCCCGTGGATTTTGTTGTGCTAGACATAGAGGCGGTTCAGAATGTAGGGATTCAGATACCGATAATTCTAGGGCAACCATTCTTAGCCACAGCTAATGCCCTGATAAATTGTAGGATAGGGGTAATGAAGATTTCCTTCGAAAATATGACAGTGGAGTTGAATATCTTTGATATCACTAAGCAACCACTGGAATTTGATGAAGTGTGAAATGTATGCTTGATAGAGGAGATTATTGAGGAGATTGTGGATGAATCAAGCAATGAGGACCCCCTGGAGGCACGCTTTGCTCAAATTGGAGAGGATTTGGATTTAGATAAGTTACTCGAGCAAGCTAGTGCCATTTTGGAGTCTCCTCCTTAGGAGAGCAGTAAGATAGAGGAGACTGTAGGTGAATCAAGCATTGAGGACCCCCTGGAGGCATGCTTTGCTCAGTTTGGAGAAGATTTGGATTTGGATAAGTTACTTGAGCAAGCAAATGCTACTTTGGAGTTTGCTCCTCAGAAGAGCAATGAGATGGAGGAGACCACAACACCTGAACCTCCCAAGAAGGAACTTAGGCCTTTATCGGAGAATCTTAATTATAAGTTCCTAGGTCCAACAGATTCTTTGCCTATGATTATAGCTTCAGATTTGGTTGATGCTCCAGAAGAGAAATTATTGGATGTTTTAAGAGAGCATAAGGAAGCTATCAGCTGGAATATTGAGGATATCAAGGGAATCAACCCCTCGTTGGTAATGCACAAGATATATTTGGAGGAGAATGCCAAGCCATCGAGGGAGCCACAGAGAAAGCTCAACCCAGCTATGCAAGAGGTTGTGAGGACTGAAGTGATAAAATTGTCAGATATAGGGATCATTTATCCAAACTTTGATAGCGAGTGGGTGAGCCTGATTCATGTCGTGCCAAAGGATTCTGGATTGACGGTAGTGATGAATAAAGACGACGAGTTGGTTCCAATTCGTGTGCAGTCAGGATGGAGAGTGAGTATAAACTACCGTGAGTTGAATGCTGCCACAGGGAATGATCATTTTCCACTCCCATTTATTGATCAGATGATGGAGCACTTAGTTGGGCACGATTACTAATGTTGGGTCTGGCTGAAGACGTTAAACTTAGCGCTCATGGGAGGCACCCCACAGCATATCTTTTCTATATGTTTATTATTTTACATATTTCTTATTACTGTTTTTCTCTAGTGTTGTTTTTGTTTTCCAGTCTTTATTTTTCAGGGACAACACGTACTTCAGATCAAGTTTGGGGGTATGCTATGAGCCATACCAGTCCAGCTAGTTCTCCATCTCCCAAGTCAGCTCTTTCCATATTATTAACACATTGGGGTCAATGTGTAATTTAAGTTTGGGGTATGAGAGACACATTATACACACTTTGTCCTAATTTTTTATTGTTTTTCTTCATTTAAAAAAAAAGAAGGTAAATGCATGCTCATGTTATATTTGAAATTTTGGTTGATCTAAACAATTTCTGTGATGTGATGTCATTGGTGAGCTTAAAATTTTGAACACATGATCTGGTGATAAAGTTTTAAAATTTAGTTACTTACTTTAGGCATTTGAGAATTCACATGTTTGATCTAATCTAACACGAGCACATTAGCACAAATTGTGTGAGGTATGACATGTGATTTTAATGTGTACGTTTCCTTGTCTTAACTGAAACTGGATGACTTGTTGGATAAATACTTTGGCATAAAAAAGTACCCAAAAAAAAATTGATGATCATAAATAAACTTTCCACTGAGTAACTGGACCTCTTGCCTCAGTAAGCAGTGAGTGTTCACGTCAAAAGGTGGGAATTTTGTTTGGTAGTATTAAGGCCAGTTTAATTTCATAGCCTTTTTTACTCGAGTTAGTAAGTCCTTAGGGGTGTCTTTACACCTAATGCCCTAAAACCATCTGGTTTGGAAGTCATTGACTCAACACTCACTACATGGGTCAATTAGAAAGCTTAAGGGAACTAAATATAGCAGAGCCTTATTAAAAAAAAGAAAATAATAACAGAAGAAAATAAAAATTATGCCATTTTCGTTCATTCGGATGGGAAATTTGGTGAATCTTGAGACATGGAGACCTTACACATTGGAGTTATTTGGAAGCTTCATTTTTATTTGCTGATTCACTTTACACAGTGTCAGACTTGTGATGCCTTAACCTGCCTTTTGTAAGTAATTAGATTTTAACATTTCTATTCATTGCGAAGATGGGTTTATCTTTTTAAGCTTGCTCATGAATCATTATCATGGTGGTGTGTACTCCTAAAATCATTGGATACCATGAGTTATGAACTTATCTTTATATTCTTTGGTTTTCATTTAGTTTTTAGTTTTATATTGCTATGGGACTAGCAATATGTAAGTTTGGGGGTATTTGATGAGTGCTAAATATTACATGTTTTAGCCCCTTAGTTTACATTTGTTGAGTTCTTAGTTATGTTATTTCGTGCTATTTTATTTGTTTTCTGTGTTTTCTGTGTTTTTATAGGTTTTGGAACAAAATGAAGCAATGTGGAAACTACAGGGCTTAAAGAGCAAAAGCTGAGGATGCCTAGTGCGATTGAGCGCATAGGACATGCGATCGATCGCACCTGCGATCGTGCGCATAAGGCATGAGATCAATCGCACTTGCGCTCGAGTGCACCAGACTTGTGATCGATCGCAAGTGACTCGCACATCCCACATTGGAGAGGAAACATTTGCAGTATCATATATATTGCATGCTGCTGTGCACTCTCCCATGGCTCTCTCCTCTATCTCTATCCTGGTAGTAGCCATGCATGTTGCTGTGCACTCTCCCATGGCACTCTCCTCTACCTCTATCCCAGTAGTAGCCCTTCATGTTGCTGTGCACTCTCCCATGGCTCTCTCCTCTACCTATGTCCCAGTAGTAGCCATGGTTGTTGCCATACCGAGTTGCTGGCTTTCTTTTAATGAACAGCCTTCTCCCACTTGATGCACTCCTTATCTTGGCATCAAGATTATCTTGCAACTCTTTATTAGGATCAAATTTAAAAGCAAAGATTCATTTACGAAGATACCTCTTATCCGGGAGAGTCTTGGCAAGAAATAACTCATCTAGTTTCTTCCATATTGCAGCTGGATCTTCCGAGTCTCAACACTCCCTTGTGACATTATCCGATATGTGTAAGAAAATGGTGCTGTAAGCCATCTTCTTCATCTCAGTCCGCTGGTCCTTCGTGACACTTGTTGGAAAAGCATCATCTTCTCCAATAGCCAAGTCAACTTTCTGTTGCATTAGAACCGCCTTGATCTTCCGCTTCCAAAGGGCAAAGTCTCATTTTCCATCAAACTTCTCAACACATAAATTTGAAGCCATCTTTTCAGACAAGATCCCAGATTTATGCAATACCCACAAATGCTTTCTTCAACCTCAAGAACACGATCAAAGATGGATCTTAACACCGTTCTTGAATCACTCTCAAGAACACGATCTGATCTTGATCTTTACTACGTTCTTGAATCACCAAAGAAGTTGATCTTTGATTCTTGGAGTCATGGCTCTGTCACCTTCTTGTTCTTGCTCCGATACCCAACTGTGCTAGCTCTGATACCACTATTGGAAATCACCTTGACAAGATGCCCAGGTGGTGATCTTCCAAACACCCAAGTCTAGAATGACTTGTAGAAAGAAATACAGCAATCGAAAGCAAGAAAGGAAATAAGACAAGCGATTTGTTATCGAGGTTCGGCAATAGCTTACGTCCTCGTGAGTTCCTCTGAACTCTCTGCACTAAATCAATGGTTCTTTACAATTACAGCAACCCTTTTCAAGAAGCAAAAGTTCTTAAAGAAACCAAGAAGAAGAAAGGAAGAAGATAAGAACTAACAATGCTCTCTATCTAATCTAGACTCCTCTCTCTTTACAACCAGCCTCACTACAATGAGTCCCTCTTATGTTTGTGTCTTTGAACTCTTACACAATTCTCTCTTGTATGTCACTCTTTACAATTGATCTCAAATTATATCACAAACTTGTTGTTGTATATGAAAATGAAGCTAGGTGACCCTTTATATAGTGCACCAACTTCTTGTCCAATCTTGAGAGTCAATCTCCACCCTTAGGTCTTGATGACCACTTAACCATGGCCCTCCATCAATCCTAAGTGGTGCTGTGCATTTTAACCTTGCATCCATGCACCTAAGAGGAGTTTTAAACAAGTTGTGTATGTGTGCATCAGTTTCCCTAGCGCCTAGGCGCTGAACAGGGGGCGGTGAGGCAATAGGCAAACCTCATTTGCACCACATTCTAGTCAGTGCGGTGCTGGTGGAGGGGTGGTGTGGCACTGCCCTTCTCCAAGCTACTTCCTTGCTGGGCGGTGTGGCACTGGTGAAGGGGCGGTGAGGTGAACACTGATGCTGCCCTTCACATAGCAGTGCGCACTACTTTGCTTTGTTGTTTAGGGGTGTGCACACACACCCAAATGGATGCACACACATGTGTGCACTCCTTTAACATACTGCATTTTAATCTTCCAACCTTGGTTTAGACTTTAACCATCTTTGAACCATGTTTAGACATGTTTAAACCTTAGATAAATACCAACATAAACTCAGTCTAATAATCCATAGAGATGCCTCTGATATCACCGTAACTCAACAGGCAGTGAATAGGTACCGAAAATTAAAATTCTATGCTCATAGGCTTAAATCCCAAGATAAATATATATGAATATATTAGAACGTTGATCCAAATAATATTTTCATAAAAGGTTAGAGCTTTTTTACCTTTGATGGAGATTCTTGTTGATTTTTCAAATTGATTCACAGCCGTTCAAGTGTCCTGCCTCTAATCGTATCCACACGAGCAATCAAGAATAAGGATCTTCTTCTCTAGGATTTCGATCACCACTTGAAGAAGAACAAAGGGCTAGTCAAATTCTCTATTGAGTACTAGCACTAGATTTTTTTAGCTTTTTTCTAGAGAAAGATATCAGAAATCTTATTTTTAATCTCCACAACAATTGTGTTATGTTATGTTTTTGGTTTCTATCAAATAGAGCCTTTATATAATGCCCTAACTCCTAAGAGCATTAAGATTTTTAAAATTACAATTAAACCCTTGGTTTAATTAATTCTTAGAAATCTCTCTCTTAACTGATTATTTTTTCTTATTCTTACAATTGCCTAATTGTGACCCCTTAGGTTCAATATTGAGCTTGTAGTGGGTCGTAAAAATTATGAAATAATTGGATCACATCCAATTAATTAAAACTCTTTTTAACTTTAATTCAAATTAAAACTCTTTTTAATTCTTTCCTTTAATTAAGAATTAATTACAATTAATTCTTAAGGGCTTTTACAAGTCATGTTTGACTACTAGTAGTATGCCATCACTACCGAGATGATTTGAATTAATGTGAACCTTTTCTTTGTTAGTTATTATACAATTTAATCCTACCATCATGTAATATCCCTGATTAAACCTAAGACATTGATTTAATGTCCTGTTCTAATTATTTAATCATGTGTATTTAGATCTCAAGTTTAGAACTTAAATGGTGAAATTTGAAAGGAGTTTCTAATTTTCACCCCACCTTGCCCAAGGAATTTCCAATATATGGCTTAATTAGATCACATAGGAGATTCTCTCTCTTTTACTGAGAGTGATAGATCCTCTATTGTACACTCACATACCACCATGCAGAAGTCGTCCTACTCAATCACTACCATTTTGTGACCCATTATTAGAATCACATTTAGGTAGCAACAAAACTTGATGACCCATACATGTTGTGAGTTTCAAAATTACTCGCCAGCGCACGAGTCGTTTGCAATATAGTATGTGCAAGAGCGAGGTCGAATCTATAAGGAACTGTGTCGTGAAAATATATATTTTTATCTAAACTAAACCTATTTTAACCTAGTTCTGACTTTTGAATTGTATTGTGCAAAGAATATAAACTAAACTAAATTGATTTAAAACAAATGATAAAAATACTAAGGTTTCTGAATCCACCTCACCAAATTAAAGTATATATTTTCTTGACTTTGTTCCTACAACCGACAAGCAATTCCATCCTATGTATGTTCTATATAAAAGTAATTTATCAAATAATTTCATGAATCCATCGATATACAAATCACAACGAATACCCTAATTAAACCAAATCATCCAATGTATCCGTTTATTTTAGAATCACAATGGATATCCGATTTACTTTGGATGATTCGCTGTATCCATCAGATGAAATACATGGAATATCCAATTGAATAATTTATAAACAAAACATCAATCATAAGAATTTACTCAAACAATTGAAATGAAATAGAACATCAATACAAAAATGTCGGAATAATATATATGAAAATATGATGCTAATCAATGTCGAGGCTTCATCTTCAACCTTAGATGAAGGTTTTAGCATCTCATGATTATGAAAATAAATTTCTTAATTAAAGTGTTAAACATTAAACTTTAAAACTAAAAAGAAATAAATTAAAACTGACAATACATGGATAGAGAAATTCCACTCGCAGCTGTTGTGCGGCGTTTTTCCCCTAGGTAGCAAAGCCTTCCAAGTTGCACACCGATTGCCCCGAAGATGAAGTGAAATGGAACTTTTATAGGGGAACTCCATGACTACAATGTGTTTCCAACCGATGTGGGATGTAGAATGTGTTTCCAACCGATGTGGGATGTGAGATTTAAGCATTCACATGCCCTTCAAAACTTATGCCCACGCTGAAATTATGCACAGCTTGACATTTTTCTACTAAAACTGTCATAATTTTCTCTAAAAAATCATATTTTCGAGCCGTAAAATTCTCCAAAAAATAGACATCCGGATCTTTCCAAGCATATATGGTTCATCTCCTGTTTCTTCCTGAATAATTACAATTTAATCCAAAAAATCACTTCTACTACGCTAAAATCACGCATAGCCTGACCTTTGTCTACAAAAACTGCCATAACTTTCTCCCAAAAAATCATATTTACTAGCCATAAAATTATCCAGAAAATAGACATCTGGATCTTTCCAAGCATATATGGTTCATCTCCTAGTTCTTCCTGAATCAATATAGTTTAATCCAAAAAAATGACTAATCTGTACGGGCAATTTTGGCAATTTAGTGAAACTCCTTTCCAAGTGCTTGTAAGCCTGTAAAACAACGAAAAAAACAACTTAAAGTAACAAATTCCTAAGCTAAACATATAAATAAATACTTGAGCACTGTTGCGCTCAATCACAATAGCAGATTCCAACTTTTGCATTTTTTTCACATTAAATCCCCGAGTTCCTTTGCAATCCTATAAAACATTAAAAATCATAGAACAAACACAAAATATCATATTAGGACACAACTAAAGAATTAAAAAATATAAATTAAGGGGCCAAAATATGCAATATTTGGCACTCATCAAATACTCTCAAACTTACATTTTGCTAGTCCCTTAGCAAAACAAAATAAAAAAAAAAACTAAATGAAAAACAAAGAACCCAAAGATAAATCCTTCATTCATGGTATCCAAAAATTTACGTAGCACACAAAACCATGATATTCATTCATGAGCAAGCTTAAAATATAAACCCATCTTTACAATGAATAGGAATTTTAAAATCTAATTACTTACAAGAGGTCGGCTAAGGCATCACAAGATCAAATCAGTGTAAAGTGAACTAGCACATAAAAATGAAGCTTCTAAATAACTCCAATGTGTAATGTCTTCATGTCTCAAGATTCACCAAATTTTCCATCTGAATGAACAACAATGGCATAGTTTTATTTTCTTCTTTCTTTTGTTATGAGGCTCACCATGTTTAGTTCCTTAAGCTTTCTAATTGACCCATGTAGCGAGTGTTGAGTCAATGACTCCCAAACCACATGGTTTTAAGGCGATAGGTGTAAAGACACCCCTAAGGACTTACTAACTCAAGTAAAAAAGGCTACAAAACTAAGAAAAATTCCCACCTTTTGACGTAAAATCTCATTACTTACTGAGGCAAGAGGTCCAGTTACTCAGTGGAAAGTTTGTCAATGATCATCATGAGCAAAATTCCCACCTTTTGACGTGAACACTCATTGCTTACTAAGGCAAGAGGTCCAGTTACTTAGTGAAAAGTTTGTCAATGATCATTATGAACATTTTTTTCCTATTCCAAAGTGTTCATCCAACAAGTCATACAGTTTCAATTAAGCCATGGAAACATACACGTGAAAATCACATGTCAAACCTCACACAATTATGTGCTAATGTGTTCGTGTCAGATTAGATCAAACATATGAATTCTTAAATGCCTAAAGTAAGTAACTGAACTTTTAAAATTCTATCATCAGATTATATGTTCATGATTTTTAGCTTTCCGATGAAATCATATCACAATATTTGTTTAGATCAACCAAAATTTCAAAATAACATGAGCATACATTTATCTTCTCTTTAAAACGAAGAAAAAAAAACAACAAATTGGGACAAGGTGTGTGTAATGTGTCTCCCATACTCCCAAACTTAAATTACACATTGCCCCCAATGTGTGAATAATATGGAAAGAGCTGACATGGCATGGAGAACTAGCTGGACTAGCATGGCTCATAGCATACCCCCAAACTTGAACTGAAGTACGCATTGTCCTTGAAAAATAATTACTAAAGTAATACTGGAAAACAAAAAGTGCTAAAATAATAGTAACAAGAAATATGAAAAACAATAAAGGATTCACTATGGGGTGCCTCCCATGAGCGCTAAGTTTAATGTCTTCAACCAGACTCAGCAATAGTAATTGTGCCCAGCCAAGGGCTCCACCATCTGATCAATAAATGGGAGTGAAAAATAATCTTTCCTTGTTGTAGCATTCAACTTACGGTAGTCTAGACACACTCTCCATCCTGACTGAACACAAGTTGGCACCAACTCGTCGTCCTTATTCTTCACTACTGTCAATCCAGCCTGCTTGGGCACGACATGAATCGGGCTCACCCACTTGCTATTAGAGATTGGATAAATGATCCCTGCATCCAACAACTTTATCAGTTCAGTCCTCACAACCTCTTGCATAGTTGGGTTGAGCCTTCTCTGTGGCTCCCTTGATGGCTTGGCATTCTCCTCCAAATGTATCTTGTGCATCATCACTGAGGGGTTGATCCCCTTGATATCCTCAAAAGTCCAGCCGATAGATTCCTTTTGCCCTCTTAAAACGCCCAATAATTTCTCCTCTTGAGCATCAACCAAATTTGAAGCTCTAATCATAGGCAAAGAATCTGCTAGACCTAGGAACTTATACTTAAGATTGTCCGGTAAAGGCTTAAGTTCCTTGTGGGGGATCTCCTCCGTCTCACTGCTCTCCCGAGGAGCAGACTCCAAAATGCCATTTGCTTGCTGAAGTCACTTATCCAAATCCAAATCCTCTCCAAACTGAGCAAAGCATGCCTCCAGACTGTCCTCAGACTTCCCTCCTTTCTTGGGCGCTTGTAATCTCCTAGGGTAAGGCGCTTTAGGTACAAACAACCTAGGAAGATCCTTAATAGTAGGTGTGGCTATAGATGGCTCAGCATCTCTCTTCTCCTTGTTGCCACTTTCTTGCCCTTGCTGCATAGCAGGGTTCACTTCCACTTGATTGTCCACTTGTCTCCGAGACCTCAATGTGATAATCGATTGCACTTATTCCTGCCCGTGCATAGGAGTTAATGAATTTCCAACCGCAAACTATTCCTTCAGGTTGGGCACGGGTTGATTGGGGAGCTTTCCCTTCTCTCTTTCACCCACATGACTTGTGATTTGACCCATTTGACTCTCTAGCTTGGTAATTGCTTGGGTGTTTACTATTGTCGCACTCCTTACTTCACTGATGGATTGGCTGGTCTTCTTCATGAAATCTTTGTGGGTGTCCTCCAATGACTGTGAAAACAAAACTGGTGCTCGAGTAGGAGCTTGGTAAGCGAGTGATGGTGCTGGATGGGCTGAGCAACCATGACTTGGAACTGGTGGAGAAAATCCGGGAGGGTGTTGATTGTGAGCATGATGAGGGGCTCCTCCCTCATTCATCGGTTGGTTCTGCTTCCATGAAAAATTAGGGTGGTTCCGCCACCTGGATTGTAAGTCTCGGAGTAAGATCCGTTTGATTGCTTCCGATAGTCATTGAAAGCGTTCACTTGTTCCATGGGATACTTGGCAAAAGCCAGCATAGCTGGACAATTCTGTGCTAAATGCATAGGACTAGCATAGATGGAACAACTATCAACATTGAATGTATTGGCTGCATTGATGGATTGGCCGGTCATCTTCATGAAATCCTTGAGGGTGTCCTCCAATGACTGTGGCTTTAGATCAAAATGGGTAGCATTGGTTGGTGGCAACACTAAACAAGAAGGGGAGTTAGTTGCAACGGGTGCGAACAAATCCCTCAAGGATGTAGTGAAGTCTACGTTCTGAGCTCTAGGTTGCTCTACATTCTCCGATTGATTTGTATTCCTTAAATTGTCCCCCATCTTAGTAGTCTCTCTCTCAACAAGTGCTCTCTTATTTCTCTTAAGATTTCTTTCTAATTCAAGATCTAAAGGTATCAACTATAAGTTCAAGGATCTCCGACCAAGCATACACCAAACAAAAAGCAATAAAATAAACTAACTAGCAGAAACAAAAGAATAAAATAAAATACAAATAACAAATAAAAATAAACTAAAATAAAATAAATGCAAAAACAGAAAACACAATACTCACAAAATGCACCAACAAAAATTGGCAAAATTTTTATTTTATTTTATTTTATTTATTTTGTTTTTTATTCTTTATGGGAAATTTCAAATAGAAACACATAAACTAGAATAAAATTGCAAAAAAAAAAAATATGTTAACTAAACTAGTAGAAAAATAAAATTAATTCAGACAAAAATTTAATTTTCACAAACAAAACAACTCCCCAACAACGGCGCCAGAAACTTGTTATGAGTTTTAAATTACTCGCAAGTGCATGAGTCGTTTGCAATATACTATATGCAAGTGCGAGGTCGAATCCATAGGGAATTGCGTCGTGAAAATATATTTTTATCTAAACTAAACCTATTTTAACCTAGTTCCGAACTTTGGATTGTATTGTGCAAAGAATATAAACTAAACTAAATTGATTTAAAACAAATGATAAAAATACTAAGGTTTCTGAATCCACCTCACCAAATTAAAGCATATATTTTCTTGACTTTGTTCCTACAACCGACAAACAATTCCATCCTATGCATGTTCTATATAAAGTAATTTATCAAATAATTCCATGAATCCATCAATATACAAATCACAACGAATACCCTAATTAAACCAAATCATGCAATGTATCCATTTACTTTAGAATCACAATGGATGATTTACTTTGGACGATTCACTATATCCGTCAAATGAAACAAATGGAATATCCAATTGAATAATTTATAAACAAAACAATCAATCATAAGAATTTACTCAAACAATTGAATTGAAGTAGAACATCAATACAAAAATGTTGGAATAACATATATGAAAATATAATGCTAATCAATGACGAGGCTTCATCTTCAACCTTAGATGAAGGTTTTAGCCTCTCATGATTATGAAAATAAATTTCATAATTAAAGTGCTAAACATTAAACTTTAAAATTAAAAAGAAATAAATTAAAACTGACAATATATAGATAGAGAAATTCCACTCACAGCTATTGTGCGGTGCTTTCCCCCTTGGTAGCAAAGCCTTCCAGGTTGCACACCGATTGCCCCGAAAATGAAGTGAAATGGGGCTTTTATAGGGAAACTCCTTGAGTGCAATGTGCTTCTAACCGATGTGGGATATGGGATATGGGATGTAGAATGTGTTTCCAACTGATGGGGGTTGTGGGATTTAAGCCTTCACATGCCCTTCAAAACTTCTGCCCACGCAGAAATCATGCACAGCTTGACCTTTGTCTACTAAAACTGCCATAACTTTCTCTAGAAAAGTCATATTTATGAGCCGTGAAATTCTCCAGAAAATAGACATTGGGATCTTTCCAAGAATATATGGCACATCTCCTGTTTCTTCATGAATCATTACAGTTTAATCCACAAAAATCACTTCTGCCACGCTAAAATCACATACAACCTGACCTTTGTCTACTAAAACTGTCATAAGTTTCTCTAGAAAAATCATATTTATGAGCCGTAAAATTTTCCAGAAAATAGACATCTGGATCTTTCTAAGAATATATGGTTCACCATCTGGTTCTTCCTGAATCAATATAGTTTAATCTGCAAAAATGACTGATCTGTACGGGCATTTCTGGCAATTTAGTGAAACTCCTTTCCAAGTGCTTGTAAACCTGTAAAACAATGAAAAAAACAACTCAAAATAACAAATTCCTAAGCTAAACATTTAAATAAATACTTGAGCGCTGTTGCACTCGATCGTAGGTCTCCCGTGCTCGATTGCAACAGCAGATTCCAACTTTTACATTCTTTTCGCATTAAATCCCCAATTTCCTTTGCAATCCTAGAAAACATTAAAAATTGTAGAACTAACAAAAAATATCAGATTAGGACACAACTAAAGAATTAACAAATGTAAATTAAGGGGCCAAAATATGCAATATTTGGCACTCATCAATACACAAGATATCCATGATGCCTCAAGTCGAAGGTCACTTGTAAAACTATAATGTAAGTATTCCTATCAAAAGCTAGTAAAATGTCCATTAGGAATTTCTTAGTCGAGTCAGTTCGGTGTACCTATTCTCTAACAAGCACCTACATAATTTGTTTTAGTGTCTCATACACTAGTGACTATGAGATCTATCGCTCCCAACTCCTTGAGGAAGCATAGTATGTACTAATCTATCTAGATTCGCTAATGCTCTTCTTAGTGATCCTATGATTAGGAACATTTAAGAATAAAGCTTAAGAAAATACACCTCGCTAGCATGATCTCGTCATGGTGCTTATTTTCATTTCTCTTATTATATAGGCTTTATCATGTAATGCATATACAATAATTTGTAATGAAAATGATAAATAAGATGATTTTCATTAATAATTATTTATTTTCAATAAATAAATAAGATTAATTTATAAGTAACATGCCCATGCCCATAACATCAAATGTTATTGGCTTATAGGGCACACTGCTATCAGACCGACTATTTAGAGGAAATTTTCTGCCCTCATTTCTTTCATTTTTAAGCATACATTCCTTCTTAAGCTCTCCTTCTTTTTCCCATACATCAAAAGCCTCCCTCCACACCTCAAAAATTACTCTTTCCTCTTCCCCATGGCCGACCACCTAAAGGAGGAAGTCTTCCTTTTCTCTTTCTTAATTGGTTAAATACACCCCTCCATTCCTAGTTCTCAATCTTTTCCATGCATCAAAGTCACTCTGTATCTCAAAATTTGACCTCCCCTCTCCTCCCTCTCACATGACCGGCCACACCCTCTCCCACTTGTTGTTTTTTTTATTCCCTTGGACAACCCTCACTCCCTTTATAAATACCCCCACTTAATACAAAGAAAGAGAGGATAAAATAAAAGAATAAAATGAGAGACTTTGTGAGGAGAATTTCATCAGAAAAGAAAGAAATATATAGAGAAAAAAGAAGAGAGTAAAGGGAGAAGAAAAGAGAGAAGAATGGAAAGATTAAGGAGAGAAACATAACAAAGAGAAAAAACAAACATAAGAAAGAAAATAACAAAGAGTGAAGCAAAGGAGAAGAACTGGAGAAAATTCTTCACTAATTTCGGCCACACTATAAACATACATTTGGTTTTCTAATCTTTAATTAAACCAAGTCTCTAAGTTCACTAAGTCCACAAGAGCACATGGATCTTTGAGGGTTATCCCCGCACTAAGAAACTTTCGTTAGCTAAAAAGGTTGGTTAATCCTCTTTTTGTTTGTGAAATAAAATTGCTAGTATGATTTACATGTCTAAATGCCCTTGAAAATGAATTAGATAGTTTAGTTTAATTCTTATTTGCTAGAATCCATTTTAGATTTAAATGTCCACTTTCTATCTAGTTTCTTACAATCTTCGTATTTACTTTTTCCTCACTAAATGTATGTTATTCTTTTTCTTAGTTTGTGAATAGCTTTAAAAATTAAATATTAAACCTATGATAGTTTTAATGTCCATTTTTTAGATTAGTTTCTTTAGGTTGTTCAATTCATGCTTTCTAAGTTAGGTGCTCTCTTTTAAGTTGTTTTTTTAAGTCTTCTAAGATTATATAAATTAGGACCCCTTTTTGGTCCATTTTACTCCAAACCCGCATGCACCCTGATACACTTACTTATACCTGCACGCATCCACACACGCGTGCACGCATATACATGCACCTGCACACACTCGCAGTCATGTGTACACACACCTACATGCATTTGCACCCACTTGCACACACTTGTATGCACCTGCAGACATGCATACACTGGTACACACACTTGCACATACCTACTCATACCCGGACACATTTGGCACGGAGTTGCATGAATACGCACACACTTGACATGCATCTGCACACAGTTGGCATCCACCGGCATGAATTCGCACATATGTTGGACATATTTAGTTTAATCTCCACATTTAATCCACCTAGTTTGATCATTTGCTTTGTTTGAAGTATCATTTCCTTCAATTATTTACTTTTATATATTTACTTTTATGTACTTACTTTCATATATTTACTTTTCCCACACCATTTCTTTTATGTATTTAATTTCAAATATTTACTTTAACCATGTTATTTTAGTTACAATGTTTGGGTGTCATCTTGTGTGAATACAAATTGCAAAATGTGTGATTGGCTTTATTATTAGTGTATGGTAATAAGATTTAAATTAATATTTTGAATAATTTTCTTTGAAACATAAAGGACTAGACTTCGGTCTAGACAAAAGAGGGAGCTTTAATTTCTCTCTCTCTTGTACCCAAATATCCAAAGCCTCAGAATCTCTCACGCAGACCAATGGCATGTGATTTGGCCCTTTTCAAGGTGTAATGGAGACTCCTTACCCGTTATCCTCTCCTTGTGCTCGGATGACAACAATCACTTGTCTAATACATTAAAAGTGCACCGATCACAAGAGCCTTCTTACTACTTATAAAAGGTTTGTATTAGACTTGGTATGTTTCACTCATTTCCATATGCCTACTCAGCATATTTCATACCCTCACCATATCCCTCCTTCTTCAAGGGGAGTGGCCTTTGGTAATGAGCCAAGTTCATGGATAACAGGCGAAAAATAGCAGTACCTACACCATGTAACTGTGAAGCCTTGAACCCCATTCGATCCTCTTGATGCCACATCTGAACCTAAGTACAAAAATCACAAAGTTGCTCCTCCATAATTATATTTCTTGATAGTGTTCAAATTCCTCAAAGAGATCAATTAGTGCAAATGAACAGTGTTGTCGGAGTTTGAAAACAAGATGCTATCAATGAGATAAATAATGAATGCTCTACCAATTTGAGTATATTGTCTTTGAAGTGGTATAATGGATGGTTTCTCTCTACGTGAAGCAAGGGGTTCTCGAACAAGGTTCATCATCACTTATGAGTCCAAGTGGATATTGGTGTCATACTCGAAAGACACTCCATGCACCACCAAAGAGATAATTATCACAAAATCTACTAGGGTAAAAGTTGCTTCCATCATATCAAAGTGAAATGTGTGGGTCACATCATACCACCTCTTAAAAAGTCACCTCAACAAAAGCAAGATCTTAAATCACTTATACAAGGAGTTAGTGAAGTCCTTCAATCCAGCATTGTAAACCATCTTCTTTGACCTTTTGGGTAAGCTTTTATACCATTTCTTTTCGTTATGAAAATTTCCATACGACCTTAGGTGAACCTAAGAATATACATTGAATATGTTAGAAGTCTTATTGAACTGAAAGAGTAAAAGAAAAATACAAAAAAGCGAACTAAAGTTGGCCACCACTTCAAAGTGGCAGATTGGTCTAACCACCATTTCAAAGTAGCAGGTAAGGTTGGCCACAACTTCATAGTGGTGGGTGCAAGCTAACTCAAACCCATTGTCTCCCTCTTATTGTTGGTGTTTGTCTAAGGTTTAAACAAGGTTTGAAGAGGTTCAGCATCAGGCCTTGGCGCCTCAGCACACTAAGTGTGTGCCTCAGCACACAACATGTATAAAGGATTCAGCATCAGGTCACGCTATAGCATAGCTTTCCCAAGCGACGACGCCCAGTAAGGAGGAGACCTGGAGCAAGTGTGTGATGTGGCTCAGCCTTCCCAAGACCACGGTGCTCAGAAGATGAAGAATTTGTGCCCTGCCTTGGGCTGCTGCCTGCTCTGTTCTGGGCCGCGATGCCAGGTACACTACATGGTTTTTAAGCCTTCTTGAATGGTGCGTGAGGCATGTTCAAAATGCACAGGATCACTAAGGATTGATGAAGGGCTATGGCTTATTGGTCTTCAAGATCTAAGGGTGGATATTGACCTTCAAGATTGGTCAAGAAGTTGGTGCACTATATAAAGGGTCACCTAGCTTCAATCTCAACAATTAAATGTGACATACAAGTGATCATCATACAAGAGAATTCAAGTGCAAGTGTGAAAGTACAAAGACACAAAACACAGGAGAGGTACTAGAATAGATCTAAAAAAGGAGGCTGGTTATAAAGAGAGAGTAGCATAGATTGGGTAGAGGGCTTTGTAATAGTTTTTCTCACTTTCTTTCTTCTCTTCTTTGGTTCTTCAAGAACTTGAGATTATTGAAGGGGTGTTGCTGTATTCTGTAAGAACTCATTGATTTAGCGCAGAGAGTTCAGAGGAACTCATGGGGACGTAGACTATTGCCGAACCTCGATAACAATTGCTGTGTTCTTTCTTTTCTTTGATTTTTGTTTTTGTTTCTGATCATTACAAGTCATTCTAGACTTGGTTGTTTGGAAGATCACCACCTGGGCATCTCCAAGGTGATTTCCCAACACTTATTTATATAACTTTTGTGTGTGTGTGTCTGCATATGTCTTCATGGTCCTAGATTATTTCTAGTGTGTTTTTAAGTTTGGAAACAACTCTCCACATCATCAATCATCAAATCAAAGTTGATACATTCACCTTGATCAAGCAGCAAGCTTGATGGCTGAGATGGATAGGGCAGCCCTTTTGCACACTCGCTTGGGACATATGAGCGAAAAGGGCCTGTAAGTTCTCAGCAAGAATGGTCTACTTGGTGGTGACAAAGTAGAGAAATTGGATTTCTGCAAGTGTTGCGTTCTTGGGAAGCAACACTGGGTCAGCTTCAACACCGAAGTGCACAAGTCTAAGGGCATTCTTGACTACATTCATTCGGACCTTTGAGGATCAGCAAGAACACCAACACAAGGAGGTAACTTTTACTTTCTGTCTTTAATTGATGATTATTCAAGAAAAGTTTGGGTTTATTTGCTTAAAAATAAATCAGATGCTTTAAATAAATTTGTAGTGTGGAAAAAGTTGTTAGAGACTCAAACAGGTAGGGTAATTAAGGCTTTACGAACCGATAATGGCTTAGAATTTTGCAATAAGAATTTTGATAAATTCTGTGAATTAAATGGCATTTTAAGACATAGAACGGTTATGAAAACCCCTCAGCAAAATGGAGTTGCTGAGAGGATGAATAGGACCCTTATGGAAAAGGTTAGGTGCATATTAAATGGGTCCGGTTTACCAAAATATTTTTCGGGGGAAGCTGTGTCTACTGCTGCATATTTGGTTAATAGATCACCCTCTAGGGCTTTAGACCTTAAGACTTCCATGAAGATATGGAGTGGGAAACCCCTTGAGTTGAGCAACCTTAGGACTTTTGGGTGTTCTGCATTTGCATATCAAAAGGATGATAAACTTAACCCAAGGTCTAGAAAATATGTGTTTCTAGGGTATGGTGATGGGGTTAAGGGGAATAGGTTGTGGTCCTTATAACCAAAAGGAATGAAACTCATAATAAGTAGGGATGTCATTTTTAATGAATTTTTATTTCAAACTAACCTTACAGGGGATAGTGAGCAAACCAGTTTGGTATTTGTGGAGCATAGCATCAAGGAGAATTCAGTTCAGGTAAAGCAAGGAAGGCAAGAAGGTTCGGACCAGGTAGAGCCCATTGATGAAGGCCAAGCTTAGGGCATTTAAGAGGAGACTGAACTGGAAGGGGTTGATGCAGCAATTCAGAATGACTACCAGCTCACAAGAGACCAGGGAAGGAGGGTGGTTAGACCACCTTTGAGATATGGGTTTGCGGATGCTAATGTAGCAGCTCCTTGGATAGAAGGAGGGATGGTTGAACCAGAGACTTACATTGATGCCATTGGATGTAAGGATTCATCAAGATGGCAGCTAGCTATAGAGGAAGAAAGGGATTCCTTGAGGAAGAACAACTCTTGGGAATTTGTGCACATTCTTGGAAAACGGAGAGTTATGGATTGTAAGTGCACTTACAAGATCAAAGAAGGGAACCCTCCAGGGGATGAAGTTCAGAACAAGGCTAGGCTGGTGACGAAGAGGTTCACGCAAAGAGATAGCATAGATTTCATAGAAACCTTCTCACCTGGACGCAAGGTTGATGAAGTGGTGATTATCCTCATCTATGTCGATGATATGTTGCTGGTTGGGAGTAGCATGGAGAGGATAGAAGAATTGAAGTCTCAACTCAGTGAGGAGTTTGAGATAAAGGATCTTAGCCATGTACAGAAGATCCTTAGGATGTGTATAATCCAGGAAAGGGAGAGAAACAGATTGAAGATTTCTCAGACTTCCTACATAGAGAAGATGATTTCTAAGTTCTCTATGGAAGACAACAAACCAGTGAAGGTTCCCTTTGCTGGTCATTTCAAGTTCTCCAGCGATCAATGTCCAAGATCGGAGGCGGAGAAGAAGGAAATGGAAAAGGTCCCTTACTCTAGTGCGGTTGGTTCAGTTATGTTCCCATGGTAAGCACTAGACCAGACATTGCTCATGCAATAAGTGTTCCCAGCAGGTTTATATGTAATCCCAGAAATAAGCGTTGGCTTGGGATGAAGTGGTTGCTGAGGTACTTGAAGGGAAGTCCGAAAGTAGGGCTGGTTTATGAGAAGAGGGGTAAGTCCATCTGTCTTAAGGGTTATGTGGATTCAGACTATGGAGCAAACCGGGATAAAAGAATATCGGTTATCTCCTACTTCTTCAACTTAAACAGATATTGTATAAGTTGGAAGGCTCAATTGCAGCCAGTGGTAGCACTCTCAACAACCGAGGCTGAGTACATAGCGGCAACGAAAGCCATTAAGGAGGTTATGTGGTGCAAAGGGTTGTTGGAAGAGTTGAAGGTCCTAAAAGAGCAGGTGGTGGTGTATTCGGATAGCCAAACTACGTGGCACTTGTGTAAGAATCCAGTGTTCCATGAGAGGACAAAGCACATGGATGTTCGGTACCATTTCATTCTGGAAAAGGTTGCAGAAGGATGCATTCACGTGGACAAGGTAGCCATGGAAGAAAATCCTACAGATTTAGGCACCAAGGTTCTACCTCTAAGTAAGTTCAATCATTGCCTTGGACTTCTTAGGATTAGAGTTGCTTGAATGATGACTCAAGATGAGTTTGGATCCTGAGTTCTCTGCACAATGGGTTCAGGTTTAATCGCTTAGACAAAGGTAGAGATTGTTGGTGTTTGTCTAAGGTTTAAACAAGGTTTGAAGAGGTTCAGCATCAGGCTTTGGAACCTCAACACACTAAGTGTTTGCCTCAGCGCACAGCATGTACAAAGGGTTCAGCATCAAGTTGCGACGTGGTACAGCCTTCCAAGGCCGCGACGCCCAGTAAAGAGGAGACCTGGAGGAGGTGTGCGTCGTGGCTCAACCTCCCCCAAGCCGCGGCGCCCAAAAGATGAAGAATGTGTGCCCTGTCCTAGGTCGCGACCTGTCCTGTTCTGGGCCGCGGCACCAGGCACACTTGTACATGGTTTTTAAGCCTTCTTAAATGGTGCATGAGGCATGTTCAAAATGCACAGGATCACTAAGGATTGATGAAGGGCTATGGTTGATTGGTCAAGAAGTTGGTGCACTATATAAAGGGTCACCTAGCTTCAATCTCAACAACTAATTGTGACATACAAGTGATCATCATACAAGAGAATTCAAGTGCAAGTGTGAGAGTGAAAAGACACAAAACACAGGAGAGGCACTAGAATAGCATTAATCAAGCTTTCAAAACAATCAAGAAGAGAATTTAACAAAATAGCAGCCAATTGTTCATCCGAGAATGTTATACTATAACTCGCCAAATCTTGAACTAGTTTGTTAAACACATCAAGATTATCTTGCAACTCTTTATTAGGATCCATTTTACAAGCAAAGATTCGGTTCAGAAGATAAGTCTTATTAGGGAGAGTCTTGGTAAGAAACAACTCATCTAGTTTCTTCCAAATGGTAGTTGGATCTTCCGAGTCTCCGCACTCCCTTATGACACTATCCGACATCTGAAAAAAGATGGTGTTGTACACCATCTTCTTCATCTCATTCCACTGAACCTGCGTGATACTTGTTGGAAAATCATCATCTTCTCTAATCGCCAAGTCCACCTTTTGTTGCATAAGAACAACTTTAATCTTCTGCTTCCAAAGGTCAAAGTCTCATTTTCCGTCAAACTTCACAACAATGAAGTTTGAACCCATCTTGCGGAGAAAATCCCAGATTTATACAGCACCCGCAATTGCTTTCCAACTTCTTCTAAATTTCAAGAACATGTTCAAAGATTGATCTCAATACCATTCTTGAATCACCCTCAAGAACATGATCAGATCTTGATCTTTACTTCGTTCTTGAATCACCTCAAGAAGTTGACCTTTGAATCTTGTTGCCTTGCTCTTATACCCGCCAATCTTGGCTCTGATACCACTTGTTGGAAATCACCCTCAAGATGATCCCAGGTTGTGATCTTTCCAACACCCCAAGTCTAGAATGACTTGTAATGAATCAGAAGCAATCTAATCAAAGAAAGAACACACGCAATTGTTATCAGGGTTCGGCAATGTGTCTATGTCCTCGTGAGCTACTCCTAGCTCTTTACACTAAATCAATGAGTTCTTACAAGTTACAGCAACACCTCTTCAAGAATCCTCTTGTTCTTGAAGAACGAAAGAAGAGAAAAGGAAAGTGATAAGGACTAGTGTTTCCCTGGAATTTTCCCCTAAGGAAATTCTAATTACAAAGCCCTTGAATCCCCAATCTATACTACTCTCTCTCTCTAAACAAGCAGCCTCTCTATAATGAGTCTCTCTTGTGTTTTGTGTCTTTGCACTTTCACACACCATGTGTTCTATTTCACACACATTCATATGTCATTCACCTCTCATGTTGAGATGATTATGATTCTCATTATCATGTCTTCACTTATTGTTAGAAGACCCTTTATATAGAGCAATGATTTCCTCATCCAATCTTTGAGATCAATCTCAACCCTTAGATCTCAAGAACCAAAGACCAATAGCTCTCTAAGAGTCTAAGTAATCCTATGCGGTTTGACCAAGTCCTACACACCATTCAACATGTTGAAACCATGCTCCAAGTGTGCTTGGCGCCGCAGCCCAGAACAGGGTTGGCTGCAGCCCAGACCAGGTGATGAGTGCCAAATATTGCATATTTTGGCCCTTTAATTCACATTTGTTAGCTTAGGAATTTGTTACTTTGAGTTGTTTTCGTTGTTTTTCAGGTTTACAAGCACTGGGAAAGGAGTTTCACTAAAATTGCCAAAATCTCCTTACAGATCAGTCATTTTTGTGGATTTTATTGTATTGATTCTGGAAGAACCAGGAGATAAGCCATATATGCTTGGAAAGATCCGGAAGTCTATTTTCTGAGGGATTTTACGGCTTGCAAAAATGATTTTTCTAGAGAAAGTTATGGCCATTTTAGTAAACAAGGGTCAAGTTGAAGATGTCTAGTGCGCTCGATCGCACCAGACTTGCGATCGATCGCAAATGCGCACTCACACATCCCACATTGGTTAAAAATGCTCTGTAGTGCGCCAATGTGCACTCGAGCACACCAGAGTGCGATCGATCGCACTTGGACAGTATCCCACATCGATATTGTGCTTCGGGACTCCCCCTATATAAACACCATCTGACCTCATCATTCAGTGTACAATTCCTGAGCCACTTTGGTGTTACCGGTGGACTTCTGCCAGCATTTTGGTGGATCCCGAAGGCATTGCTACCACGAGGGGAATCGCCGCCCGTCAACGAGTGGAATTTCTCCCATGTAAAGTTGTTTATTTATTTCTTTATATTCAGTTGTTTTAGTTTAAATGTTTAGCACTTGTTATTATAGTTTTATAGTTATGAGTGGCTAGACTCTTCAGCTAAGGTTGAAGATGAAGCCCCGCCGTTGTTTGGCATAGTAGTTCAGATTTGCTTGTACAAATCTGACAATTTTTAGTATAAATGTTCTGTCAATTATTTGAGTTAATCTTATAATTGATTGAGTTTAAATTGTCTGTTGGATTTTCTTTGTGTTTCATCTGATGGATACATTGAATGCTTTTCGATTAAATTGGATTCCCTTTGTGATTTGTTAAGAGCGGATACATCGGGTGCTTTTGGTTTAGTTGGGATATTCTTTGTTTTTTGTCTTATAGTTGGATTCATTGAATGTTTTGATAGGCTATATTTTTAGAACATGTATGCTCAATTTTGGTGGGATGGATTCGGAAACCTTAGTTCTTTTAATTATTAGTTTTTAAATCAACTTAGTTTAGTTTTAATTTGTTTTCTAAAATACCATTCACAATTCGGAACTAGGTTAAAATAGAGTTAGTTTAGATTAAATAATATTTTCACAACGCAATTCCCTGTGGATTCGACCTCGCACTTGCACAACGCTATACTGCAAACGACTCGTGCGCTTGCGAGTAAATTAAAACTCACAACAAGTTTTTGGCGCCGTTGCTGGGGAATTGTTTGGTTTGTGAAAATTTTTGTCTGAATTGATTTTATTTTTCTACTAGTTAATTTAATTTTTAAAAAAAATGTGGATGAGTCCAGCGCCGGTTTCACAGTCTTTAGAGGACGCCCTCAAGGATTTCATTAAAATGATCGGCCCGTCCCTCAATGCTGCCAACACATTCAATGTTGATAGTTATTCCATCTGTGCTAGTCCCATGCATCTAGCACAGAATTGTCCATCAATGCCGGCTTGTGCCGAGTATCCCATGGAACAAATGAATGCTTTCAATGAGTGTTGTTGGCAATCAAGTAGATCTTACTCTGAAACATACAATCCAGGGTGGTGGGACCACTCTAATGTTTCATGGACGCAGAACCAACTGAAGAATCAGGGAGGAGACCCTTATCATGCTCACAATCAATACCCTCCCGAATTTCCTCCACCAATTCCAAGTTATGGTCACTCAGCTTATCCAGCACCATCACCCGCTTACCAAGCTCCCATTCAAGCGCCAGCGTCGGTTTCACAGTCATTGGAGGACGCTCTCAATGATTTCATGAAAATAACTTGCCAATCTATGAGTGAAGTGATGAGTGCAACAAGAGAAAACACCCAAGCGATTGCCACACTAGAGAGTCAAATTAATCAAATCGCAAGTTATGTGGGTGAAGGAGAGGAAGGAACGTTCCCCAGTCAAACTGATCCTAACCCAAAGGAACAGTTTGCGGTGGGAAATTCTTCAACTCCCATGCATTGGCAGGAACAAGTGCAATCAACTGTCCCATACTTGTTTGGGAGACAAGTGGACAATCAAGTGGAAGAGAACCCTGCTATGCACCAAGGGCAAGAGAGTGGCAACAATGAGAAGAGAGATGCTGAGCCATCTACAGCCACTCGTATTATTAAGGATCTCTCTAGGTTGTCTTTACCTAAAGCGCCTTACCTTGAGAGACTACAAGCGCCCAAGAAAGAAGGGAAGTCTGAGGAAATTATGGAGGCATGCTTTGCTCAATTTGAAGAGAATTTGGGCTTAGATAAGTTGTTTGAGCAAGCAAATGCTACTTTGGAGTCTGCTCCTCTAAAGATCAGTGAGACGGAGGAATCCACAACACCTGAACCTCACAAGAAGGAACTTAAGCCTTTACTGGATAATCTTGAGTATAAGTTCCCAAGTCCAGCAGATTCTTTGCCTATAATTATAGCTTTAGATTTGGGTGATGCTCCAGAGGAGAAATTATTGGACATCTTAAGAGAGCATAAGGAAGCTATAAGCTGGACTATTGAGGATGTCAAGGGAATCAGCCCCTCGGTGGTGACGTACAGGATACATTTCGAGGAGGATGCCAAGCCATCGAGGGAGCCACAAAGAAGGCTCAACCCTGCTATGTAAGAGGTTATGAGGGCAGAAGATATTAAGCTGTTAGAGGCAGGGATCATTTATCCCATCTCTGATAGCAAGTGGGTGAGCCAGATTCATGTTATGCCCAAACGTGCTGAATTAACGGTAGTGCAGCATAAGGACAACGAGTTGGTTCCAACTCGTGTTCGGTCAATTTGGAGAGTGTGTATCAGCTACCGTAAATTGAATGCTGCCACTAGGCCTAATCATTTTTCATTTCCATTTATTGATCAGATGGCGGAGCATTTCGTTGGACCTGTTTACTAATGTTGGGTCTGGCTGAAGACGTTAAACTTAGCGCTCATGGGAGGCACCCCACAGCTTATCTTTTCTTTTGTTTATTTATTATTTCGCATTTTTATGATTAATGTTTGTTTCCAGTATTTTTTGTTTTCCAGTTTTTATTTTTCAGGGACAAAGCGTACTTCAGTTCAAGTTTGGGGGTATGCTATGAGCCATACCAGTCCAGATAGTTCTCCATATCTCAGGTCAGCTCTTTCCATATTAGTCACACATTGGGGTCAATGTGCAATTTAAGTTTGGGGGTATGGGAGACACATCACACACTTTGTCCTAATTTGTTGTCTTTTCGTCATAGAGATAAATGCATGCTCATGTTATCATGAAATTTTAGTTGATCTAAACATTTTCTGTGATGTGATGTCATTGGTGAGCTTAACATTTTGAACACATGATCTGGTGATAAATTTTTAAAATTTAGTTACTTACTTTAGGCATTTTGAGAATTCACATGTTTGATTTAATCTAACACGAGCACATTAGCACAAATTATGTGAGGCATGACACGTGATTTTAATGTGTATTTTTCCTTATCTTAACTGAAACTGGATGACTTGTTGGATGAACTCTTGGGCATAGGAAAATATATAAAAAAAAAAAAAAAAAAATTTATCAATAAACTTTTCGCTGAGTAACTGGACCTCTTGCCTCAGTAAGCAGTGAGTGTTCACGTCAAAAGGTGGAATTTTGCTTGGTAATATTAAGGTCGGTTTAATTTTGTAGCCTTTTTGACTCGAGTTAGTAAGTCCTTAGGGGTGTCTTTACACCTAATGCCCTAAAACCACCTGGTTTGGGAGTCATTGACTTAACACTCGCTACATGGGTCAATTAGAAAGCTTAAGGGAACTAAACGTAGCCGTGCCTTATTAAAAAAATATATATATATATACTATGCCTTTATCGTTCATTTTTGATGGGAAATTCGGTGAATCTTGAGACATGGAGACCTTACACATTAGAGTTACTTGGAAGCTTCATTTTTATATGCTAATTCACCTTACACTGATTCAAGCTTGTGATGCCTTATCCTGCCTTTTGTAAGTAATTAGATTTTAACATTTCTATTCATTGCGAAGATGGGTTTACCTTTTTAAGCTTGCTTATGAATGAATATCATGGTGATGTGTGCTCCTTAAATTTTTGGATACCATGAGTGATGACTTTATCTTTATGTTCTTTGTTGTTCATTGAGTCTTTTATTTTGTTTTGCTAAGCGACTAGCAAATTGTAAGTTTGGGGGCATTTGATGAGTGCCAAATATTGCATATTTTGGCCCTTTAATTTACATTTGTTAGCTTAGGAATTTGTTACTTTGAGTTGTTTTCGTTGTTTTTCAGGTTTACAAGCACTGGGAAAGGAGTTTCACTAAAATTGCCAAATTCGCCATACAGATCAGTCATTTTTGTGGATTTTACTGTATTGATTCCGGAAGAACTAGGAGATGAGCCATATATGTTTGGAAAGATCCGGAAGTCTATTTTCTAAGGGATTTTACGGCTTGCAAAAATGATTTTTCTAGAGAAAGTTATGGCCATTTTAGTAAACAAGGGTCAAGCTGAAGATGTCTAGTGCGCTCGATCGCACCAGACTTGCGATCGATCGCAAATGCGCACTCGCACATCCCACATCGGTTAAAAATGCTCTGTAGTGCGCCAATGTGCGCTCGAGCGCACCAGAGTGCGATCAATCGCACTCGGACAGTATCCCACATCGATTTTGAAACCCATTGTGCTCCGGGACTCCCCCTATATAAACACCATCTGACCTCATCGTTCAGTGTACAATTCCTGAGCCACTTTGGTGTTTACCGGTGGACTTCTGCCAGCATTTTGGTGGATCCCGAAGGCCTTGCTACCACAAGGGGAAGCGCCGCCCGTCAGTGAGTGGAATCTCTCTCATGTAAAGTTGTTTATTTATTTCTTTATATTCAGTTGTTTTAGTTAAAATGTTTAGCACTTGTTATTATAGTTTTATAGTTATGAGTGGCTAGACTCTTCAGCTAAGGTTGAAGATGAAGCCCTGCCGTTGTTTGGCGTAGTAGTTCAAATTTGCTTGTACAAATCTGACAATTTTTAGTATAAATGTTCTGTCAATTATTTGAGTTAATCGTATAATTGATTGAGTTTAAATTGTCTGTTGGATTTTCTTTGTGTTTCATCTGATGGATACATTGAATGCTTTTCGATTAAATTGGATTCCCTTTGTGATTTGTTAAGAGCGGATACATCGGGTGCTTTTGGTTTAGTTGGGATATTCTTTGCTTTTTGTCTTATAGTTGGATTCATTGAATGTTTTGATAGGCTATATTTTTAGAACATGTATGCTCAATTTCGGTGGGGTGGATTCGGAAACCTTAGTGCTTTTAATTATTAGTTTTTAAATCAACTTAGTTTAGTTTTAATTTGTTTTCTAAAATACCATTCACAATTCAGAACTAGGTTAAAATAGAGTTAGTTTAGATTAAATTATATTTTCACAACGCAATTCCCTGTGGATTTGACCTCGCACTTGCACAACGCTATACTGCAAACGACTCGTGCGCTCGCGAGTAAATTAAAACTCACAACACCAGGGCACACAACCTCCAGGTGCTGGGCACCGCAGCGCACACCACCCTGTGCCACGGCACACACCTGGGGAGGCTTCCCCATTCTTCATCCCTTGCTAGAGGCCACGGTGCACAGCTATATCTAAAGCTGGCTTCTTCTCCTGTTTAATCCTTAGACAAATACCAACACTTGTTTTGTTTTACTCCAACCTTATGAGCGCACAAAACTCGAGCCTCGTTCTTGGATATGTTGCTTTCTTGGATATAGAATTGAACAAAAAGGCTATCAGTGTTATGATCCTGTGTCTCGTCGTCTTCGCATCTCTCATCGTGTAGTTTTCTGGGATCGTAGACTATTTCATGAAATTAGCAAATTCAACATGCCATCTTTTCCTCCTTTTACCACACTTATGGAGACTCTTATTTCTCCTACTCACACTAGTGATGTCTTGCCCGAGTCTCCCTCACCTAATACTCTCGATTCCACTCCACCTGATACTCTCGATGTCGCTTCGCCTGAGCACCCAAGGTCTGTTACATATGAGGATCATGTTCACACTTCCCCTCCAGACCTTCGCCGATCCACCACCGTAAGATCTCTTCTATCCCATCTCTAGGATTTTCATTACTTTCATGCTTTAGCTACTTTACATAGCCCCACTCCTATCATGAGGCTTCCACTAACCCTTTTTGGCAGACTGCGATGAAAGAGCAACTTGATGCTTTACACAAGAATAACACATGAGATTTGGTTGACTTACCTCCTAGAAAGTTAGTGGTTGGTAGTAAGTGGGTTTACAAAATTAAGACTTGTTCAGATGGTACTATTGACACGTACAAGGCTCAACTTGTTACCAGGGGTTTTACTCAGGAGTATGGTGTGGACTATGAGGAGACCTTTGCTCTAATTGCTCATCTATCTTTTGTACGTGCTTTGTTGGCTGTTGTAGCCTCTCGCTATTAGTCACTTTTTCAAATGGATGTTAAACATGCATTCCTTAATGGTGATCTTAATGAAGAAGTCTATATGCAGCCGCCATCTAACAAACACGGTATGTCATCTTTGTCGAGCTCTATATGGACTTAAGCAAGCTCCTCGAGCATGGTTTGCTCAGTTTAGCAACACTGTGTCTAGCCTTGGATATTCCATCAGCCCCTATGATTTAGCCTTGTTTGTTCGCCGCACAGACCGGAGCATCATACTTCTTCTGTTATATGTTGATGACATGATTATCACCGGGGATGATCCCATTGGTATTCAGGAACTTAAACAATTTCTCAGTCAACACTTTGAGATGAAAGATCTTGGTCCTCTTAGCTATTTTCTTGGTCTTGAGATTTTATCTTCTTCTGATGGTTATTATTTGACACAAGCCAAATATATCTCTGATATGCTTTCTCGGGCCAATCTCACAAACAGTAAGGTTGTTGACACATCAACTGAGCTTAATGCTCATCTTACACCTCATGATGGTGAACTTCTTTGTGATTTTACTTTGTATCGATATTTGGTTGGCAGTCTTGTCTACCTTACTGTTACTCGTATGATGCCTATCAAGTGAGTTAGTTTATGGCTGCTCCTCGCTCTACTCATTTTGTTGCTGTTCTTTGCATCGTTCGTTACCTAAAGGAGACATTATTTCACAGGCTCTTTTTCTCCTCTCGGTCGCCTCTTCAGTTGTGTGCTTATACCGATGCAGATTGGGCAGGTGATCCTATAGATCGTCGTTCTACCACCGGTTATTGTTTCCTACTTGACACCTCTCTTATCTCTTGGCATAGTAAGAAACAAACTGTTGTTGCTCGATCTAGTACTGAGGCAAAATATCGTGCTTTAGCTGACACTACCTCTAAGCTTCTTTGGTTGCGATGATTGTTACAAGATATCGGTGTATCACTTTCTGCTGCCACTCCTATATACTGTGACAATAGGAGTGCTATTCAGATTGCTCATAATTATGTATTTCATGAACGGACCAAACATATTGAGATTGATTGTCATTTTGTCCGTCATCATCTCCTTCAGGGCTCCCTACAGCTTCATTTTGTCACATCCAAGGATCAACTCGCAGACATCTTTACCAAGTCATATCCTCCAAGGCGTTTTTGTGATCTTGTTTCCAAACTCAAGTTGGTTTCTCGTACTCCACCTTGAGTTTAAGGGGGGCTGTTAGATTATGTATAGCTTAGTTATTGTTTTGTTTGTTTAGTCCCACATCGGTTGTGTATAGCTTTGCCTCTCCTATTGGCTTGTATATATAGGACTCCCTTGTATATCAATTCTTGTGTGATTCTAATATAATATCTTTCTCAACACTGCTAATAATTCTTCATATCCCCAATCTGCCAAAACCCTCTTCTAATGTTCAAATAAGCTCAAGAAATCAAGACTTAGCAACAAATAATTCTTCAATACATTATTCATACTCTCACTACGCTGTGTACTTTTCATGTCTACGGTGAAAGTATGTCGTCCATACACCAACACCCATTTTTCCCTTTCATCAAACAATATGTTCAACCATGTATTCCCCTTGAGATTGTAGTTCTCAAGCATATTATTCCATGCAACCAGCCATTCATTTTCATCCTCATAGTCATATACACATTGACTAAAATCACGAGCAAATTGATTTGAACCATGAAACACATGACTTCAATTTTTGGCAGCACTTTGGTAAATATGCCACACGCATAATCAATGGTGTGATAGTGGTAAAACTTCCGAAATCACTTTAGCCATCGTTGCAGAACGATCTGTCAAAATTGTTTTAGGTTGCTTTCTAGACATTGCTCCAAGAAATGTCTCAAATAACCACTTAAATGATTTTATAGTTTCATCATAAAGTTCACTGCACCAAATATAACTATTTGCTTGAGATGATTAACCCAATAAAAGGTGCAAAAGGTCACTCATATTCATTTGTTCGGTAAGTGGTGTCAAAGCAAACGACATCCCCAAATAGACTATAATCACTCACAGATCATGCATCAGCCCAGAAAATATTTGTGATCATATCGTCCACATCAAGTTGCATTGAATAAAAGTATGATGATTTCTCAAGGTGCATCTTCTAAAAATATTGCAATATAGCCCAACATCTTATTTTTCAATTTCAATTTTTCGCTTTCTATAGTCCTTTGTTAAAAACCCAAGGTGTTCACGCCCTCCAATTTCATTGCACATCAAGTAAACAGTTGCTTTAATTTGTATGCCTTGTTTTTCGGCATCATCATCATGAGCTTTTTGAGCTCTAGTCATATTTCGATTGATTATGTGTTGGATTAAATGACATAATCTTATATTTACCATTTTGCTGAAGTTGAAAAGTCATATGGGCTTCAAAACCAACTCTTAAAATTGGTTGATGATAGGACACATTTTCACTTAGTTTATCTTCTTTTTTGAAGCCTTCTTTTGAACAAACTAAAGTTTATCTTGTCACAAAATCTTTCTTATTTTTTTCAGATGGTTTTTCCTAACATAAAAACCAATTTTTTTGGCATAAGTTTTTTAGAAGTCTGCACTCTCGTCAGAACTAAACTCTATATCATGTTTTGGTTATTCAATTGAGTTTCCAATACCATTGATGTAAGCATGAGATTTTGAAGATAATCCATTAGATGATTCTTGGTAGGCTTCCTCATTATTAGCTTCACGATCACGCATTGTTTCACAATTTGGAACGCTATTATCTTCACTTTTCATTAGCCTAAAAAGGAAAAACGTCTAAAGATGACAAAAAAAAAAGAGAAAAAAACACCTTCAAACTATTAACAGTTAACAATCAGTTCATATATGATATCAATTACAAAGTAAGCTAAATGCAGCAAATTAACAAACCATAATTTAAGATTCTATAATAAAAAATCCATAAGAAAAAAAAAAGTTACCTGAAAAAAGAAGAAATGCTTGCACACAACACTTGCTCATTTGTTTACGACTTGGAGGCTGTTTGGTTAGTGGGATTAATGTGGGATTGGACTAACTTAATCCTATATAAATAGTTATCCCTCATTTGATTTGAGGGATTTACTATTCATGTGGGATTAAAGTGAAATAAAATTAGTCATAATCCCACTTTTTTGTCCCACCTCCCCCTACGCGATAGAATCTATCTCATGCATGTGGGACAAACTTTTTTTTTACCATTTTACCCTTGAATAATAATAATTGTAATAATAGAAATAATTTTTATAATTATTATAATATTATTAAAAATATTTTTTATTATAATAATAATATTTTTAATAAAAAATTATTAAAATAATAATAATGACAATAGTATTATTATAATAATAATAAATAATAATAATTACTATTATTATAATAATAAATATAATAACTATAATAATGATAATGATTATTATTATCATAATTATAATAATATATTTTTGTTATTATAATAATAATGATAATAGTAATATTATTATAATAATAATAAATTATTATTATTATTATTATAATAAATTATTATTATTATTATTATTATTATAATAAATTATTATTATTATTATTATAATAAATATAATAATGATAATGATTATTATAATAATAATCATTATCATAATTATAATGATATTATAATCTTATTTATAATAATATTATAGTAATAATTACAATAATAATTATAATTATAATAATATTAAAATAATAATTATATTAATAACAGTAGTATAATTTTTATGATAATAATATTTATTTTTACACTATTATATTAATAATATAAATTATTATGATAATAATTATCATTACTCTTAATTGTTGACCTGGATTAGTCATCAATTGCCTCGTGGCGGAGGCCCGTGTATAAGGCCAAGTCACAGTCAACCATGACGCTTGTGCAAAGTGCGGTTTAAGTTATTAGAGTTGCACTCTCACTACAAGCAATAGTTTTTGGCGTAGTGGTAGACGTTCAATCTTGACATTAATAAATTGTAATTATAATTATAAAAAAAATATTATTATGGTAATTAAAATAATTATTATAATTATGATGATAAAAATAATAATTTAATATTAAATATTATTTATTACTCTATTAATAAGAATTATAATAAAAAAATAATATTATCATAATTATTATTATGATAATAAACATAATAATTTTTAATGATGATAATTATTATTATTATTATCATCATGATAATTATATATAATTATACTAATATAATAGTATTTATAATATTATTATAATAATATTGATAATAATATTATTCTTATAACTATAATAATATGATGATGATGATGATGATGATGATGATGATAATAATAATAATAATAATAATAATAATAATAATAATAATAATACTAATAATAGTTATGATTATTAATTATAATAATATGTATTATAATTATTATAATAAAAATTATAATTTAATAATAGTAATAATTAAATTTTAGGATTTGCGAAAAAATTAAAAATTGTTAAGGATGATGAATAGTGTTATGGTATTTTGGTACTTAGACTTTTTATCTCACTTTAATCCCAATTCAGCAATCTCATAAACTAAACATAGTATTAAGATATTACCACTTTAATCCCCCTTATCTTATCTCATGTTAATCCTAATCCTATCCCACTGCAATCCTATTCGTGAACCAAATGAGGTCTTGGTTCTTTCAACCCTGTCGAAATTAGTAAATAATAATACTACTTCCAAAGATCTCACTCCTATGGTTTTCCTTTTACATAGTCAGCTCCTCAAGTACTCAATATCCACCCTACTATTATAATTATCTTTTCCTTTGGTTAGCATCTATAGTTATCTTTTCTATAGAAATTCTATGGTTATCTTTTCCCTTAAGTTGTGAAAAACCATTCTTCTCATGTAAGTTTTAGGGTTTATGATATAGCCTCCTGAGTTGTGGAAGGACGAACTATTTTCATGTAAGATTTAGGGTTTAAAGATGTAAAATAGATATTAATTAATTAATTATTATTAGTAATATACTTAAAATTTTAATTTGTATTTAATAAAAAGTGGCATGTGAGATGAACATGATTTTAAATATATGGCACTATATTAGTGTAACGACCCATCCCGAGTGAGCCCTACTCAGAGTGGCTCCATTACCTTTCAGCATTGAGCACCTTGACTTATGATGCAAACATATAAATTAACAAATCAAAGTACATTTTTTTACATTCAAATCAAACTTGTACAAATATACATCTTTATATACATGATGCTTTTCAATACTACAAATTGATTCTTAAAGTTTTGCAAAAGACACTAGTAAAAAGGGAAATTATCTCAATTACCCCTATCTTATACACTTTTACCATTTCTAAACTAAAACAAAAAAAAAAACTTAAACTTTTAAAATGACTCAAGAGGTGAGGATGTCGTGGTTAAGGCCCTTACTAAGGTATCCTTTCAACTTAGACTATGAAACATCTGGCACTTCCATGAAATGTTAGTAAAATAAAAGGTTGAGCTAAAAAGCTTAGTGAGAAACACATTACTAGAAGTAATCGCTTTGAAAATAAATTTAATTAATTATTGATCTTATTACATAAATCTTTATAGAATTTAAAAGAATAATACGATTTTTGTAATAACTTCTAATTTAATTTTCTTATTACAAAAGAAAATAATCACTACAACAACGTAAAATCAACGATTTACTAGCAACATTATTTTCGATATTTTGTGATTCACAACACTTAACAATTGATGCCCTTCACCAGGTCTATCACAATGCATACCCCTCATGGACCAATCATCAATTATGCACCAATCATCAAGTATGCCTCTTATAGGCCAATCATTAATTATGTACCAATCATCAGGTATGCCTCTCATGGGCCAATCATTAATTATGCACCAATCATCAAGTATGAATGCAATGCAATGCAACGCGATGTTCACTTCTTTATTCACTTCTCTTCAATCCAATTTCAATTCATTTTTATTTGCTTCTCGTGCGCTAAACATATAGTAATTAGGACATCTCCCCAACACAATTAATTTGGATCACCTCCCTACCCCTTGCCGAGCCAGGTTCTAACTTCTTAACAATGTGGATCCCCTCCCTACCCCTTACCGGGTGGAGTCTTAACTTTAATAATTAGAATTCTCACTCTACCCCTTACTGGGCGGAGTCCTACCCTTTCAAACAACTAGGGTCCCTTCCCTACCTCTTACTGCGTGGGATCCTACTTTCATACAATTCTTCTATTCACTACACATTATCACAATATCAATATGCAAAGCATTTACAACATCATAATATCTCAAATATAAGTTCAATAACCACACCGCAACATCTTTTAAACATATAGAATTCAAAATATGTCTTGTTTAAAAGCATTTCTTTACTATCAATCATTTTCTTATACAATACACACACACACACACATATATATACTTTAATCCTAGATTTTCATATACATTTAAAGCTTTTTGATGTCATTCATTAATTCCTTATGCTTACTAGAAGTAAATTGAAACTCACCTTGTCGACCCAAGATCCAACCTCGGGTTTACTTCTTCACTTTGGTGTTCTCTTTTCAATCATACCTAATGAATACATAACTTAGTTTACTTACTCAAGGTATATAATTTATTAACACTCAATCTAATCATAGAATTTCTACAAGCATACAAAATATGGGGTTAAGCCACAACCCTCTTCCATTTTATTCAAGGCCTTTACAATATTTGTTCTATCATGGTTTTAAAAACAAAATAAATCCTTCCAAGATGTTACTTTTAAACCTTTATAAATTATTAAAGGTCAAAATACATTTGGAGGAGTTAAGAATTGAAATTCTCTAAGAAAAATGATTTATTTTCGAAAATGGGGGTTGAAAAATAGTTTCAGGAGCTTGCACACTCGACTGTCCATATTGGATACTCAACTGTAGGCTACCCAAAAGCTTGACCAATCGACTGTCCAAGGTGCAGAGAGTTGCACAGTCGACTGTACCCTCAAAATAGTCGACTGTCTAGTCGCGAAATCAAAGAATTTTAAGGCAAAAACCTTATTTTTCTTCAAAATAACTTTTTGTCTCCCATGGGACTTCTAACCCAAACCAAACACAAGTTCTCTAGGGATTCAAATCATAGATTTTATACTACCCATCATATATTTGAACCCAAAACCTTCAAATCAACACATTTAGTTAAAACTCATTTCTTCCTCTTTGAAACAAACATTTTCCCAAACTTTCCTTGAGTAAATCTTCTAACAAACTTTCAAATAATTCAAATATTTAGGAAATAGAAAAGCTTAATACTTATAAGCAAAGATAGACAAGATTTTATATTGATTTTTGCAAGAATTTCCCATCCTTTTTCCTTTTCTTCATCTATTTTTTTCCCTTTTCTCTTATTTTTCTCTCTTTTTCTCTCCTCTTTTTGTCGCTTCTTCTAGAGTAATCCAGAAAATGTTGGATTCTCTCCCTCTCTCCTCTTACTAATACTTCAAACTCTACTTTAATTGCAATTTCGCCCTTTCATTCTTCCTTTCTTTCATAAACTACTCCAAACACTTTAAAATTTCGACATTCCCCTCGAAACAAAAAAAAAACTTTATTACTCAAAATTCTTATTTTATAAACTTGTTTCTAATTTCATAAATCACAAGTGAAATGATTACAACTTAAATTCGAACAAGAAAAGCCAAATACGCGTCGAAGTGTCGTCTCATGATTTAAAATATTCTAATTTAAATATTGGCCTCTACAATTAGCATGGCACATTAGTGGGTAAGAAGAGGTTCCTCCACACTGGTGTGGAGCAAAGTATTATTCTTTCTTTTAAAAAATTAATTAAAATCACTTCATTTATTTGCAAGAAAAAAAAGTTAGAATCTATTACGCTATGGCGATGTTTGGATCAGATTTAAGTAAGCTTAAATCAATTTGCTTAAATATGATAAATTTTGTCTTGATCAGATTTAGGCAAGTTGATTTAGGTTGACTTAAATCTGACCCTAAACGTCGCTTATATAATAATACAGTAACTAAGATGTCTTTAATTTTTATCGACAGATGCCTTGTACTTGTGTTTGAAAAGGCAAAATTGCCTCCTTTCAAGCAATCCAATTAGATTATAATTTTTTTTTAAAATAATGATACTATCAAAGTGTAAATTATCAACATAAAAGTAAGAATTTTTTTAAACGATAAGAAAAAACTACCATTCCCTTTAATTTAATCATATTTTTTTGTTTACTACTTTTTTATTTTAAAAAATATCTTTATTATTACCGATGTTAGGATATTTTATATTATCCTAAGGTTTAATTTTGATTTAGATAAAATCCTTCTAATTATCTAACAAGATTAATTCAGTGTGCAGCTTATTAAAGTGTTTGATTAAACCAAATAAGCCTTACAAAGAACTCAAGTGGAAACCAAACAAGACCTAAGGCTACAAACACAACACTCAGACCAAAATGTACTTGTGGGACCTACTAGCTTTTGGAAAATATTTAGAATAAAAGAAAGCTTAATGAATAAATGAAAGAAGAAAAGTTTAACTTTTCATGGCTTCTGGACAATGTTGTGTTAGAAAATCTTCTTCTATGCCCAGGTTGTGATCTTTCCAAACACTCAAGTCCAAAATGACTTATACAAACAGAAACAACAATCAAAGCATAAAAGAGAACACAAGCGATTGTTATCGAGGTTCGACAATGTGCCTACGTCCCCGTGAGCTCCTCCGAGCCCTCTGTACTAAATCAATGAGTTCTTACAATTATAGCAACAACTCTTCAAGAATCCTCTTGTTCTTAATGAATGATAGAAAAGGAAAAAGAAAGTGATAAGGACTAGTGTTTCCCTAGAATTTTCCCCAAGAAAATTTCAATTACAAAGCCCTTGAATCCCCAATATATACTACTTTCTCTCTAAACAACCAATCTCTCTCCTATGAGCCTCTCTTGTGTTTTGTGTCTTTGCACTCTTACACTTGATCTCTCGTATGATGATGATGTTATTATATTACGATTGAAGCTAGATGACCCTTTATATAGTGCACCAACTTCTTGAACCAATCTTGAAGTCAATCTCAACCCTTAGATCTTGAGGACCAATCAATCATAGCCCTCCAACAAGTCTAAGTGATCCTATCTGTTTTAATCAAGCCCCACGCACTAGGAGAAGAGTGCTGAAAATTGGCATCAGGTGTGCCTTCGTGTCGCGGCTCAGAACAGGGCATGTTGTGGCTTAGAAGGGAGGAGACTTTCTGCCATGCTGGAGGCTATGGCTTGGGTGAGCTGTGTCGTGGCACACAGGGCCCTGCCGTGGCTTGGGTGGTGCTGATCTTCTGGACTTTCTGCAGGCCGCGGTGCACAACCAAGTCCTGATGCTGATTTTTCCATCTGTTTAATTCTTGGACAAAACCGAACAAACTCTACCTTTGTCTAAGCAATTAAACCCGAACCCTTGTGCAGAGAACTCAGGATCTAAACTTAACTTGAGTCACCATATCAATCGACTCTAATCCTAAGAAGTCCAAGGAAATGATTGAACTTACTTAGAGGTAGAACTTTAGTACCTAAATCTGTAGGATTTTCTTCCGTTGCGACTTTGTCCACATGAATACATCCTTTCGTAACATTTTCCCGAATGAAATGATACTGAAGATCCATATGCTTAGTCCTCTCATGGAACACCAGATTCTTACATAAGTGCAACGCACTTTGGCTATTCGAATACACCCTCACCTGCTCTTTTAGGACCTTTAACTCTTCCAACAACCCTTTGCACCACATAGCATCCTCAATGGCTTTCGTTGTCGCTATATACTCAGCCTCAGTTGTTGAGAGTGCTACCACCGGCTGCAACTGAGCCTTCCAACTTATACAACATCCGTTTAAGTTGAAGAAGTAGGAGGTAATCGATCTTATTTTATCCCGGCCTGCTCCATAGTTCGAATCAGCATAACCCTCTAGACAGATGGACTTACCCCTCTTCTCATAAACCAGCCCCACATCTAGGCTTACCTTCAAGTACCTCAGCAACCACTTCATCGCAAGTCAATGCTCCTTTCTGGGATTACTCATAAACCTGCTTAGAACACTTATTGCATGAGCAATATCGGGTCTAGTGCTTACCATGGTGAACATTACAGATCCAACCGCACTAGAGTAAGGGACCATTTCCATTTCCTTCTTCTCCTCATCCGTTCTAGGACATTGATCGAGGAGAATTTGAAATGACCAGAAAGAGGAACCTTCACTGGTTTACTATCTTCCATAAAAAGCTTAGATATCATCTTTTCTATGTAGGAAGTCTAAGAAATCTTCAATCTGTTTCTCTCCATTTCCAGATTATACTCATCTCAAGGATTCTCTGCATGGCCAAGATCCTTCATCTCAAACTCCAAACTGAGTTGAGACTTCAACTTTTCTATCCTCTCCCTATTGTTCCTAGCCAACAGCATATTATTGACATAGATGAGGATAATCATCATTTCCTCCACCTTAAGCCCCTTGTAGTATAAGCACGAATCATAGTAGCTCCTCATGAAACCGAAGCTTGTTACAAAGGAATCGAACATCTTATTCCATTGCTGAGGTGATTGCTTCAGGCCGTAAAGAGATTTCTTCAATTAGCACACCAAATCTCCCTGCCTTCCTTCCTCATAGCCTTTGGGTTGCCTCATGTAGATGGTCTCATCAAGCTCTCAATGTAAGAACGTTGTCTTCACATCCATTTGCTCGATTTTCTAATTAAATTGGACCACCATTGCTAACACTATCCTTATCATCTTGTATTTCACAATTAGTGAGAATATTTTGGTGAAATCTATGCCTTCTCTTTGTGTGAACTCCTTCACCACCAGCCTAGCCTTATACTGGACTTCATCTCCTAGAGTGTTCCCTTCTTTGATCTTGTAAATCCATTTACAATCCATAACTCTCTGTTTTTCTGGTTTGGGCACCAATTCCCAAGAGTTGTTCTTCCTCAAAGAATCCATTTCTTTCTCCATAGCTAGCTACCATTTTGATAATCATTCTGATTTGCTGCATCATCCCCTTCTAGTTCAACCTCTCCTTGAGTGTCCTGAGCTTGGCCTTCATCAATGGGCTCTACCTGGTCCGAACCCTCTTGCCTTCCTTGCTCTACCTAAACTGAATTTTCGTTGATGCTATGCTCTACAAATACCAGGCTAGTTTGCCCACTATCCCTTGCAGGGTTAGTTTTCTCCAAATAGGGAAATAACAATTCATTAAAAATGACATCCCTGCTTATTATGAGTTTTGTTCCTTTTGGCTTTAAGGACCACAACCTATACCCCTTAACCCCATCACCATATCCTAGAAACACACATTTTCTAGACCTTGGGCTAAGTTTATCATCCTTTTAATGTGCATACATAGCACATTCAAGAGTCCTAAGGTTGTTCAGCTCAGGGGGTTTTCCACTCCACATCTCCTCGGGAGTCTTAAGGTCCACAGCCCTAGACAATGATCTATTAACCAAATACGCAGCAGTAGACATCGCTTCCCCCCAAAAACATTTGGGTAATTCGGATCCCATTAAAATGCACCTAACCTTTTCCATAAAGGTCTTATTCATCCTCTCTGCAACTCTATTTTGCTGAGGGGTTTTCACAACCATTCTATGTCTTAGAATCCCATTTAACTTACAGAATTGATCAAGTTCCTTGTTAAAAAATTCTAAGCCATTATCGGTTCTTAAAATCTTAACTATCCTGCCCGTTTTAGTTTCTTCCAGCTTTTTCCACACCACAAATTTATTCAAAGCATCTGATTTATTTTTAAGCAAATAAATCCAAACCTTTCTTGAATATTCATCAATTAAATACAAAAAGCAAAGATTACCTCCCTGTGTTGGTGTTCTTGTTGGCCCCCAAAGATCGACATGAATGTAGTCAAGAATGCTCTTAGACTTGTGCACTCCGGTGTTGAAGCTGACTCGATGTTGCTTCCCAAGAATACAACTCTCCCAGAAATCAAGTTTCTCTACTTTGTCACCATTAAGTAGACCATCCTTGCTAAAAACATGCAGGCCTTTTTTGCTCATGTGTCCCAATCAATTGGGCCAAAGAGCTGCCTTATCCATCTCAGCCATCAAACTTGCTGTTTGATCCTTGATGTCCGTGTCTCTGATCATCTCATAGAGACCAGCCTTCATTGATGCTTTGATCACTATCAAAGATCCCTTGGTTACCTTGATCTTTCCTCCCTCTACTTTGTATGTGTACCCTATGGAATATAGCTGCCCCAACGAGATCAAATTTCTTCTCAACTCCGGAAGATATCTCGCATCCCTCAGCAGCCTTGTAATTCCATCAAACATCCTCAACTGGATGTCTCCTATGCCCCTCATTTGGTAAGAAGTATCATTCCCCAGGAAAACCTTTCCATCATTGGTTTCCTTGAAATTCTTGAACTAATCCTGGTGAGGACACATATGATAAGTGCACTCAAAATCCAAGATTCATTTCTCGCTGCCTTCCTTCCTGCTCACATTTGAGCACACAACAGGAACATCATCTTGCTGTTCTCCCCTAGCAACCAAAGCCTCTCATTTGTTGGTATGGTTTTTTCCTCTCTCATCCCTCATCATCTTCTTGCAATCTCTCTTAAAATGACCTTCTTTATTGCAGTAGTAGCATCAATTCTCTCCAAACTTCGGTTTGGAATGCGATCTACCCTTTGATTTCTCCCGGTAGTTACCATGGATGCTACTGCCATTCTGAGTTGTTGGCCTTCCTCTAATGAACAGCCTTTCTCCACACTACTCTTCCCTCATCTTGGCTTTGAAATCATGAGCCTCATCTAGTTTCTTCCATATGATAGCTGGATCTTTCCAGTCTCTACACTCCCTTGTGACATTATCCAACATGTGCAGAAAGATGGTGTTGTACGCCATCTTCTTCATCTCAATCCGCTTGACTTCCGTGATACTTGCTGGAAAAGCATCATCTTCTCCAATAGCCAAGTCCACCTTTTGTTGCATAAGAATACTTTGATTTTCCGCTTCCGAAGGGCAAAGTCTCCCTTTCCATCAACTCAACAATGAAGTTCGAAACCATCTTGCGGAGAAAATTCCAGATTTATGCAGCACCCATAATTGCTTTCCAACTTCTAAATCTCAAGAACACGATCAAATCTTGATCACAACACCATTCTTGAACCTCAAGAACCCGATCAGATCTTGATCTCAACTCCGTTCTTAAATCACTCAAGAAGTTTGCTTTGATTCTTGGAGCCTTGCTCCGCTACCTACCAATCTTGGCTCTGATACCACTTGTCGGAAAATCACCTTCTATGCCCAGGTTGTGATCTTTCCAAACACTCAAGTCTGGAATGACTTGTACAAACAGAAACAACAATCAAAGCATAAAAAAGAACACAAGCGATTGTTATCGAGGCTCGACAATGTGCCTACGTTGTGAGCTCCTCTGAGCCCTCTGCACTAAATCAATGAGTTCTTACAATTATAGTAACACCTCTTCAAGAATCTTCTTGTTCTTGAAGAACAAAAGAAGAGGAAAAAGAAAGTGATAAGGACTAGTGTTTCCCTGGAATTTTCCACATGCTAATTTTTCCATCTATTTAATTCTTGGACAAAACCCAACATGCTGAATAAATGTTGTTTGATCAATTGGTGCATGGGGTCCACACAATTGTTTGAAGTACAATTGTAGAGGTAGTGGTTTATAGCCTAAATCAGTCTCAGTAGCAGGTGTACATGGGGTCTTAGTAACATGGCGGCTTGGGAGTGTTTATAACCTAAAGGAAGTCAAAGTTGCTGAAAAAAGGAGACGTGTGGCTGCATCTCACTTGCGTAGTATCAAGTAATACAATAGAACCAAACCATGAAGCAGAGAGAGGTAGTCGACTAATAGTGCACTAGTCGACTACCAAAGATCCAGTTGACTAGTGAGTTAACCAGGGATGAAATTAGTCGACTGGTGGGTCGACTACCAGGAGAGAAGTAGTCGACTGGTGGTGGAACTAGTCGACTGATAAGTTAATCAGTAGAAGTTTCAAACTTTTATAAAGACTAGTCAGAAGACTCGGTCTATTGAGAAGAAAACCAATCGACTACGAAGTCGACTGTAAGTGACCATTGGAGATCAAAGAACCTATAATAAATGAATATCAATCTCGAAAGGAAGTTTTCAGAGTTGCCACTTTTTGGAGAGCTTGGCTGAAGCTATAAATTAGAGTTAGCTTAAGGGAGTTCAAGGAAAGAGCAAAAAGAAAGAATTTAGTTTCAATTTTACACAGAGTTTAAAGATTCAATGTTAACTACTTCGGTAGTGTTTAAATCTATAGAGTGTAAAAGTGAGAGTCTGAGAGAGATTTCTTTTGTAAGGTTTTCTTGCTACCCATAAAGCAAGACAAGGTGTAAAGGTTTGCTTGGTACCTGAAAATCCAAGTGAGATGTAATCGTTGAGAATAGTGGAACTCTGTAGACCGGGAGGAGGCCTATTGAAGAAGTGGACGTAGGTTCATCGTTGAACCACTATAAATCCATGTGTTACTCTTTCTCTTCGGGCTAATTTTTTTTATTTGCTCATATTACTCTGATTATTGTGCTAACTAAATCAATTTGAGTTTTCAATCATCATATTTCCTAACAATTGGTTTCAGAGCATGTCTCAATTATATTTGACTAATCGTCAAGGAGTTCCTGAAGGATGAGCGCATATTTTACAAAATATTCTTAGCAGCTTGCAAAGTTCACCCCCACCAGTATTCGATTGGTCGAACTATTCATTCTGGAAGAAAATATGGTCTGTTTTTATCTAGAGCATAGACTCAAATTGTTGGAGGGTTATCAACAAAGGACCAAACAGACACACCAAAATAATTGATGATATGGAGTTCGAGAAGGATGAGGATGAATGCTCTCGAAAGGAGAAAAATGAAAGAGAAATCAACAACAAAGCCATCACCTCCTGTACTATAGGATCAATAAGAACCAGTTCAACTGGATATAGTCCTACGAGACAGCTAAGAAATTTGGCTCAATTTGGAAGCAGCCTTTGAAGGTATAAATAATGTCCAATTAACTAAAATTACTATTTTGATGTCTGCCTTTAATGGTTTCAGGATGAATCCAGTTGAAAGCACCTCAGAATTAACCTCTCAGTTCATCGAAATATTAAACAAGCTGAGGCAGCTAGGAAAGGAGATCCCTCGGTCTGATCATGTGAACAAGTTGATTAGATCTCTACCAAGTGAGTGGCTACCCAAAGTTTCATCCATTGAAGAGATAGAAAAATATACAATAATGACTCTAGAAGATCTCGCTGGCATCCTAATGAAGGTACTGAAGAATGATGAAGATAAAGGAAGAAAAACAATCGCATTAAAAGTTATTGAGGACGAAGATGAAGAAATGTCTGACTTAGATGATGAAATAGCAATGCTCACAAGAAGGTTCAAAAAGAACCTGGAGCAACACAAAAGAGATTCGAAATGTGAGTCATTAAGAAAAAGAGAACGAGTATGCTATGAATATGACCAGCCAGGTCATAGAAGATCATATTGTCCAAAGCTGAAAAGATCAAAGAGAAAAGGACTAGTAACAACATGGAGCAATGGTGAGTCTGAGGATTCAGATCTCGAAAAGCAAGACACGAACCTTTTCTTCTTTCTCTTAAATGACAAAAACTGTTTACCAAACAAGAGAGATGAGACAATTAAATCCAGTAAAGGTTGAGTATCAAAATTTTTAATCAGTTTAATTGTACGATTAATATTTTATTTTTGTTTTGTTTGCATTGCATGTTTAATTTTTGTTTTGTCTGCATATTTTTATGCCCCACAAGTTTACTGGGAGTTTGATTTAATTTTTTATCATTCTTATTATAGCATTTGTTCAGGGGGAGTTTAAAAAATCAACCCTTTTTTATTTTAGACAAAACGAGGGAGAAATTTAAAGTTTTGTTTAACGGTTTTGTCTACTTCAAAAAAGGGTTAGGATATTTTATATTATCCTAAGGTTTAATTTTGATGTAGGTAAAACCCTTCTAATTATCTAACAAGATTAATTTAGTGTGTAGCTTATTAAAGTGTTTGGTTAAACCAAAAAAGCCTTGCAAAGAACTCAAGTGGAAGCTAAACAAGCCTTAAGGTTATAAACACAACAATCAGACCAAAATGTTCTCGTGGCACCTACTGACTTTAGAAAATGTTTAGATTAAAAGAAAGCTTAATGAATAAATGAAAGATGAAAATTTTAACTTTTCGTGGCTTCTGGACAATGTTGAATAAATGTTAATTCATCAATTAGGGCATGGGGTCCACACAACTATTTCAAGTACAATTATGGAGGTAGTGGTTTAAATGCACAACCATTAAAGAAAGAAGTACTGACATGGAAATCCGTCTCAGCAGCACGCGCACATAGGGTCTTTGTGATGTGGCAGCTTGGGAGTTTTTATAGCTTAAAGGAAGTGAAAGTTGCTGAAAGGAGGAGACACATGGCAGCAACTCACTTACGTAGTATCAAGTCATGTAGCAGAACCAAACTGTGAAGCGTAGAGAGGTGGTAGACCAGTACTGCACTAGTTGACTACCGAAGAACCAATCAACTAGTGAGTCGATCAGAGATGAAACTAGTCGACTAGTAAGCTGACTATCAAGAGGAGCTAGTCGACTAGTGAGTCAACTACTAGGAGAGAAGTAGTCAACCAGTGAGTCAATTGGTGATGGAACTAATCGACCGGTAAGTCGATTAGCAGAAGTTTTAGTGTTTTATAAAGACAAGTCAACTAAGAAGTGGACCGGAAGTGATCGTTGGAGATAAGAGGATCTACAATAAATGAGATATCATTATGAAAATGAAGTTTTTAGAGTTGCCACTTTTTGGATAGCTTGGTTGAAGTTATAAATTAGAGTTATCTTATGGGAGTTCAAGATAAGAGCAAAAAGAAAGAATTCAGTCTCAGTTTTACACAGAGCTTAAAGATTCAATGTTTACTGCTTCGGTAGTGTTTAAATCTGTGGAGTGTAAAAGTAAGAGTCTGACAGATTTCTTTTGTAAGGTTTTCTTGCTACTTGTAAAGCAAGACAAGGAGTAAAGGTTTACTTGGTACCTGAAAATCCAAGCCATGTGTAATTGTTCAGAATAGTGGAACTCAGTAGACCAAGAGAATGCCATTTGAAGAAATGGACATAGGCTCATTGTCGAACCACTAAAAATCCCTGTGTCACTCTTTCTCTCTGTTAATTTTTTTTAACTGCTCATATTACTCTGAATATTGTGCTAACTAAATTAATCTAATTTTTCAATCATCATTTTTCCTAACAACTGACATTTCACAAAAAGAAACAAATTAAGAAAAAAAATCTCTTTTCAATTTATTTCTATAGTCTTCCATTAACTATCACATAGATATTGATATAGACTAAAGTTTTCCATTTTACCCAGTATATAATTAAGTGCTATTATCTTGCAGACACGATCAGAAAATCGTTTGCCTACTTGAGAATTGAACCATTACTTAAGCTTGATAAACTAAACGTCTTTTTCTTAAGTAACTAAAATAAAATCTCTATATTTAACCCACAAAATAAACTCTAAATAATCAAATTATGTTTTTAGAAGATTAATATTTATAGAGAATTTCCTAATATTGGTAAAAAAATGTATTTTTTGTAATACATCTTTATTGATATTTAGAGAATAAAGATACAAAATGACCTAAGACCACCAAACTTCATAACCATTTAATATTTTCATTTTTTAGCAAGTGATCTATGCTCTTATAAATTATACTATAAAATACTTCCCCTCTTTTTCTCTTATAAAGCACATGATTTCAAATATACATGTATTTTCATTTTTCTTTTGTAGTTTATGTTATAAAACCATGCCTTTTTCAAGTTAAACACTGAAACTCTAATTATTTTCAAAATATTTTGTTATCTATTTTCAAACAATAATCATATACACTAAAAATTAAATTATTAAACTTTTACCGTTAAACATTTGAATTTATGAATTATTAAATTGAATTTTATTGCTAAATAAAACTAAGGATGTCAACAAGGTAGGTTTGGATTGGAATCCCCTCCCCCGCCACTTGTACTCGCAGATTTGTTTTACCCGTACCTGCCCCTATACCCACTTGGTATACATAATCTTCCTTCATCCCCACCCTCATCACAAGTACGGGTACCCGTTAAGTAATCCATATTCGTTTTATTTAATATTAAAAAAATATTTAGATAAAATAAGAAAAAAAAAATTGGTATATTCCACCTTTCCAACAATCAACATCCAAAAAATCATAAAATAACTAAACTATATATATTGACAAAACTTTAGTTCAAAATATATAAAAATATGATATAGTAATATACGAATATCTATCAGGTTAGCTACCACTCTCCCTACACTCGTCCCCATACCCTACAAATATGTTAATTTTTCACCTGCACCTAACCCATCGAGAAAAAAAAGAGTCTCTAAACCCTCTCAATAGGGTTGGATTTTGCGAGTACCAGTGCATATGGGTAAAATTATTGTCCCTAAATAAATTGTTCGCTCATAATGAACTAGTCCATTAATGTATTTATTATTGATGTTTTATTTTTTGGTACTTACTTCTTTGTCTTAATGTTCATACATATTGTTGATGCCCAAATGTGGCCACTAGGAGGGCAGTACCTTTTTCTTATTCATTTGGAGATTAAGTGTTGGGAGGAGATAAGGAATAGCTATGAAGGCTAAGGCCTTGCTCTTTTGGAAGATAAGTCTTGTAGTGCCAACGAAGAAAGTTGGACGACATTAAGTGAGGACCCAAAGTTCGTCATCACGCGGACACTTTAATGCCTAAGTCAGTTAACAGTTATAAATAAGATTGTATTGAAAATGCTAAAGAACATATTTCTTAACCTGATTATTATAATATTTTTCATTTTATATAGCAAAAAGTTTGACTGTCCATCATTAATGGTGATTGATCTTGACCTTTGATTGGAGATTAGATGTAGGTGCGAGATCGCAATAGAGATCTGGTAGTTTTTACCCTTGAAATCTTGAGAGCAGGATTTATCATTTTGTCCCTGTATAGTAAAATGATTATTTCACCATTTGAGGTGCCACATGTTGTCTCATTATTGGAGAGTGGATTCTCACCCACAAAAAAAAAAAAAAAAAACCAACTTCCTTGAGTTGTCGTAGGCTCAATGAAGTAGTTTTGTCTTTGTATGTTCTTTATCTTTGTCCAATCAATCGAACTTAGTGGTCTGGTCATTCACGGGTCAAGGTTTGCTAGACTGGACCATCTTAACTCCATGGTCTTCTATTTAGAATCAATGATGTTTCGTCACCTTTTCCTTCCTTTGCATAATCCAACAGGCATTCTAGTTCATTAGCCAAAAATCTGATTCTTGGCAGACTACAAGCCCCGTAGGCCTAGAGACCCTGTCTTGACTTTCTTGTGCTTGTTTTCTTCTTCCTTTTATTTTTTTTGGTGATTTTGGTTTAAGAAAGGCAAAAATTGGAAATCAAAAGAATTTTCAGGTCCAAAAAATACTAATTGTGGAGACCTGGAGGGAATGCTACTATGGCCGGGCATGAAACTTTATACAGGAGTACGCTTGACTTTCTTAGTTGTCCAGAAATATCAGGGTTGGCTAGGTCATCCGTCCAAGTGGTAGCGCCCATTAGTCTCGGCTTTCACATCCTATTGCTCTCATTTTGCGTCCTCTAAATTTGAAAGTGATATCTTTGTTGTCCAAACTACATTTAGAGTGGTCTTGTTACCATTGGAAAGAAATGAAAGTCTACTTTCCAACAAACTTGATCGCACATCAAAACTTGGATCCTAGCTCCTGATATGGATAAAACACCGAAAAAAGGTCAAAAAAGATTCCAAGTCTAGAGACCAAGATGAGAGTATCATCAACTTGGAAGGGATTCCACTTTGAAAGGGGGTGTCCATACCTATCGGCCTACTTGGACAATATTATGGGGGCTAATCAGACTAGCCATCCAAGTAATGGCTCTAGTCTTCTCGTCCTCTCAACTTTTCCTTGCATCTTCTAACTTCGAAAGGCCATAACTTTACAGTTCGGACTCCGTTTAAGGCCTTCTTGGTGATATTGAAAAGGTTTGGGAGTTTACTATACTATAGACTTGATATTTCTCAAAATTTCCTGGTTTGAGCTAAGTAATGGCTAAAACAATGGAGGAGGGTAGGAAGATATCATTGAGGAGTGTTCGTGGAAACGGAGGGAAAGGGTCAGCTCCTTAACGGACCTAGTCCTGACCAACCATCCTAGTTAGTTGAAAATATAAGGTCCAGTCAGGTCAAGCATCCTAATGGTGGCAGCCTCGAGTCTTCATACTTTTTCCTTCGTTTTATCGTACACTCTAAACTTTGGTGAAGTATTTCTCTTTCGTCTAGACTCCGATGGAGGTAGAATTGGTACTTTTGGGAAGCTATAGAAGTCTAACTTCTAATCTACTGTAACACATTCCCAAAAACTTAATGTTGCTTTAACTATGGGTGAAACACTAGAAAGACGTCTATAGGACTTGCATGGTGGACTATGGGGGACGTGGCCACTTCTTTAATTTCTGTTGGTTTCCATGACCGGTCTTCCTAGCTAGATAGAAATCTGTGGGAAGCCCTACTTGATCACCTAACTTGTATGGTAATGTGGGCAGCAGCCTAGCCAGGCACCCTTACCGTTGCATCATTCATGCCGTCTTACTATAACTCTAAGATAGAGTGTTTTTGCTATGCTTTTCCTGGTCATTGGTGTGTTGAAGGACATTTGAGAAGGGTTTCTTTCAAAGAAGCATAATAATCAGTGTAGGGGACGGCCTCGCAGGTCATCCTAACTGTGTGGCAATATGAGGGGTGACATAGTCGGCCATCCCAGTTGTACGATAATATCAGAAGTGGCCTAGCTAGTTATCCTAATTGTATGAAAATATTAGAGGCATCCTAGCCAGCCATCTTCCCTAACCTCCTTGATCCAATTTTTGTTAAGTCTTTGGTGGTGTTCATCCAATGCATGGTATACTTCGTACTAGACTCTCCCTTGTGGTGGAAGGCCATTTTGCTAGTTGGAGGACAATACACTAACCGTCAAGGAATGCTACAAAAAAACTAAGTCTCCGGAGGAGGTCATCTTGGGTGGCCACTATGAGAGGTATGATCGACCCCTTTGAAGTGTCGTACACCTGCCTTCGAACTTGCATATCTATTTTGTTCTAACTCGGAATGGGGTGCCTTTGGTCTTGTTGGGAAGGTATGAGGGTCCTCTTCCATGGGTGATGAGTGCCAAATATTGAATATTTTGGCCCCTTAATTTACATTTGTTAGCTTAGGAATTTGTTACTTTGAGTTATTTTTTTGTTGTTTTACAGGTTTACAAGCACTTGGAAAGGAGTTTCACTAAATTGCCAGAATTGCCCATACAGATCAGTCTCTTTTTCGGATTAAAATATATTGATTCAAGAAGAACCAGAAGATGACCCATATATGCTTGGAAAGATCTGAATGTCTATTTTCTTGGGAATTTTACAGCTCATAAATATGATTTTGCTAGAGAAAGTTATGGCAGTTTTAGTAGACAAAGGTCAGGTTGTGCGTGGGCAGCAGTTTTGAAGGGCATGTGAAGGCTTAAATCCCATATCCCACATCGGATTGGAAACACATTGCACTCATGAAGTTCCCCTATAAAAGCCGCATTTCACTTCATTAAAAAGGTGTGTAATCTCGGATGCTTTGCTACCAAGGGTTGCAATCCAAAGGATTTTGCTACCAATCAGGGGGAGTGCTGCATAGTAGCTGCCAGTGGAATTTGTCTCTACATGTATTGTTAGTTTTAATTTATTTCTTTTAAGTTTTAAAGTTTAATGTTTAGCACTTTAATGTTTTCTCTAATTTTTCCCTTGAGATTTTTGTTGTCCATTATATTTATAGGTAACTAAATTCTCAAGTGAGGCTAGGGATGAACTTGCACAGTAGATGGTATTTTTGTTTATTTTTTAATTTATGTATTTGATTTTCAATTACTAAAACTCTTTTTGTTTTATCATTCTCAATTCATTGGTGATGTTTTCTTCTCCGAATAATCGTAGAATTTATTCTCTTTATGGATGCAGTCATGCTTTCTCTATTGAATGGATTAGCTCTTTGATTATGTTTGGATTAATTATTTATCTATATTGATTTAATTCTGTGCTGCAATATCACTTCCTGAGTATATTGTCGTCGTTGGATTTTCTTAGTAGTGATAATAATTTACGTATTTTAAAAGTGGTGAATGATTTTTCAAAGGGTTACATTCAATTTAATCTTGGTTTATAAATCTACACCTTCTGATTAGGAATTTTGGGAATTGAGTTCCTAATTGAGTTATTCAACGAATTAAGAATAATTAAAATACCAGATTTGTGCAAGGGATTCCCAACACTTTACTGTTTGTCAAATTTGAGTACATTCTCCATTAATCATTTAATATTTTTTATTAGTTTCTTTGTTCCTTCTACTATTCTTTAAATTTGTCTCTCTGTGGAATCGACACCCCAAAGCTGTGCTACAATTACTGCGTTATTCTTTGGGCGTAAACAAATTTTGGCGCCGTTGCCGGGGAGACGATAGAAGAATTGCTAGATAGTTTTTCTTTTCAGCAGTTTGTAAAGGCGGTAACTTTGTTATTTCTTTTAGTTTGCTGGATTATTTTTTTTTCTTTCTTTTCTTCTTTTTCTCCTCTTTCTTTTGGTAGTATTTTTTTTCGTTATTTTATTACCTTACATACATAGATATAGAGACGCCTTGGGTAGAATTGCTTGTAAGCCTGTGCTAGAGTCAAAATCAAACTTTTTAAAAATGAGTGAACACGAAGATCAACCCTCTAGGACCCTTCAGGATTACCTCCACCCTACACGCATAGCCACACCATCATGCATCATGCTTCCAGCTAATACTTGCCAATTGGATTTTAAAACAGGGATGATACAATTACTCCCTACGTTCTATGGCTTGGAAAATGAAAACCCATAAGTGCACATTAGGGAGTTTGAGGAAGTAGTTGCGGCTTTTCATAGTCAAAATGTGACATTGTGAGACTTAAGTTCTTTCCTTTCTCTTTGAAGGATAGAGCTAAGAGTTGGCTATACTCACTGAGACCACGATCTACTGGGTCGTGGAATGAGATGACTCAGGTTTTCTTTAATAAATACTTTCCCCAACATAAGACCAATGCTTTAAAAAGGCAAATCTCCACCTTTGCACAAAAGGACAGTGAAACTTTGTATCAGTCGTGGGAGAGATTTAAGGAGTTGTTGAGTATGTGTCCTCACCATGGGTATGAGAATTGGCACTTAGTGAGCTATTTTTATGAGGGACTTACAACTAGAGAGCACTAATTTGTGGAGATGATGTGTAATGGTGAGTTCTTACAGAAAAATCCTGATAAGGCCATAAAATACCTCAATGAGCTTGTTGAAAAAGCTCACACTTGGACTGGACCTAGTGCTACTGAAAGCACAAATAGGTCACGACCTGTAGGAAACCCAAATGGTGGTGGAATTTACCATCTTAGGGAAGAGGGTAACCTAAAGGCTAAGGTCGAGATGCTCACTAGGGAGCTAGATGTGTTAAAGACTAAGGACTTAAAGCTAACACATGTAGCTAATCATGCAGAGTCTTTTGGACCATGTTTTGTGTGTGGCAGGGTAGATCATCTCGCCCAAGAGTCTCCCATATTTGCTAAGATGAAAGGGATGTATGAGGAACAATGTAATGCCTTAGGTATGTACAAGAAGCCTTTTTCACCTTTCTCTGATACCTATAATCAGGGGTGGTGCAATCACCCCAATTTTAGTTGGAAGTCTGAAAACCAGCCGCCTGCATAACCCCTTAGATTATATCCTGCACCATATCATGCACCTGCATCTTCTAAGAGTTCTTTAGAAGACACTTTGTGTGCTTTTATTGAGGCACATGGTAAGACTAACCAAAGATGTGAATCATTGTTGAAGAAAACAAGGAGATAAAGAGCCAAATGTCCAAATTGATGAGCTCCTTGAGTGTGAATGAGTGAGGTAAGTTCCTTTCTTAAGCTCAGTCCACACTCCATGGTCAACACATGGCACAAGATAATTTGAAGGATGTGAATGCCATTGGACACGAAGTGGTAAGTCATTACACATCCCAACAACGAACAAATCAGAGGATGTGGAGAAGGGTCAAGATAGTAGTGATGTCGAGCTGCCCAAGGAACTTGATGTGACAAAGAGTCCTGTTAAGGTACCATTCCCTCAAACTTTAAAATCAAGCAAGCGAATTCTGAATCCAAACAATGAAATCTTAGAGAATCTAAGGCAAGTAAAAATCAATCTTCCTCTTTTGTATTTGATTAAACAAGTTCCTACTTATGCAAAAGTTCTCAAGGATTTGTGTACAGTTAAGAGGAAGCACCATGTGAAGAAGACAGTGTTCCTGACAGAGCAGGTTAATGCTCTAATTGAGCAGTGGATTCCTTCCAAGTACAAGGATCCTGGTTATCCAACCATTGCATGCGGCATTGGAAATCATGAGTTTGGGCAAGCTTTGCTAGATTTAGGAGCTAGCGTGAATCTAATGCCATATTCTATTTATTTGCAGTTGGGGTTGGGAGAAATCAAACCAACCATTGTGGTATTACAATTGGCTGACCGTTCAGTCAAAGTACCCTGGGGTGTGGTAGAGGATGTTCTAATTCAAATTGACAAATTTTATTATCCTGTTGATTTCCTAATTCTTGACACTAGCTCTATTATTGATACTACTTCTAAAATTCCTTTGATTTTAGGTAGGTCATTCCTTGCCACTGCTAATGCTCTTATTAATTGCAGGAATGGGCTCATAAAGCTGTCTTTTAGAAACATGACCCTCGAGGTGAATATCTTCAATATTGCAAAACAGCTAGAAGATGATGACGAAAGCCATCAAGCATACATGATTGACTCACTTATGGATAGGGGAGTTTCTATAGCTCATGATTTTGATCCCCTTGAATATTTTCTTGTTAATTCTAAGTTTGATTCTATCAGTGATCCATCTGATGTAGTTGATGTTTGTGTTTTTTGATAAAACTCCGGATTATGGCACTTGGGCATGGCAACCGAAGTTTGAGGAGTTGCCTGAGAGAAGTGCAAAACAAATTCCTTCAAGGGTGGAAGCACCCGAAGTTGAATTGAACCTAAGGGTTTAAAGCATGTTTTCCTTAGTCCAGTTGACACTTGAGTCTAGCTGAAGACGTTAAACTTAGCGCTCATGGGAGGCATCCCACAGCATATCCATTTGTTTTTATTGTTTTTCATATTTCTTGTTACTGTTTGTTTTTAATATTTTTTTATTTTCCAGTATTACTTTAATATTTCTTTTTTAGGGACAATATGTGCATCAGTTCAAGTTTGGGGGTGTGCTATGAGCCATGCCAGTCCAGCTAGTTCTCTATCTCCCAGGTCAGCTCTTTCCATGTTATTCACACATTGGGGACACTGTGTACTTTAAGTTTGGGGGTATGGGAGACACATTCACACACACTTTGTCCTAGTTTCTTTTTATATATTATTGAAAAGATAAATACATGTTCATGATTGTTTAGAAATTTTGGTTGATCTAAACGAATACTGTGATGTGATGTCATTGGTGAGCTTAAAATCTTGAGCACATGATTTGATGATAGAGTTTTAAAATTTTGCTACTTACTTTAGGCATTTGAGAATTCACATGTTTGATCTAATCAGACACGAGCACATTAGCACAAAATAGTGTGAGGTATGACATGTGATTTTAATGTGTATGTTTCCATGACTTAACTGAAACTGGCTGACTTGTTGGATAAACACTTTGGCATAGAAAAGTATAAATAAAAAAAATTACAATTTTGCACAAAAAGAGAAAAATGCTCATGATGATCATTAATAACTTTCCACTGAGTAACTGGACCTCTTGCCTCAGTAAACAGTGAGTGTTCACGTCAAAAGGTGGGCATTTTTCTTGGTAGCATTAAGGCCAGTTTAGTTTCGTATCCTTTTTTACTCGAGTTAGTAAGTCCTTAGGGGTGTCTTACACCTAATGCCCTAAAACCATCTGGTTTGGGAGTCATTGACTCAACACTCACTACATGAGTCAATTAAAAAGCTTAAGGGAACTAAACATAGTAGAGCCTTCTAATAAAAGAAAGAAGAAAATAAAACTATGCCATCATTATTCCTTCTGATGAGAAATTCTGTGAATCTTGAGACATGGAGACATTGCACATTGAAGTTATTTGGAAGCCTCATCTTTATATGCTAATTCACTTTACACTGAGTCAGACTTGTGATGCCTTAGCCTGCCTTTTGTAAGTAATTAGATTTTAAAATTCCTATTCATTGCGAAGATGGTTTTATATTTTAAGCTTGCTCATGGATGAATATCATGGTTTTGTGTGCTACTTAAATTTTTGGACACCATGAATGATGGATTTATCTTTCTGTTCTTTGTTTTTCATTTAGTTTTTTTTTATTTTGTTTTGCTAAGGGACTAGCAAGATGTAAGTTTGGGGGTATTTGACGAGTGCCAAATATTGCATATTTTGGCCCCTTAATTTACATTTGTTAGCTTATGAATTTGTTACTTTGAGTTGTTTTTTTCGTTGTTTTACAGTTGCCAGAATTACTCATACAGATCAGTCATTTTTGTTGATTAAACTGTATTGATTCAGGAAGAACTAGGAGATGAGCCATAAATACTTGGAAAGATCCGAATGTCTATTTTCTGGGGAATTTTATGGCTCGTAAATATGATTTTTCTAGAGAAAGTTATGGCCGTTTTAGTAGACAAAGGTCAGGCTGTGCGTAGTTTTAGCATGACAGATCAGTCATTTTTGTGGATTAAACTATATTGATACAGGAAGAACCAGGAGATAAGCTATATATGCTTGGAAAGATCCATATGTCTATTTTTTGGGGAATTTTACGGCTCGTAAATATGATTTTTCTAGAGAAAGTTATGGCAGTTTTAGTAGACAAAGGTCAGGTTGTGAGTGATTTCAGCGTGGGCAGCAATTTTGAAGGGCATGTGAAGGCTTAAATCCCACATCCCACATCGGTTGGAAACACATTCTACATCCCACATCCCACATCGGATTGGAAACACATTGCACTCATGGAGTTTCCCTATAAAAGCCCCATTTCACTTCATCAAAAAGGTGTGCAATCTCGGATGCTTTGCTACCAAGGTGTGCAATCTTGGAGGCTTTGCTACCAAGGGTTGCAATCCAAAGGATTTTGCTTTGCTACCAATCGGGGGGAGTTCCACATAACAGCTACGAGTGGAATTTGTCTCTCCATGTATTATTAGTTTCAATTTATTTCTTTTAAGTTTTAAAGTTTAATGTTTAGCACTTTAATGTTTGCTCTAATTTTTCCATTGAGATTTTTGTTGTCCATTATATTTATGGGTAACTAAATTCTCAAGTGAGGCTAATGATGAACTTGCACAGTAGATGGTATTTTTGTTTATTTTTTAATTTATGTATTTGATTTTCAATTACTAAAACTCTTTTGTTTTATCATTCTCAATTCATTGGTGATGTTTTTTTCTCCGAATAATCATAGAATTTATTTTGTTTATGGATTCAGTCATGCTTTCTCTATTGAATGGATTAGCTCTTTGATTATTTTTGGATCAATTATTTATCTATATTGATTTAATTCTTTGCTGCAATATCGCTTCCTAAGTATATTGTCGTCGTTCGATTTTCTCAATAGTGATAATAATTTATTTATTTTAAAAGTGGTGAATGATTTTTCAAAGGGTTACATCTGATTTAATCTTGGTTTATAAATCTACACCTTCCGATTGGGAATTTTGGGAATTGAGTTCCCAATTGAGTTATTTAGTGAATTAAGAATAATTAAAATATCAGATTTGTGCAAGGGATTCGCAACGCTTTACTATTTGTCAAATTTGAGTACTTTCTCCATTAATCATTTAATATTTTTCTTTAGTTTCTTTGTTCCTTCTACTATTCTTTAAATTTGTGTCTCTGTGGAATCAACATCCCAAAACTATGCTACAACTACCACGTTATTCTTTGGGCGTAAACAATAGGTTATAGCCTTTCGTGTGAAGACACAGTGTCTTCTTCATCATGCCGCGAAGGCACTTATGAGGGGCTCGTCTTTGGTTGGAGTATACGACCTCCTAGTCGTGAGTACATGAATGCATTTATAAATATATAAAAAGGGGATTTAGGGTTTATAAATAAATGTGGCTACACCAGAATGGTTAGTTCCAGGGGGATTTAGTGAAAGAGAAATGACCAAATCACCCTTTACAGGTTTTTGATATGATTTTTTATTTTTACCCTATCTTTTGCCTAAGCATCTGATTACGCCCAAAGTATAACGCGATAGTTGCAGCACAGCTTTGGGGTGTCGATTACACAGGGAAACAAGTTAACTACAAGAGAAGATGTAAACCTAAACACGAATGATAAAATCAAGTGAGAAAATATGAATATAAGTCTTGGCCTCTAAAAACATAATAAATCCTGTGACATCAATCACATAAACAAGTTCTATATGCTTATTTTTCAAATCATTCTCCACTATTGTAGATAAGTCACACTACATTGGATCAATAGGTCTTTAATAGGCTTGTAACATTAGGCTAAGGTAAAGGCTAAGAAAAAGCAGGAAGGATTCAACAAAATAAAAGAACTTAATCTCTTAGTTTAAACACAACCACTTTTAAGCACTGGATAACCTTACTTCAACACTCAACTCTTTCAACCATTTTTTTTTATAAGAGCATATCTTGGATAAGTCGCCCCTTTTCCTTTCTTTTCTTCTTTCTTTGCCATCCTTCACTTTTCTTTTTCTTCTCTTTTTTTTTCTTTTCTTTTCTTTTCCACAACCACCAACTTATCTCTTTTAATGTTCTTGGGTTATGGCAGTAATATTTTTTCATATTTCCATCCTTACTCCTCTTAAGTGCTTCTCAACAAATGTGTACAACTAAGTTCTTTTAAAAGAAGGGTAAGGATAAAATATTTGTAGGCTTATAAGGGTAAGTAAATGGGTTATCGAAAGAAACAAGGCTCAAATTATTTTTCAAGAAAGAGGCTCAAATAGGTGACTAGCGGTAAATATAGTAATGGTAAGTTTGAAAGGCTCAGACGGTTCAAAATGGCCTATATCATATCCTAAGTAATGTGCATTCCAGGAATTCGCCTCAAGTGATTATCAAATAAGTTCTAGAGCTTGTCGAGACCGCAAAAGTATTCACAAAGCAATCACACATAAAACTTCTCTAGATGCTTTAGACTAATCATATAATCTTACCGCAAACTAGAGTCTTAAACCAAATGAAGATTGATATTTAAATTATTCTCAAACCAAAGCAAGATTTAACTTCTTCTAAATGTTGTATGCTATCTCAATTAATATTATATCATTGACATGTGAATTAACTCCAAGGCTAACACAAAGCATGCTAAAAACAGATAAAAAGGGAAAGTAACACCAAGCAGTTCAATGAAAACAAAATATATTTCCTCCACCCCCAACTTAAAAATTGCATTGTCCTCAATGTTAAAGATAAAGGAAAGGAAACTCCCTTTTTAGGCAAAAGTGCACACACGCTAAAAATTGTGCACCAGCATGTGAACTACATGCCATTCCTCTTGCTAAAATTTCGATCAATTTGAAATTTTCTTGAAGAACCTAAAATATTCCTAGAACTAAGCTTGTTGGGGAGATTTCTAGCAAAATCTGCAAAATTAGTGAGCAATGTAGCAAGAATTGATGTTAGAAACAAGAAATTTTTAAGAAAAATAAGTGGGTAAGTGAGGGTTTGGAGAGATGATGAGAGAGAGAGAAGTGAGCTGCTGGTTTCATGAGGGAGAAATGAAGAAGAAAGATAGTTTTTAGGGTTTAAAAAGGGGCCAGGCTCGGGTGGGCGCTGCAGCGTGGGCTTAGGGGCGCTGCAGCGTGGGCTAATGGGCGTGTAGGCGTGCATTCTGGGCGCTGCAGCATGCCAGATGCTGGGGCGCTGGGTTGGTTGAACTGGGCCTGTTCTGCACGCTGGGGCACTGGGCCTGTTTTCTACAAGAAAAATTTGTTTGTTTGTAAAAAGAAAGAGAAAAATAAAATAAAGTCAGCCAAATAAATAATAGTATAAAAAGTAATCCTTAAAAATTAGATTAAATTAAAAGAAAAACTAGCAATTAATATTGAATAAAACTTTAATTAAAAAAAATCAAACAAATCAAAAGAAAAATAAATAAAAACGTACCTGTGTGGTATAGTTAAGGTGAATAGACTGGATCCATAAGTGGAATGTCTTCCACTTCCGAATCTTGCCTATCGATTAAGACTTTAAGACGCTGACTATTCACTTTAAAAGTCCAACCATCCCTAGTGTCCTCTATTTCCACCGCTCCATTTTCAAAAACATATTTCACTATGAAAGGACCGGTCCACCTTAACCGAAGTTTTCCAGGATGCTTATGGAGTCTAGAATCATATAAAAACACCCAATCATTAGGTTTAAATGTTTTCCTCAAAATGTTTTTTTCATGGAATACTTTCATTTTAGCCTTATAGATTCTAGAATTATCATAAGCATCGTTTCTTAATTCCTCTAACTCGGTCAACTGATATTTCCTAAGCTTACCCACTTCTCCTATGTCAAAATAAAAAGACTTGATGGCCAAATAAGCTCAATGCTCGAGCTCTACAATTAAGTGGCAAGGCTTTCCAAAAACAAGCCGATAAGGTGACATACCTAAGGGAGTTTTAAAGGCTGTACGGTAAGCCCAAAGCGCATCAACTAGTCTCAAAGACCAATCATTGCGATCTGGGTTAACCCTTTTTTTCTAAAATTTGTTTAATTCCCCTATTAGCAAGCTCTACTTGTCCACTAGTCTGAGGATGGTAGGCAATAGAAATTTTATGTATCACCCCATATTTTCTCATCAAAGCTTCAAAAGAACGGTTACAAAAATGTGTACCTCGATCACTAATTATAGCGCGTGGTGTACCAAATCAAGATAACATATTTTCTTTAAGAAATTTAATTACTGTTCTATTATCATTGCTTCGGCAAGTTGCTGCCTCTACCCACTTAGATACATAATCTATTGCCACGATGATATATTGGTATCTGAAGGAAGGAGGAAAGGGTCCCATAAAATCAATACCCTAATAATCAAAGATTTCAATCACTAAAATAGGGTTTAAGGGCATCATATTTCGATGAGACACAGCTCCTAACTTCTAACACTTCTCACATGAGTAACAATAGATGTTTGCATCTTTAAACAAGGTAGGCCAATAAAATACACACTGTAAAATTTTTGCAGCGTTTTTTTTATTGAAAAGTGCCCTTCACAAGCTTGGGAATGACAAAATTCCAAGATGTTAGCAATCTCTTCATTAAGGATGCAACGCCTTAAAATTTGGTAAGGGCAGTACTTGAAAACATAGGGGTCATCCCAATAAAAATTGTGTACCTTATATAAGAATTTCCTCTTGTCTTGAGCGCTCCAATCCATTGGTATCTCACCTGTAGCCAAATAATTCACGATATGAACAAACCATGATAAGGAAGTAACGGAGAGTAAATGCTCATCGGGAAAGTCATCCTTGATTGGTATGTCGTCAGAGGTGTCCACAAATGTGAGCCTTGAAAGATGGTCAGCCACTACATTCTCTACTCCTTTCTTGTCTTTGATGGTGATGTCAAATTCTTGTAGGAGTAGGATCCATCGTATTAGTCTTGACTTAGCATCCTTCTTTGTAAGAAGGTACTTGAGGGCTGCATGATCTGTAAAAATAAGGATAAGAGAACCAATTAAATAGGCACAAAATTTATCCAAACCAAATACTACAGCTAGCAATTCTTTTTCAGTGGTGGAGTAGTTCATTTGAGCACTATTTAAAGTTTTGCTAGTATAGTAAATGACAAAAGGTTTCCCCTCTCTTCGCTGTCCAAGAACAACACCTACAACATAGTCACTAGCATCACACATGATTTTAAAGGGTAAAGTCCAATCAAGTGACTGCATTATAGGTGCTGATGTAAGCTTGCCAATCAGCGTTTTAAAGGCCTCTTGACAAGCTTGAGTCCACTCAAAGGGGGTGTCTTTAACTAGGAGGGCATATAGTGGTCTAGATATGTTCGAAAACTTTTGTATGAACCTCCTATAAAAACCAGCATGACCAAGGAAAGATCTCACATCCTTTATTGTCTTAAGGGTAGGTAATTTAGAAATTAATTCAATCTTAGATTGATCAACCTCTATTCCTTTAGAAGAGATAATATGCCCTAAGATAATACTGGATGGTACCATGAAATAGCATTTTTCCCAATTTAAAACCAATTCTTTCTCCTCACAGTGAATCAACACTCTTTCTAAATTCATTAAGCATGCATCAAATGAAGATCCAAAAACAGTTAGGTCATCCATAAAAACTTCCATGCAATTTTCAACCATGTCACTAAAAATACTCATCATGCAACGTTGAAAAGTGGCAGGAGCATTACACAATCCAAATGGCATTCTACGAAAAGCATAGGTTCCAAAGGGACAAGTGAAAGTGGTTTTTTCTTGGTCTTCTAATGCAATTTCAATTTGATAATAACCAGAATAACAATCTGGAAAACAGTAAAAGGGATGACCAGTTATACACTCAAGAATTTGATCAAGAAAAGGGAGTGGAAAGTGGTCTTTCTGGGTGGCAGCATTTAATTTTCTATAATCAATGCACATACACCACCCGGTCACAAGTTTGGTAGGGACTAACTCTCCTAGGTCATTCTTTACCACAGTGACTCCAGACTTTTTAGGAACGACTTGTGTAGGACTTACCCATTTACTATCAGCTATGGGATATATAATTCCCGCATCTAATAGTTTTAGCACTTCATTTTTCACTACTTCTTTCATAGTGGGGTTAAGCCTACGTTGAGGGTCTCTACGAGGACTAGTTTCTTCATCCAAATTTATTTTATGCGAACAAATCAGGGGACTAATACCTTTTAAATCAGCCATGCTCCATCCTAAGGCAGATTTATGTGCATTTAGAGTTTGAATTAATTTCTTACCTTTGGTCTCAGATAATTCAGATGAGATAATAATAGGAAAATTATCACCTGGACCGAGAAAGACATGCTTTAAACCCTTAGGTAGTGGCTTCAATTCGACTTTAGGTGCTTCTACACTTGAGGGGGCTTGTTTTTCACTCTTTTTGGGCAGCTCATCAAACTTCGGTTGCCATGCCCAAGTGCCATAATCCTAGGATTTATCAAAAACAGCACAAATATCAATTATATCAGTTTTATCATCAAATAAATCAATCTCAGAATTAACAAGAATAGTTTCAAGAGGATCATAATCATGAGCTATGGAAACTCTGCCATTCATCAGTGACTCGATCATGTAAAGCTGGTGGTTTTCGTCATCATCTTCGGGTTATTTTGCAACATTGAAAATATTCACTTCAAGGGTCATGTTTCCAAATGACAGCTTCATGAGTCCATTCCTGCAATTTATTAGAGCATTTTCAGTAGCTAGAAAAGTTCTACCCAAAATCAAAGGAATTTTAGAGTTAGTGTCAACAGCAGAAGTAGTATCAAGGATTAAGAAATCAACAGGATAGTAAAATTTATCAATTTGAATCAAAACATCCTCTACCACACCCCGGCTTACTTTGACTGAATGACCAGCCAATTGTAATACCATAGTGGTTGGTTTGATTTCTCCTAAACCCAGCTATAAGTAAATAGAGAATGGCATTAGGTTTACACTAGCTCCTAAATCTAGCAAGGCTTGTCCAACTTCATGATTTCCAATGCTACATGCAATGGTTGGACAGCCAGGATCCTTGTATTTTGGGGGAATTCTTTGCTCAATCAAAGCACTCACTTACTCAGTTAGGAATACTGTTTTCTTTACATGGTGCTTCCTCTTAATTGTGCATAAATCCTTGAGAACATTTGCATAGCTGGGTACTTGTTTAATCACATGCAAGAGTGGGAGATTCAGTTTTACTTGCTTCAGGTTCTCTAGGATTTCATTATTTAGCTCCAGATTTTTCTTGTTTGATTTTAAGGCTTGAGGGAATGGTGCTTTAACAGGGCTTTTAGTAATCTCAAGGTTCTTGGGCAGTTCGGTATCACCACTACCTTGACCTTTCTCCACATCCTCGGGTTTGTTCATTGTTGGGATGTGAAGTGATTTACCACTTCTTGTCACAATGGCATTTACATTTTCCAGATTTGTTTGTGCCATGTGTTGACCATGGGGTGTGGACTGAGCTTGGGAAGAGAACTTCCCTCGCTCAGTCACACTCAAGGAGCCCATTAACCTTGACACTTGGCTCCTTATTTCTTTATTTTCTTCCACAACCTGTGTGATTAATGTTTCACACCTTTGGTTTGTCTTACCCTGTACCTCACTAAAAGCATGTAAAGCATCTTCTAAAGAACTTCTAGAGGACGAGATGCATGATACGGTGCAGGGTGTGGTCTAGGGGGTTGTGCAAGCTGCTGGTTTTCAAATTTTCAGCTGAAGTTGGGGTGATTTCGCCATCCCGGATTATAAGTGTTAGAGAATAGTGCAAAAGGCTTCTTGTACATGCCTAAGGCATTACATTATTCCTCATACATCCCTCTTATATCAACAAATGTAGGGCACTCTTGTGTAGGATTATCTATCCCACCACACAAAAAACATGGTTCCAAAGGTTCGGCTTGATTAACCACGTGTGTTGGTTTTTTAGTTTTTAATGCCTCTAACTCCCTAGTAAGCATTTCAACCTTAGCTTTCAGGTTGTCTTCCTCCCTAAGATGGTATATTCCACCACCACTAGGGTTTTCTACAGTCGTGACCTATTTATGCTTTCAGTAGCACTAGGTCCAGTCCAAGTATGAGCTTTTTCAGCAAGCTCATTGAGGTATTCTATGGCCTCATCTGGGTCTTTTTGCAGAAATTCACCATTACACATCATCTCTACGAATTAGCGCTCCCTATAGGTAAGTCCCTCATAAATTTAGCTCACTAAGCGCCAACTCTCATACCCATGGTGTGGCCATATACTTAACAACTCTTTAAATTTCTCCCAAGACTGATACAAAGTCTCATTATTCTTTTGTGTAAAGGTTGAGATTTGTCTTTTTAAAGTATTGGTCTTATGTTGAGGGAAGTATTTGTTAAAGAATACCTGAGTCATCTCATTCCACGTCCCAATAGATCGTGGTCTCAGCGAGTATAACCAACTCTTAGCTTTATCCTTCAAAGAGAAAGGAAAACAGTGGAGTCTCACAATATCATCAGTTGCATCTTGACTATGAAAAGTCGCAACTACTTCCTCAAACTCCCTAATGTGTACATATGGGTTTTCGTTTTCCAAGCCATGGAATGTAGGGACTAATTGAACCATCCCTGTTTTAAAGTCTTGATGGCGAGTGTTGGCTGGAAACATAATGCATGATGGTGTGGCTGTCCGACTAGGATGTAAATAATCTTTAAGTGTCCTAGCAACATTCTCATTAGGGTTTTCAGCCATGTTAACAAAGTTTTCTAAATTTTAGGTCGGGTGTACACTAGGGTTTGATTTAGGCGAAGTTTCACTAACGGACGTGGAAGGGAAAGGTATCTCTATTTCGGGTCCCTTAATGAACCTACCTTGCGAATCTCTCGGTCTAAGCATACACCAACTGAGTTAAAAAAAGAAATAAAACAGAACAAATCAGAAAATCAAAAACTTAAAGAAAAGAATGATAGTACCGTCTTGTCTTAGAGTTGACAATCTTCCTTGAATGTAAGCGTGTTTCCCCAGTGATGTGAGTTTTAAATTACTCGCAAGCGCACGAGTCGTTTGCAATATAGTGCTGTGCAAGTGCGAGGTCGAATCCACAGGAAATTGCGTTGTGAAAATATAAATTTATCTAAACTAATCTTATCTTAACCTAGTTCCGAGTTTTGTATTATATGTTGCAAAATAAATAAAAGCTAAACTAAATTGATTTTAAAAACTAATAAAAAGACTAAGGTTTCTGAATCCACCCCACCAAAGTTAAGCATATATTTCAATGTTTTGAAGATAGCCTATCAAAAATTCCATGAATCCAACTTAAGACAAAAAACAACAAATATCTCAATTAAATCAAAAGCATCCAATGTATCCGCTTTTAATAAATCACAAAGGAAATCCAATTTAATCAAAAACAATTTGATGTATCCATCAGATGAAACACAAGGAATATCCAACAGAACAATTTAAACACAATCAATCATAAGATTCTACTCAAATAATTGACAGAACATTTATACTAAAAACATCAGAATTGTATAAACAAAACTAAAACTAATATGCCAAACAACGGCAGGGCTTCATCTTCAACCTTAGTTGAAGATTCTAGCCACTCATAACTATGAAACTACAATTCATAATAAAAGTGCTAAACATTAAGCTAAAACAACTAAATAAAAAGAAATAAATAACTTTACATGGGAGAAATTCCACTCACTGATGGGCGGCGCTTCCCCTTGTGGTAGCAAAAGCTTCGGGATCCACCAGAATGCTAGCAGACGTCCGCTGGTTAACACCAAAGTGGCCCAGGAATTGTACACTGAATGATGAGGTCAGATGGTGTTTATATAGGGGGAGTCCCGGAGTAGCATGGGTTTCAAATTCGATGTGGGATACTGCCCGAGTGCGCTCGTTTGCAGAATGATGCGATCAATCGCAAGTGCGATCGACCGTATGTCTTGTGCGAACGATCGCATGTGCGCTCGATCGCTTGTCTGGTGCGCTCGATCGCAGGTGCACTGTACTGCAAACATTTTGATATGGGATTGTTGACCATGCGCTCGATCGTAGCATAGTGCGATCGATCGCTATTGCTCCTGAAGCTTCACATCTCCTGAAATGCTTCATTTTCTCCACAAACCTATAAAAATACACAAAACACAAAAAAGACATAAAATAAAGTGAAATACTACTAACTAAGAGCATAACAAATATAAGTTAAGGGTCTTAAATATGCAATATTTAAGACTCATCAAATACCCCCAAACTTATATTTTTCTAGTCCCTTAGCAAAACAAAATAAAAAACTAAATGAACAACAAGGATTATAAAGATAAGTTCAGTATTCATGGTATCCAAAAATTTAAGGAGCATACAAAATCATGAGATTCATTCATGAGCAAGCTTAAATAAGTCGAACCCATCTTCACAATGAATAAGAATTTAAAACCTAATTACTTGGAAGAGGCATGGTAAGACATCACAAGCTTGAATTAGTGTAAAGTGAATTAGCATATACAGATGAGGTTTCCAAATAACTTCAATGTACAAGGTAAATTCAAGTCTCAAGATCCATAGAATTTCTCATCGGAAAGAACAATGATGGCATAGTTTTTTTTTTTATACATATATATAAGGCTCTTCTATGTTTAGTTCCCTTAAGCTTTCTAATTGACCCATGTAACGAGTATGGAGTCAATGACTCCCAAACCAGATGGTTTTAGGGCATTAGATGTAAAGGCACCCCTAAGGACTTACTAACTCGAGTCAAAAAGGCTACGAATTAAACTGGACTTAATATTACCAAGCAAAATTTCCACCTTTCGACGTGAACACTCACTGCTTACTGAGGCAAGAGGTCCAGTTACTCAGTGGAAAGTTTCACAATGATCATTATGAATAAAATTTCCACCTTTTGACGTGAACACTCACTGCTTACTGAGGCAAGAGGTCCAGTTACTCAGTGGAAAGTTTATTGATGATGATTATTATAAATATTAGTAGTTTTTTTTTATATATATGCCCAAGTGTTTATCCAACAAGTCATCCGGTTTCAGTTAAGACAAGGAAACGTATACATTCTACTCACATGTCATACCTCACACAAATATATGCTAATGTGCTCGTGTGAGATTAGATCAAACATGTGAATTCTTTAAAATGCCTAAAGTAAGTAACTAAAGTTTAAACTCTATCATCAGATCATGTGTTCAAAGTTTTAAACTCACCAATGAAATCACATCACAATTTTTCAGATTAACCAAAAATTTTAGACGAACATGAACATGCATTTATCTTTACGACAAAAAGACAACAAATTAGGACAAAGTGTGTGATGTGTTTCCCATACCCCCAAACTTAAATTACACATTGACCCCAATGTGTGACTAATATGGAAAGAGCTGACCTGAGATATGGAGAACTATCTAGACTGGTATGGCTCATAGCATACCCCCAAACTTGAACTGAAGTATGCATTGTCCCTGAAAAATAAAAACTAGAAAACAAAAAAAACTGGAAACAAATATTAATCATAAATATTAAGAAATATACAGAAAAGATCAGCTGTGGGGTGCCTCCCATGAGCACTAAGTTTAAAGTCTTCAGCCAAACTCTCGCTAGAAAACTACACTCAATCCGAGTAACTAGGATCCTCCCACAGTATCGTCTCAATGTCTGGACTCCTCAAATCCAAGAACGGTTTTAGCCTCTGTCCATTTACCTTGAAAGTATTACCATTCTTTGGATCCTCAATCTCAATGGCCCCATGAGGAAAAACCGATCGAATAATAAATGAGCTTATCTATCAAGATTTGAGCTTGCCTGGAAAAAGATACAGGCGTGAATTGTAAAGAAGAACTTTCTGACCCGGCTCAAAAGCTCGTCTCAAAATATTTTGGTCATGAGTCTTCTTCATTTGTGCTTTGTATGATCGGACACACTCATATGCATCATTCTGCAGCTCCTCCAATTCATTGAGTTGGAGCTTCCTTTGTGAGCCAGCCTTAGAAAGATTGAAATTCAGTTGCTTGATAGCCCAAATACACACAATGCTCTAATTCGACCGGAAGGTGACATGCCTTTCCGTACACAATACAATAGGGAGACATGCCAATTGGTGTCTTGAAGGCTGTCCGATATGCCCACAGTGCATCAGTTAATCGTAGAAACCAATCCTTTCTACTAGGGTTCACAGTCTTCTCCAAAATTTGTTTGATCTCGCGATTTGAAATTTCCACTTGACCACTCATATGTGGGTGATACGAGGTGGCAACCTTGTGTGTGATGAAATACTTCTTCATCAATTGCTCAAAGATCTTGTTGCAAAAGTGCTTACCTCCATCACTTATGATTGCTCGAGGCGTACCAAAATGAGCAAAAATAGTATCCTTCAAGAACTGGACCACAACTTTGTGGTCATTAGTCTTGCATGCAACAGCCTCCACCCACTTGGACAGATAGTCAACAGCAACCAGAATGTACAGGTAGCCAAAGGAGTTTGGGAATGGTCCCATTAAATCAATACCCCACACATCAAAAATCTCAACAATCATAATAGGGTTGAGGGGCATCATATTCCTCCTAGAAAGACTCCCTAGCTTTTGGCAATGCTCACAAGATACACAGTAGGTGTGAGAGTCCTGAAACAGGGTAGGCCAATAGAATCCACACTGTAAAATCTTCGCAGCGGTCTTTTTAGCACTAAAATGACCTCCACAAGCATGATCATGACAGAAGGCGATGACATTAGATTGGTCATGCTCAGGAATACACCTTCTGATGATCTGATCAGGACAATACTTGAATAGGTAAGGATCATCCCAGAAAAAATGTTTTGCCATGGCCAAAAACTTTGATTTATCTTGTCGCCCCCAATGCAAGGGCAGTTGACCGGTGACAAGATAGTTCACTATATCAACGAACCACGAAGCGGGATTGTGAGCAATGTGCATCAATTACTCATCAGGAAAGGTTTCAAAAATGGGAGTGGTGGTCTCAGTGAATTCCACAATCAATCTAGACAAATGGTCTGCCACCACATTTTCTGAACCTTTCTTATCCCGAATCTCAATGTCGAACTCTTGAAGTAGCAAGATCCATCGGATAAGACAGGATTTAGCATCTTTTTTAGAGAAAAGATACTTCAATGCTACATGGTCCGAGTAGATAATGACTTTAGATCCTAACAAGTAGGATCTGAACTTGTCTAATGCAAAAACGACTGCAAGCAACTCCTTCTCAGTGGTAGAGTAATTGAGTTGTGCATCGTGTAGAGTTCGACTTGCATAGTAGATAATATGGGGAAGTTTATCAACACGCTGCCCCAAAACAACTCCAACAACATAGTCTGATGCGTCACACATAATCTCAAAGGGCACACCCCAATTGGGTGGCTGAATAATGGGTGTGGACGTCAGAATCTTCTTCAGATCCCCAAATGCTTTCTTATAATCCTCATCAAATAGAAATGGGGTATCTTTCAGCAATAACTTGCACAAGGGCTTGGTGATCTTGCTGAAATTATAGATAAATCGCCTGTAGAAGCCTGCATGGCCCCTAAAAGATCGAACCTCTTTCACTGTACGTGGGGGTGGAAGGTTGGAAATCAAATCCACATTCACTTTGTCGACCTCAATCCCTCGATGAGATACGACATACCCCAATACAATTCCTTGCTTGACCATAAAATGGCACTTCTCCCAATTAAGCACTAGGTTCTTCTCCTTGCACCGCACTAAAACCAAAGTGAGACGGTGCAGGGACTCCTCAAATGTTGAACCGAAGACAGAGAAGTCGCCCATGAAAATCTCTAAGAATCGCTCTACCATGTCAGAAAATATACTGACCGTGCACCGCTGAAAGTAGTAGTGGGTGCGTTGCATAACCCAAAGGGCATGCGACGGTAGGCGAAAGTCCCAAAAGGACAGGTAAACATTGTCTTCTCCTGATCTTCGGGGTCCACGGGGACCTGGTTATATCCAGAATAACCATCCAAAAAGCAATAATACTCGTGCCCAGCCAAACGCTCCACCATCTGATCAATAAATGGGAGTGGAAAATGATCCTTCCTTGTGGCAGCGTTCAGCTTACGGTAGTCTATACACACTCTCCACCCTGACTGAACACGAGTTGACACCAACTCGTCGTCTTTATTCTTTACTACCGTCAGTCCAGCTGGCTTGGGCACAACATGAATCGGGCTCACCCATTTGTTATCAGAGATGGGATAAATGATCCCTGCATCTAATAGCTTAATAACCTGTGCTCTCATAACCTCTTGCATAGTAGGGTTGAGCCTTCTTTGTGGCTCCCTCGATGGCTTAGCATCCTCTTCCAAATGTATCCTGTGCATCACCACCGAGGGGTTGATTCCCCTGATATCCTCAATGGTCCACCTAATAGCTTCCTTGTGCTTTCTTAAGACATCTAATAATTTCTTCTCTTGAGCTTCACCCAAATCTAAAGCTATAATCACAGGTAAACTATCGGCTGAACCTAGGAACTTATACTTAAGATTATCTAGTAAAGGCGTAAGTTCCTTCTTGGGGGTTTCAGGTTCGGTGGTCTCCTTCTTGTTATTGCTCTTCCGAGGAGGAGACTCCAAAATGGCATTCGCTTGCTCAAGTAATTTATCTAAATCTAAATCCTCTCCAAATTGAGCAAAGCATGCCTCTAGGGGGTCCTCAATGCTTGATTCATTTACAGTCTCCTCAAGAATCTCCTCCATCAAGCATACATTTCTCACTTCATCATATTCCAGTGGTTTCCTAGTGATATCAAAGATGTTCAACTCCACTGTCATATTTCCGAAGGAGATCTTCATCACCCCTGTCTTACAATTGATTAGGGCGTTAGCCGTGGCTAAGAATGGTCGCCCTAGAATCACCGGTATTTGAATCCCTACATTCTGGACCGGCTTTGTGTCAAGCACAATAAAATCCACTAGGAAATAGAATTTATCCACTTTTATCAAGACGTCCTCAACTATTCCCCGTGGTCTTTTCACTGACCTGTCAGCCAATTGAAGCGTCATGGATGTGGGCTTCAATTCTCCTAACCCCAACTGCAAATAAACTGAGTAGGGTAGAAGATTCACACTCGCCTCTAGATCCAAAAGAGTCCTCTCAATATGGCTGACTCCTATCGTGCAAGAGATGGTAGGACACCCCGGGTCCTTATACTTGATGGGTAGCTTGCACTGAAGGATTAAACTGACCTGCTCAGTCAAAAATGCCTTCTTTGGGACATTCGTCCTCCTCTTGATAGTGACCAAGTCCTTTAAAAACTTGGCATATGATGGCACGTGATGGATAGCATCCAAAAATGGGATATTGATTTGGACCTGTTTGAATACCTCCAGAATTTCCTCATACTTCCCTCCTTTCTTGGGCGCCTGTAGTCTGTCGGGGTAAGGCGCTCTAGGTACAAACGACCTAGGAGGGTCTTTCTCAGTAGATGTGGTTGTAGATGGCTCAACATCTCTCTTCTCCTTGTTGCCACTCCCTTGCCCTTGCTGCATGGCAGGGCTCTCTTCCACTCGATTGTCCACTTGTCTCCTAAACCTCAGTGTGACAACCGATTGTACTTGTTCCTCCCCGTGCATAGGAGTTGATGAACTCCCAACCATAAATTGTCCTTTCGGGTTGGGCACGGGCTGATTGGGGAACTTCCTCTTCTCTCTCTCACCCAAGTGACTTGCAATTTTCCCTATTTGACTCTCCATCTTAGCAATTGCTTGGGTGTTTACCATTGTTGCACTCCTACGTCGCTCATGGATTGGCTATTCATTTTCATGTATTCCTTAATGGTGTCCTCTAGTGACTATGAAACTAGCGCTGGTGTTTGAGTGGGAGCTTGGTAAGTAGGTAATGGTGCTAGATGGGCAGAACGACCATGACCCGGAATTTGTTGGGAAAATCTAGGAGGATATTGATTTTGACCATTATGAGGGGCTCCTCCCTGATTTATTAGTTGGTTCTGCCTTCATGAAAAATTTGGGTGGTTCCACCACCCTAGATTGTACGTCTCGGAGTACGATCCATTTGACTGCCTTCGATAGTCATTGAAAGCATTTACTTGTTCAATAGGATACTCGGCACAAGCCGGCATTGATGGGCAATTATGTGCTAGATGCATGGGACTAGCAGAGATGGAACAGCTTTCAACATTGAATGTGTTGCCAGCATTGATGGATTGGCTCACAGTGAGAGCGTCAATCTTCTTTGTGAGGGCATCTAACTTTATCCTCAAATCAGTGTCCTCTCTGACCTCGTCGATGCCTCCCCTCTTAGGAGCACGAATGGACTTATCTCGACAGCTTGAAAAATCCCACTACTGCGAGTTATCGGACAACTTGTCCAACGCCATATATGCTTCATCTCCTGTCAGACTCAAGAATGCCCCCCCATTCATAGACTCGTTCATGCTACGGTTGGTTTGAGTCAACCCTTGGTAGAAGAACTGAACGAGTCTCCACTTCTCATATCCCTGTGGAGGGCATCTGATCAGTAGCTCTTTGAAGCGCTCCCAACTCTCAGAAAATTTTTCATCCTCATCCTGAGTGAAAGAGCTAATCTCCTTTCAGCACTCATTCACTCTAGACATTCGGAAAAACTTAAGATAAAATTTGCTAAGCAGGTTTTCCCAAGATGTAATAGACCCGGGCGTGTTGGAATCCAACCACGCCCTAGCTCTATCGTGAAGAGAAAAAGGGAAGAGTCGAAGATAGACTGACTCCTCAGAGAAGTTCTAGAATTTAAATGTGGCACAAATGTCTTTGAACTTCTTCACATGACTATAAGGATTTTCAGGATCTAAGCCATGGAATGAGGGTAAGAGTTGGATAACATGTGGCTTTAAGTCAAAGTGGGTGGCATTGGTAGGTGGCAACACTATGCAAGAGGATGAGTTTGTCACAACGGGTGCGAACAAATGCCTAAGGGATGTAGTGGAGTCCACGTTCCAAGCTCTAGGTTGCTCTACATGTTCAGGATGATATGCATCCCTAAAATTCTCTCCCATCTCAACAGTCTCTCTCTCAACTAGTGCTCTTCTCTGTCTCCTAAGAGTTCTTTCTACGTCAGGATCTAAATGTATCAAATCTAAGTTCAATGATCTCCGACCAAGCATACACCAACAGAAAACAATGAAGTACTAACCAGCAGAAACAACATAATAAAGCAAAAATAGCAAACACATTACTCACAAAAATTAACAAATTTTTTATATAAAAAAAAATTGATAACTAAGTAGTAGAAAAATAAAATCAATTCAGACCAAAAATTTTCATAAACCAAACAATTCCTAGGCAATGGTGCCAAAAACTTGTTGTGAGTTTGAAATTACTCGCAAGCGCACGAGTCGTTTGCAATATAGCGTTGTGAAAGTGCGAGGTCGAATCCACAGGGAATTGCATTGTGAAAATATAAATTTATCTAAACTAATCTTATCTTAACATAGTTCCGAGTTTTGTATTATATGTTGCAAAATAAATAAAAGCTAAACTAAATTGATTTTAAAAACTAATAAAAAGACTAAGGTTTCTGAATCCACCCCACTAATAAAAAGACTAAGGTTTCTGAATCCACCCCGCCAAAGTTAAGCATATATCTCAATGTTCTAAAGATATCCTATCAAAAAATTCCATGAATCCAACTTAAGACAAAAAACAACAAATATCCCAATTAAACCAAAAGCATCCAATGTATCCACTTTTAACAAATCACAAAGGAAATCCAATTTAATCAAAAACAATTTGATGTATCCATCAAATGAAACACAAGGAATATCCAACAGAACAATTTAAACACAATCAATCATGAGATTCTACTCAAATAATTGACAGAACATTTATATTAAAAACATCAGAATTGTATAAACAAAACTAAAACTAATATGCCAAACAACGGCAGGGCTTCATCTTCAACCTTAGTTGAAGATTCTAGCCACTCATAACTATGAAACTACAATTCATAATAAAAGTGCTAAACATTAAACTAAAACAACTAAATAAAAAGAAATAAATAACTTTACATGGGAGAAATTCCACTCGCTGATGGGTGGCGCTTCCCCTCGTGGTAGCAAAGCCTTCGAGATCCACCAGAATGCTAGCAGACGTCCACTGGTTAACACCAAAGTGGCCCAGGAATTATACACTGAATGATGAGGTCAGATGGTGTTTATATAGGGGGAGTCCTGGAGTAGCATGGGTTTCAAATTCGATGTGGGATACTGCCCAAGTACGCTCGACCGCAGAATGATGCAATCGATCGATCGTATGTCTTGTGCGCACGATCACATGTGCGCTCGATCGCGTGTCAGGTGCGCTCGATCGCAGGTGCACTGTACTGCAAACATTTCGATGTGGGATTGTTGACCATGCGCTCGATCGCAGCATAGTGCGATCGATTACTATTGCTCCTGAAGCTTCACATCTCCTGAAATGCTTCATTTTCTCCACAAACCTATAAAAATACACAAAACACAAAAAAGACATAAAATAAAGTGAAATACTACTAAGTAAGAGCATAACAAATATAAGTTAAGGGTCTTAAATATGCAATATTTAAGACTCATCACCCAGCAACGGTGCCAAAATTTGATTACGCACAAAGTATAACGCGGTAGTTGCAGAACAACTTTGGGGTGTCAATTCCACAAGGAAACAAGTTAACTATAAGTGAAGATGTAAACCTAAACACGAACAATAAAATCAAGTGAGAAAATATGAAGTTTTGATAATGAAGTAATTGAGAGCAAATTCTGTAATAAATTGAGAATAATAATAGAGGAACAATAAGGTTTCGGGAATCCTCCCTAGGTTCGTTGCCTTTTTCCAATCTTGATTCAGTTGTTTTTATCTCGATTGCATGTTTCACATCCCAAACAAGCAATCGACAGATATTCAATTAAAGTGCGTATGTAAACCCTAATGTAATTGATATGAAATACTCTTTACATGACCTATCCTATAGATTTATCAAGAAACGACAATATATCTTTAACGACGATATTGCAGTAATGGACAAACCTAAAAGATAAGTCTACCGGACTCAATCATACCCAAACAACGTGACATAAGAGGAGCATGACTAAACTTATATCAATGAGAAAGATACAATCACCGGATTTAAGAGAAAATCTTCTAATTAGATTAAAGAGTAAATCATAACAATATTTGACAATAAATCCCAATTACAAGTGAACCAATAAAGGAAAATAAAGAACAATTACACCTAGGAATTCATCCCTTCACCTTGCTTGGAGATTAGTTTGCCATAGATCTCATGACTGAACACTTTGATGGAGGAGAATATGGCTGCTTCTTTGAGTTTTCCAGACTTTGATTCCTCTATCTCTCTCTTCAACCCTAAGTGATCTATTTATAGTACAAAAGTCCCAAGGTGTTTTCAGGTTTAATCTATTGTTAAAACCCTAATTAAGTTCTAAATCGGAGATAGAAAAACATGCGCGCGCAGCGGTTCTCCTTTGTGGGTGCCGCAGCCTTGCCTTTAGCTTTGGGTGTGGAGGTGTTGGGCGCCGCAGCGCACTCTGGTGGTTCAAGAGTTAAGGCTTCTGGGTGCCGCGGCCCTGCCTAGTCCAGGCCTCGGCGCACACTGATAACTTGATTTTTCTTCATGTTTGCTTCTCCGCAACCACTCCGACACTTTGTTATGCATGGAATCTTGGTGCTTTAAGCAACGATCGTTTTTCCTTCTCTTTTGGACTCAAAGTACCTAAAAATGCACCGAATTAAATCACTAATCCAAGAATATCACATTAGAGTTATTAACGTATAAAAGTGCAATTAAGACAGAGATCAACCCTAAAATGCTAACAATTAAGCACTATTGAGATACATTTTATGGCTCTCATAAGCTGCCCTTTCGAGTTTTCAACTTAGCATGCCTTTTTTTTAGTCGGTGAGATGGAATAAGGGATAACAATGAAAGGGGGAAATAAAATTACAAATAGTACTTTTTAAACTTGTTTAGGTTGATGGGCTCGGTGAATTCATTACCATCAAGGTCAAGTAGACAAGAAAAACTCTTACTAATAGGATTTTCTTAACTTGATAGACGACCTAATTTGGTCTCAAATTTCCTCTTGGATCAAAGCCAAGAGGCATTAGTTCCTTTATCACATAATCTCTTTCTTTTATATCTCTAAGTCTCACTTTCTTTTTGAAAGCACAAGCAACCCTCTTTTTGTACCCTTGCACATGGTGGAGAGCTTTCAACCTTTTCTCATTGATTAAGGCCAACTCATCATATCTCCCTCATACCCAATCATTCTCTTCCAAAGAGATCAACACCTATATAAATGAGTCACTATCCATTAGACTTTGTAACAACTATTACGACCATCAACGGGTATGATAAGGATGCTTAGGCCTTTTAATTTCACTTGAATCCATTCCTATTCAGCCATCAGAATGTTCATAGCCTCCCTATCCAAGGTTTGAACCCAATCACTAGCTTTTGGTGCTTCTATCTTCTTCTTTTCTTCCTCCTTCTTAGAAAATTTGAGATAAAAGAATATCTTGAATCCTAGATATCTCTTCTAAGTCCTTCTATTAATCCATGACTTTCGAAATCCACATTAGGGAAAGTCATCACCTACCTTCACAAAACTTCCATTCAACTTTCCCTTTATGTCTTTACTTGGCTTATGTCCCAAGCTGTGTCTTCCAAATGGTTGTTTGAAGTCTTGAAAGCTTGACACTCCTTGTCCATACTTGCCTAGACCTTCCCCTGAGAGACAATGCATGTTCTTCATAATATGGGTGACCATTGGGTTAATATAAGGGTCAAAATCTCTAAGCATCGTGTAAGTAACTACCACCTCTTCAAAAGAAAATCCATGTAAACCCTTATCTTCTAATTGTATCCCAAAGATAAGAGCAATCCCAATATCCTTTACAAACAAAGTTACCACTTTTTCACCTTCTTTATACTTAAGGTGGAAGGAACCATGCCTACACTGTGGATCTAAGGCCTTCCTAACAAAAAGTTGAAGGAAACAGGTATGTCTACCACATAGAAATCTATCATTTGCTCATTCAGGCCTAGAGCACACCTTAGAACCATCATTAGTCTAGTGGAACCCCTATTTGTATTGTCAAAAGCCTTAACCATTTGATTACTAGGGGTGAAATCAACTTATTCAAGTCCTAAGATCTTAGCAAGTCCTAGGGTGGATCTATTGCCTACCAAAACCACTGTTATCTTCTTTCCACAACTCTTTGTGGTCAAATACAACACATTGGTGTGATTACATCCACTAAAAGGGTAGATCCTTATCACTGAAGAACATTTATGAGTCCCCTTTCTTTGAGATGCCAATAAGGGCCAGAAATTCATCTAGTGAAACATTTGTTAGGACTTCCACTAATCCCCAAATGGTCTATTAATTCTTGTTGATACTTCTTAGATGATATCAACATGCCCCATATGGAAATATTGGCATGCATTTTCTTCAAATGATGCAATACTGGATCCCCCCCTCCTCTTCTTTTTCCTTCCCTTTCATCACTCTCGCCTTTTCTAAAATCACTCCCCTCCTCGTTCTCTTCTTCCTTTCTAGGGTTGTTTACCTTGAGGTGAGGTGATTTGAAATGGTATTGTCAATTTCTTATTATCTGATGTGTTGTAGAAAGTAAAGAATTTTTCTACTTTAAATGTCAACCCTGCTGGATCTAATCCATCAAATTTGGGAACATCAAGTCTTATATTTCTTATTGGATTATACTGTTGAATCCTAGTTGTAATGGTTGTGTTGAATCATTCAAGAATATGCAAACATATTTTCAAAAAGAACAATCTAATCTCAATGAAAGCACTAATTGTTAAGATCTATGCTTATCTACTTACTGTTCAAATGTTTGGGAGAAAATAAAATGACTTTCACTATTCGAGCTAGTGACTGCTCCAAAAGAAAGAGAGGTTGAGAAATAAGAACTGATTTATTTCTTTTTCTAATACCTTCTTTACAATTTCAGAGTAGTATTTATATAAGAATCTACTATATTAAAGAGATTAACTACTAACTACAATGTAACTGGTTTGTAACTAACTCAACTACCTTCAAACTGATTTTTCAATTCAATACATAGCCCTTGCTCCAAATGGGTATTGTCTTGTTTCTATTGCTAATTCCTCTCCTCTGATATTCTTCAGCAATTTCATCAACAATCCTTTCCTTATCTTCCTTATCCTCTGTCATGTGATCACTTTCCATTACTTTCTCTTCTTCTACCCCATTATTCATATGAGCTTGTATATCTTTGATGATCAATACTTGATCAATTCCATTTGCCCTTGCGGGTTTGTATCAATAAGATTTATACTTGAATGTAAACCAATTACATGAAAGATCATGTTTTGGCTAGTGAAAGTATATAGGAAGGAGATTTTAGTACCCGCCCTATCACATAACTCCTATCTAAGAACCTGAAAGAAACTATCAGAGATTGGTTGTTGTGTCTTCTGTTTAGAACATGTTGTTGCTGTGCTTTTTGTGTGTTGAAAATCATGGAAAGGGTTTATATAGGTAAAACAAAATCAAAATGACATCGAGATGGATGGTACGGATGATCTGCAATCTTTTTAGAAGGTTGTAGGGAGATAATAAAATCAGGAGGATTTGCAAAATTGAAATGGGATCGGGATTGAGGGTATAAATTATCTATAATCTTTTTGGATGGTTGTGGTTAGTCAAATAGAAGATTCACATAATGGAAACAAAATCAGAAGATTTTCATAATCGAAACGAAATCGAGAAGATTTTCATAATAAAGAATAAGGATTTGAAAGATCAAATCACAAGAATCGAGAGATTCCCACGCTTTAACTTATCGGTGGGTCCTAAGAACCGATTGATCAAGTGGACCCATCGATCGGCCCATTTAGCCCACCAATAGTTGGCCTGGCCTAGATTAGTTTTGATTTTAGGTTTTTGGGTCTGCTTTGGTTCTCAACGTTTGGTTAGGTTTGTTTGGGTTTATGTAATTAGTTTCTTTAAAATCACACCATGGTTCTTTCACTCATCCAACTCAAGCATCTTGGATCATAGTCTTATCATCGGCCCCACACATAGCCTATTTTAAAATTTAGAACGAAATTAGATGTTTATACATGTTGTCTCAACCACAATTGCATCACCAATTTCAACTTTATTCAAATTATCCACTTGTGAGTTGCCTCACACCTCCCTTAGTTGATCACTCATGCCACATCTGATAATTTGTTGTAACTTGTTGATTAGTGCGTATGTACTGTCGTTGCCATGTGGTTTTCTATGGATAGTGGTTGGAAAATTGAAAACCAAAAATCAGCACCCAACTCTTTAAGCTTAGGGACAACCATGGTGAAGGAAAGGTTGTCAGCAGCTCTTCTCAAGATAATATGGTCAAAGTTATGTTCCTTTTCCGTAACAGGTTCTTTCATTTTCCTCCTATTATTTGGAGCAACACTGCTATCTTCTTTCTTGCCACTGACTTCCTTTCTTTTGCCTTAACCTTGTTCATTATTGCCTCTGTATTGCTTACCATTGTTCTACCAACCACTTCCTTGTTAGCCATTTCCTACTCTGCCACTATCTTACCAACTGTTGCTTTGCTCACAGTTACCCAAATGTCATCATTATCACTATCACTCCTGATACCATTTATGCAAACTTCCTTGCATGGGTTTCTGTAATTCAAGTTTTTAAGAAAATCCATGGTAGTTATGGGGGTATGTGTATGGGGAATTCGATTTTGGGGACGTGTTTGGTGATTGGAGAGATAAGGGTGGATGGGTCAAAGGTATTTGAGGATTCCTCAATCATGTTTAGAAAGTTGGGTGGTGGTATGGTGTGGGGTTTTGGGAAATCTTTGACTTCTCTAGACTAGAGGAAAGATTTGACTCAATTCCTTGGGTATATGACCTAACTAGAGGAAAGCTAGTGTGCTTCCAATCACTAGGTGCCCAACAATATCACAATACTTGTGATAGAAAGCACTTGTAATTTCATTTTTTCCAAGTTCTTTTAAACCATTAATTTGTTGAATTGCTAGTTTGACCTCCTCTTGGGTGAATGCATGATCCAGAAACTCTTTTACTTAAAATTATGAGGGACAACTGATTTGCTGAACCTTCCTTTTGACCTCTACATCTAGTATAGACAATGGTCCACAGTAAATTTATTTATGGTGTTCCACAAGGATTGACTTGATCTGCACATGGTAAGATATGAGGTTGCGCTCTTAATCTTGATGTGATTTATTATGATTTTTTATTTATCTTTTGGAGGCCATCTGATGGAAGAATTTGGCATTTCTATCTCCATTTAGAATCCAATTAGTGTGAGCCCTTTGAGCCCAATACATATGCCCTTTGAGCCCTTTGAGCCCAGTACATATGGCCTTTGAGCCCTTTGAATTTGGTGATCCAAGTTCTAGTTGAATGTTTCCTTCCCCCTGTGTCACACCACCTCTATTTCCCAAAGTAGCATCTTGATCATTTATCTTTGGAATCTTCCTTGGGCTACCCTCATCCTCTTCACTGGTCTCTGTTCCTTCTTTGCCTCTTCAATTTTTTAATACATCATTAACCTACTTTGATGTTGTTTGTCCTGCTGAAAGGACATCATCTTTCATTACCCTAAAAGGCTAAAGGGTTTGTGATGTTAGGGTTAAACTACCCTATCCCTACGGATCTTGAGATACGAATATAGAGAAGAAAATAAAAATAAATCAAAAACAAACACACAGCACAGATTTACGTGGTTCACCCAAACTCGGGTTATGTCCACGGAGTTGCAGCTATTTCACTATGTCTTGAACAACAATACAAGGAGGTCTCACCCCTAGACACCCTTTCACAGTATTCCCAAAAAAAGATGGCTCACTCACTTACACAAAAGAATAAAATGAAACTCTTATATTTTCGGGTTAAAATAAAACAGATACCAAACAGTGCTGAAAAGACCAGATTGAACAAAATAAAAGAAAACCACCAGGCTCCACACATAGTCTAACAATCTCCCACTTGGAGACTGGTCCAATCACCAACACCAAGCACCACATGCCTTCAAACAAAGCAACCATCGCCGCAACTCATTCACCTGTCCTCAAGCTTGAAGACCAACTGAAGCTGAGCACAGCTTCAATTTCTCAATAGTGACACCCTTAGTCAACATATCTGCTAGATTCTCAGTTCCACGAATCTCCTCCAGTACCAACTGTTCACTGTCGAGAAGAGAGCGAATAAATTGATATCTCAACTGTATATGCTTTGTCCTGGAATGAAACACCGGATTCTTAGCAAGAAAAATAGCACTCTGACTATCACTGTGTAGAGTACCCCTCTCATTCTTCTTACCCAGCTCATCCAAGAGACCCTGTAACCAAACCATCTCTTTCCCAGCTTCAGTTATGGCTACATACTCAGCTTCTGTAGTTGAGAGAGAAACAATTTTCTATAACTTAGAAGCCCAACTTACAGCTGTACCACCTAGAGTATACACAATCCCTGTAGTACTCTTCCTGCTATCAACATCACCAGCTAAATCCGCATCCACAAAACCCTGTAGTTTTAAACCTGCCCTTGTGAAGCACAGAGATATATCTGAAGTTCCTTTCAAATACCTTGGGATCCATTTGACTGCCTTCCAATGTTGTTTTCCCGGATTACTCATGTACCTACTCACTACTCCCACTGCATGTGTAATGTCCGGTCTTGTGCAGACCATGGCGTACATAAGACTTCCAATAGCTGAGGCATAGGGAACCCTACTCATGTAGTCTTGCTCCTGTTCTGTCTTTGGTAACTGATCCTTAGATAGTCTAAAATGACTAGCCAAAGGTGTGCTCACTGGCTTAGCACTATCTATGTTAAATCGACTGAGAACCTTCTTCACATACTCTGTCTGTGAAAGTTTCAAAGTCTCACTGACTCTATCTCTGATGATTCTCATACCAAGGATTTGTTTTGCAGCACCCAAATCCTTTATTGCAAACTGTTTTGACAACTACCTCTTAAGATTATTAATCTCCTCAATGTTAGACCCTGCAACGAGCATATCATCCACATACAACAATAATAGGATATAAGAGTTGTCAAAACTCTTAACATAGCAACAATGGTTTGCCTGGCACCTTGTGAACCCGGTGCTACACATGAAGCTGTCAAACTTCTTGTACCATTATCTTGGAGCTTGTTTCAACCCATACAAACTCTTTCTCAGTTTGCAAACCTGATTTTCATTTCCCTGCATGGTAAATCCTTGTGGCTGATGCATATAAATATCCTCCTCCAAATCACCATGAAAGAATGTTGTCTTGACATCTAACTATTCAAAATGTAGGTTCTTTGCAACCACAATTCCCAGTACCAGCCTGATTGTTGTTAGCTTCACAACTGGAGAGAAAATATATGTGTAATCAACACCCTCTTTCTGTTGAAACCCTTTCACAACCAATTTGGCCTTGTAGCGCTTGCTACCATCATGCTCTTCTTTGACTCTGTACACCCATTTGTTATGTAAAGCTTTCTTTCTTTCTGGCAATTCAGTTAGTTCCCATGTTTGATTCGTCATCAGTGAGTCCATCTCATCCTTCATGGCCAACTCCCACTTGCTATAATTTTTAACCTGCAAAGCTTCATCATAACATTTTGGCTCACCATTGTTAGTCAACAAAATATAGAACAAGGATAGTGAGAACCGCTGTGGAGGTCTAATGTTCCTAGAAGACCTTCGGACAGCACTTATAGGCGTACACTGTTCTACCTATGAGTCTGTATTCTCATCATTTTCCTGACTCTTACTCTGCACTGTGCTCTCAGAAAATTCATCGAAGTCAACAAACTCAGACTTCTTTGGTTTTGGCCCTGTAACAATAGATTCTGCACTTGACCTGTCTTTATACATAACCTGTTCATTGAAAATCACATTTTTACTCCTGATGATTTTTCGATTTTGATTATCCCAAAATCGATAACCAAAAGCTTCATCACCATAGCCAATAACGAAACATTTTCTGGAATTAGCATCTAGTTTTCTGCGAGCATCAGAGTCAATATGAACATAAGATAAACAGTCAAAAACTTTTAAGTAAGAAAGGTTTACCTCCTTTCCACTTCATACATCTTCAGGTATCCTGCAATCCAAAGGAATTGACGGTCCTCGATTTATCAAGTGAGCTGCTGTGCTAACTGCATCGGCCTAAAAAGTTTCTGGCAACCCAACATGCAACATCATACTTCTAGCACGCTCATTGAGGGTCCTGTTTATGCGCTCAGCCACACCATTCTGCTATGGTGTCCCGGGAATAGTCTTCTCCATCCTAATCCCATTAGCAACACAAAATTCTCTAAACCCCCCATCTATGTACTCTCCACCATCAAACATTTTACCTTTAAACCTGTTTCAGTCTCAACCATGGCCTTCCATTTCTTAAAGGTCTCAAATACCTTAGATTTATTTTTCAGAAAAATAAACCCATACCTTCCTGCTTGAGTCATCAATAAATGTGATATAATACCGTGAACCTCCAAGAGATGCAACTGGGGAAGCTCCCAACAAATCTGTGTGTACCAACTCCAATTTTTCAGACTTTGGAGTTTTGCCTCCGTTCAAGAAACTAACCTTTGTCTGTTTCCCAAGAATGCAGCTTTCACACAAATCAAAGTCAAGGGATTTCAACTCTGGCAGTTTCCCTTTAGACAACATCACTTTCATCCCTTTTTCGCTCATGTGACCAAGCCTGCGGTGCCATAGGTTTGTATCAACTTTTGTATCAACCACTGCAATAGTATCTCTCACACTTGAGGTCATGTACAGAATACCTGTTTTTGTTCCACGAGCCACTACCATGGCTCCCTTCGTAATCTTCCAAGTACCAGCCCCAAATGTCACCGCGTGACCTTCAGCATCAAACTGTCCTACAAAGATCAAGTTCCTCATCAATTTTGGAACATGTCACACTTTCTGTATCAACCACACACACCTATTCGGCAATTTAATGCGAACATTTCCCATACCCACAATATCCAAGGCTTCTCCATCAGCCAAATATTAATTCCCAAAATCACCTGTCACATAGTGCTCCATGATTTCTCGGTGTGCAGTGGTATGGAAAGAAGCTCCTGAGTCTAAAACCCAAGAGTCAATGGGACTGTCAACAGAAAGTAATAGGGCATCCTGTAGTTCTTCTGTCACAGCATTTGCAGCATCGTTCTCATTCCTTTTCTTCTGCAGTTCTCTACAATTTTTCTTAAAGTGGCCAGTCTTGCCACAATTCTAGCATTCCAGTTGTCGTCCAGATCTGGATTTACTCCTACCTCCTTTTCTGGATTTTGATCTACTCTGATTAGAATTTCTATCCTGTGCTCTACCTCCTGTCTCAAGATTTAAAGCGGAACCAGAACCTGAGGTTTCACCCACATCTCTCCTGCGAACCTCCTCGCTTAAAATCAAATCCTGAATATCTTCATATTTGAGTTTATTCTTCCCTGCAGAATTATTCACCGCCATTCTCATGGCTTCCCAACTGTTTGGCAAAGAAGCCAAAACAATTAGAGCACGAATCTCATCATCAAAATTAATCTCACAGAGGACAATTGATTAACAATTATATTGAACTCATTCAGATGTTGCGCAACAGGGGTACTTTCCGCTATCTTCAAATTGAACAACTTTTTCATCAGATGCACTTTGTTGTTAGCCGACGATTTTTCATACATACTGGACAAAGCCGCCATCATATCCTTGGTGGTCTTCTCCTTCATAACATTGTGCACAACTGATCTTGATAGAGTTAATCGAATAACTCCCAGTACCTGTCTATCAAGAAGATTTCATTCATCTTCTTTCATACTGTCTGGCTTTGCCCCTAACAAAGGCAAATGTAATTGCTTCCCATAGAGATAATCCTCGATTTGCATCCTCCAATACCCAAAATCTGTGCCATCGAATTTCTCGATTCCTGTCGCCTTTCCTTCTTCTCCTGCCATCGCTCTCACTCAAAAAACCGATAGTTCTGATACCATTTGTCACGGGCTGGCAAGCTTAAGTCGCTAACCGTGTGGCCTTAGGCTCGGAAACACCTCTGTGGAATGCCTAAGTCAGCCTTCCTCATTGTCACAAGGTCATTTATCAGCATAACACTCAACCTGTGCGGCGCCCCGCCCTCACGGGACCAACCTTCAATCTGCCTGGTACTATTTCTCGAGACCAACTGGTTTCACCCTGCCTTGGGCTCATCAGGGAAGCGGCTCCAGCCCCCGACCAGCTTGTGCAGGGTGGCCTAATCCCTCTCGCACTCTTGCGAGCTCCCGCATTGCTAATCTTCTTCGCATCACGACTCCCTGCACCCATTGTGCCCCAGAAGCTGTTCCCTCCTATCGATCCCGATTTTAGGGGTCGTGACATACTCCCCCCGTTTAAAACCTTGCACGCCCTCGTGCAAGCGTACCTTCGGCAACATCTCATACCAAGACCCACACATCCAACTCCTTACTCCCTGCCTGCTTGTTCTCTCGATAAGTGCTTGGCGAGCGTGGGCATACCCTGCCTGCTTGAGCTCCCACAAGTGCTTGGTGAATGCACACATGCATACCCTGCTTTCTTGGCGGCGGTCAAGTGCTTGGCGAATGCGTGCATGTAGTTGAAGATGTGAGACCTGCTCTAATACTAGTTGTTAGGGTTAAACTAACCTATCCTACGGATCTTAAGATGCGAATATAGAGAATAAAATAGAAATAAATCAAAGACAAACACACAACACATAGATTTACGTGGTTCACCCTAACTCGGGTTACGTCCAAGGAGTTGCAACGATTTCACTATGTCTTGAACAACAAGACAATGAGGTCTCACCCCTAGACACCCTTTCACAGTATTCCCAAAAAAAGATGGCTCACTCACTTACACAAAAGAATAAAATGAAACCCTTATATTTCCGGGTTAAAATAAAATAGATACCAAATAGTGCTGAAAAGACCAGATTGGACAAAATAAAAAAAACAACCAGGCTCCACACATAGCCTAACATGCGACGTGTCACTGTTATTGGTGTAAGCTTGCGAGAGAAATTTTCGAGTTACGTGTTATTTTAGCGTGAAGCCAAAACAACAGATAACTGAAGTCACCATTTGACTTTTAAGTGGGCCAAGTCTCTCATCACTAGTCTGCGATCACTAGTTTGTGAGAAATTTGGGGCAAGATATTGGTACAAAGTGGATTATAAGCTGAGAATAGATCCAGTAATACAAAACAGACATCACAGTGCAGAAAAAACTAACTTTATGCCAAATTACCGATCTAGTTAAAGAAAAAATTGATCGGTGGTTTAGGATTAGTGATTGGTCATTTGGGATTACTAATCGGTTCCTTGGGAGGACTGATTGGAAATTTCGTAGTGTCGGAAAGAAAATGTGTACTTTTAGGCATATTTTTTATTTAAACATGCAAAAATGCAACAATCTACTTTATGTGAACATGTAATCCTATAACGGAATCAATAAAAACAAAACTAAATTACATGTGAGATAGATTCATATCTTAATTTACGAAGTAACATAACAGATTTATGAAGGTTTGAAGACGATATAAGAATATATGTTTACGATTATCAATGCAAGCACGTCAATTATCTTATCATATCTAAGAATTATAAAAAATTTAAGAACAACAAGGCGTTGTGATACTACCCTCTTGCGACACCAAATTCACGTGTTGTTGTGTTGCGTCCTCAAAGATCCCAATGCCTTTTAGAAGTTGGTGAAAGACGAGGGTCAGTGTTAAAATCTGTCATTCGCATCCATACAGAATGGTAGCTCTGCCTGTTGGTGTCCTGTGTTGTCATTAACGCTAGAACCATCCCCATTTGGGTTCGTTGTCTCAAAATTAAGTGAAAAGTCCAAAAAAGCTCAATTAATTGGCTCCTCTGTCAAGTCCAGATGAAAAGAAAGTTTGTACCATTCCTCTCCTCTCAGCTTGATGGATGGATTCAACTACTTCCATATTCCCTTGGAAGATTGCCGCATTTATCAAGAAATCCTCTTCCATTCCTTCAAGATGCAACCACCTGGACTGATTGTCTGGAGGTTGTGAAATAACCCCCGTTGAGGTCAATGCTTCCCAAATGTTCAAAGTCTTCCATCCTAGCTCTCTGTAATCGATCTTCCAACCATGCCAGTTCCTCTAGATTTAGTTGTTCCTCGTGGGGTGAGAATTCGGGCCATTCTTCTTCTTTTCGAGGAAGCAGCACAATTAGTGTGATTGGAGGAGAGTCTGGGGATGGAATGAAGGCCTTGTCTTGTATTCCATTCAAGTCTAAAGTTGCTTCTCCCATACCATCTTGGTTTAGCTGCACGTCCGTGACTTGTCCTTGTAGACCATTACCTAAAAAGTAGTCATGCATGACAATCGATTCCTGTTGTGGAGGTACAACATGTTCTCCCTTGTCACCATGTTCATCCTCTTGTATATGGACTTCCCTTTGCTTGTATGATTTGACTGGTGCATTATTCCCGTGGTTCTTTTGTTTGCATGATTATGATGTCATTTGGATTTAGATTTAAATAAATTTAAATAACTTAAATCAATTTATTTAAATTTCTTCAAGTAAAAATTATCTTAAAACTGATTTAAATTGTTTAAATCTGAACCATACTTATAAAACGCTTTAATAGCATTATGAAAGAGAATGTCAATGAGATCCGTGGGATGTCATCCGTTTCTTTGTTTATCATCCCCTCGACATCCACATTTTCATATGGGCAGTTTGGCACTATGTCCAATAATGTCACATAAACAGCAAAATTTGCAAATCCATTGGTCATTACAATTCACCATCAACTCTTTGTATCATAAGACCCACAATAAGCGATCACTACATATTGATGGTTGAAATCCTAATTGAAACCAATTACAATCCTAGATAATCAAATTATTAATTTAACCGAAGCATTTTTAAGTTAGAGAAATTAAACCATTAGTTATGCAACTATTTTTAAAGAAAAGACGTAACCTATTTGATAAACTTTATAAAATAGTTTCTATTTCTTATAAATTAAAACCAAACACCACTAAATAAACAAAAAGGGTTTATGAAATGATTTTTGTTTTTAAAAATTTAAGTTCTCATTAAAAAAAAAATAAAAACTGTTTTCACTGTTGTTTTATTAAATTTTAAACAGTTTATAACTTCACTGTTGTTTTATTATAAATCGTCTCTACTACTAAACCGTCACACCGTATACTCAGTATATGAAAAAGTTACAAGCAAAGAATAATCAAATTCGGCTCAAAGTCTTTTTGGCCAAGCTCATTTGTCACTGATCCATGCGTGTATGTGAGTGTGTGAGAGAGAGATTTGTACATTAAGAACTATAACTTTTTGTATGCATTTCACTCTCTTATCAGCTTACAAAAATTTCAAGAATAAAAAGTATAAACAAATGATATTTCTGGTAAGTACACATGAAAAGAAAAAGAAAAGAAAAGGAAGTACGTGCAATCACTGATGAAAAAAAATATATTAAATACAGGTATTGGTAGTGAGGAAAAAATATAGTTGTGGGATTTCATAGGACAAGCCACGAAATGCTTGTACTTTTGCAGTTTCATGGAGAGGATGACGCAATTGATTCACCTCCATATACATATCCACGAAAAGATAGACCAATAACCGGCCAGTGTTTGCTCAGTATCCAAATGCCAGACACAGCAAAATAGGGCCCTGAAGTGAAATATAAGAATTTATGAGAGTGGACAGACTGTATAATTCAAAATCAGCCATAGAAAACCATTAGACGTACATCCTAAAATATTACTTGGCATAGCAAAGCGCAACGAGAAGAAAAATATCAGTTAGCTACAATATTTCTCAGAATGTCATGCAAGCGTGTGCGCAAATAAAGCATCCCAAAGTTGCAGAACACAGTATTGAGTTACAAGAGCACCTATCAGAGCAAAACCCTTCTATAGGGTATAGAGTATAGACCATGTAATCTAAGGATTGGATCCAGAAAGAATTTATGGTAGTTGCAAACATTTAAATATGCTTCAAAGTAGTTTCCTTCTTCAGTAAAATATATATCATTTTCTCATACTTCCTCTTCTCCTTTCTAAGACCCCGAAAATGGAAAGCTTTCAATTGATGGAATACCAGCCTAAACAGGATAAGTTTGTTATAATTGTTTTAGATATAGTTTCCTAGTTACATATATGTATTAGGTTTTCAGTTTTCCTATTCGTATTAGGTTTTATATTCTTATCTCTATATATAGGTGTCCACAACACTATAATTCTACAATATTTCTATTCAATCTCTCGTATCAATTCTAATTTCTACGACATGGTATCAGAACATGTTCCTTGGAATCTTGTATAAACCCTACAAAAATAAAATTTGAAACCCATCTTCTTCCTCTGCTGTCACCTACAATAAACAGAAACCCTAAGTTCCACATACCCACACCGTCATTTCCCAGGTACTCCAACGCCACATCTCTCTGGCGTGACCATTCCAGCAAGCTCATGCAACCCAACTTGAAAACGACAGACCAACCCTAAATATTTTTTGGCGGTGTTATTATACTGCTTGTCAATTAACCATATGCTATCCTCTGTCCTTAATGGCAAGTCTCCTCATTTAGTTTTGTTTCCTCATGAGGCTTCATTTCCTTTGGCTCCTCGTATGATATATATGCTCCAACTTGAGGGGGAGTGTTGCGATATAGTTTCCTAGTTACAAATGTATTAGGTTTTCCTTATTAGTTTAGGTTTCCCTATTCCTATTAAATTTTATATTCTTAGCTCTATATATAGGTTTGTCCACAAAATACAATATAATTCTACAATATTTCTATTCAATCTCTCTCATCAATTCTACAACAATAATTATTTTAGGTCCACCCATGGAATTCAGGTACTTGTCTACGTACGCTTGCACCTAGTCTAATAAGAATACCTCTTGTGGTTCCATAAAATTTATGCATGAAGAGCATTTCACTCGAATGTATATTACATAGAGCCTATTTATGTTTCTCATTACAACCCAGGAAAAGGACGTAGCCAAAAGTTTGAGGTGCATCTAAAGATTATCCAAAAAATATTGAATATGCTCTAAACTTACAAAATATACATCATATTTTGGATCCTTTTGAAAAATATCAGATGTGTATTGAACAGTGTCAAGAAGTATCAACACGCAAAAGGTTTTGATTAAAGGAAAAACCACTAGTTCAATGTATACATTAAGAGATAGAAAAGAAAGATAAAAAACCATAAATGCCCAAACTATGTGATGCAACACAAAAGAGAAATGCCGAGTACAGAGTATTAGTTATTAGAAATATTAGCAGTGGAGAAAGGAATTCACATGATAATAAATGTTACGTGAAAAGCAATAGCATATATCAAATAGTAAAAGAGGATATAGAAGTACAGAAGTTCACTGCCATAAATTAACTGGAAGTTTGATGACAGAATTACTTAAACAGAAGAAAGTAAAAACAAAAATTACAAAAAAGAAGAAAGAAAAAAGTAAGGAACTGGAGGAATGAAGCTAAAACTGAATCAATATTAATGCAAAAAAAGCAGAACAAAGAACCAATGCATATGATGATCCACATCATACATCAAATAAAAATGGTTTGGAGGGTGTGTGCATGGTTTCTCTGTGTCTGTGGTATAATATGATATACTAAGCAACTAAATTTAGGAGTAACTTTAAGAATGACTAAGGCACAAGTTAAAAGTACAAGAGTAGTTTCACAACCAGCCAGAAACACTACACTTTTTATTCAGAATGCTACTTAAAACATTTAGAGGGAAATTTGTTTTTTTTTTTAAAAAAAAAAAAAACAAAAAAACTTCATATATCCTTGATGACTTTAAGAAACATGTGAATATAGCTAAAAATACAATTTTCAAGGCTTTCCAGAATCAAGAGATACTAAAGCAAGGAAAAAATGCATATTGGAGCTGTTAACTTGCATAAAGAAGACATAAATTCCATACCAACCACCATGCAAATAATAGATCAACCGAATGTAGCAGAAACTAAAAGAGGTCCCAAGTGGTGGTTGTCTTACAAATATTTTGTCGAGTGAATAAAGTGAGGAAGAGAGAAGATTCAAAGGTTGTAAGATTTGCTAAAACTTGGAACTGAACTGGAAGTATATGAGATAAAAGTTGACAATGAAAATCAAATGGGAACACCAATAAAATCTGGAAAACAAAAATCATCTAAGGACTAGAAGAAAGTGCTATTATGGATGAGCGACCATATCAAAGCAGCAGGTTTAATGTTCCATTTTATCAGCTTGTTGACATAGAAAGTTAACAATGTTTGCAAACCATGTCTTTACCATCATGTTAATAAACATGTACCTCCTCTAGTCTATCCACTAAACTTTCTCAGTCAGAAAAAAAATTAGAACCAAAGAGAGAAATAAATCTTCATTTCTTACAATTAATTGGGATTGCCAACACCAATCCTGTTTTGCCATCATATAGAGTAATTTCTTCGGCCAACTCAAATAGAGAAAAATAACACAAATGCTTTTTCCTTTACATCCCTTGCTTTCTCTTGACACATCCATGGTCCACAGGGATATTAAACCAGATATAGTATAGTCAAAGCTATTAGCACACTGCCAAAGAATGCAAGTAACAAATAGATAATTTGAATTAATTTCTTTCCAACTTTTAGTGAGCAGATTTAGTTAGGAGAACATATGACAACAAGCCAATAGCCCAATGCACAGATAAATGAAAGAAAGAAATCATATTCAATCTAGGTACACAGTTCCAACCAACAGAAGGAATGAATAAGATATAAAAGATCAAAAACAAATAAAAATTTATAAATTATCAAATATAGAAATGAAGCCTAAAATTTATAAATTATCAGATATAGAAATGAAGCCTAATATATGGTAACAACTCATAAGAACTATAAGTTACAAGAACAAAAGCACATTTTCTTTTGTCCTTCAAGCCGAGAGAGTAGAGTCAATCAAGAACAAATGATAATTTGCATGTAAATGCAAAACAATGAAGATAAGGAAAAAAAAATATGATCTAATATAAAGAAAATACAAAGAGGAGAGGATCTGAGGATGAAAAAGCAATACTATACGTATCAGGAGGTTTCCCAAAATTATCTAAAGAAAAAAAAAAGAGAGAAACAGAAGTAGAAACTGCTTACCAAAAAACAAATGAAACGCACAGACTTCCAAATCAATAAAGGCCCAACATCCTTAGCTCTGTCACATGGCTGGCTTCAAGTTCTGGGACGTTCTTACTATCTCGGTCTTCTACAATATATTCCTGACATTGTCAAATCAACAGAAACAGAATCCATAAATAGAAGTAATATATTAAGGGTTTAATGCTACAAGACAAGATTACGAATCTGAGAGTCTGAACAGAAAAAGGTGGAGAAAAGAACAAAATGACATCTTATGTCAAGAAATTAGATAAATAAATAAATAATGCCAAAAAAATACTAAATAATATAGGTCCCATTTATACTTGTAAAATCAATTCATGAAAAAATTAATCAGCACATCTATGCAATAGAAAGTTGAGGCTCAGTGGAAATAGGTTCTACTAATGAGTAAAAATAAACTTGAAAGACAGCTAACAGGCCGCATTAGAAGTCAGTTCTTTGCCTATGAATGGATGATCAGTCTCTGCTTAAATCACATTTATTATGATATAGTTTTCAAACCCCTGCTTCAAGGATAAGTAGTTTAACTGTTATAGATTATTATTATACTACAAAAAAGAAGAAAGAGCGTGGTCGTACTGGAACTCAATTTATTATGATATAATGTCCAAAAACCCCTGCTTCAAGAGTAAGTTGCTTAATTGTTTATAGATTATTATTATAATCCAAAAAAGAAGAAAGACTGAGGGCCTACTGGAACTCAATTTAAGTACCAGTTTAAGCACCGACCTTCAATCCCAATTGTACCCACTAGTTGACGTAGGAAAAGATCATAATTGGGATAATAATATGGAAAAGGGAAGGAAAAACCTAGACCATGAAAACCAAATTCGATATTATTAATTCAATTCAATTCCCAATCATTAGGTCTCCCTCAAAATAACATAGAGATGTCTAATAAATAGATATTTTATAAATCTTAGTCCTACCCAAATAAGGAAACTAAATGAAACACCAATCAAAATCAAATCGCTAATACTAAAACCCCCAATTTCTATAATAAATCCTAGAATATTCCAAAATCCCTAATACTATAATAGAAAACTATCAAAATTACATGTTTCCTCTTGATTAAAGGCCTAATATTTAATCATCAATGCATACATCAGCATTCTCCCCCAATTGGAGAAAACTCAAACCCAAGTTTTGAAATGATGAAGTATCAAGATGATTGATTCCTATGATCTCACATAGATTCCGACGCATAGGTCGCACGTCTCCATATCCATCAAACTTAAGCGACGGATTTTTGGCAAGTGGTTGATCTGTGGCTTCTGTTTCAGGCTATCGTGGCGGTGGAAGGCAAAAATCACATAGGATGACGATTTAGAAGTTGCTAAATGCAAATCTTTTCAGGTGGTGCGTTAGCAGAATTCTGGAAGAGACGAGTATGGGCCCTTGGCAATTAGCAGATCGGCGATAAAGGAAGTGATCTGCATGGTTGGGTCGATGAAGGTCGCTGAAAAATCATTAACAGAACTGGTAGGGTAGGAGCATTTTCCAAGAGGCGAGTGTGATAACCTCGCAACGGCAATGGTGACAGAACTTTACTCGTGATCAGATTGACTATAACTGAGGGGATTTCATGGGTCAGTGCACAGTGCTGGAGCGAGGAGTAGGAACTGCACAAAGTAGATCTGGCGCATGCAGTTCACAAGCAGCAGAACTTGCTGTTTTCTCAGTGACTGCATGTGTGATGCAAGTGCGGGTAGTTGGCGACATTCCTGATGAGCAACAGAAACAAAACATGGCTTGACTCTAACAATAGCAATCGCAAGGGCTTGAGATTAGGTATTCTTTTTAGTGAAATAGGTTTGGCTTTGATGGTGTTTGACGTGAAGCTAATGGTGATAGGATGATAGCAGATAAGGAGATTGAAGTTATGCTCTGATATGATGCGAAAGTGGTAGTGCATGTGAAGACCCAAAACATCCCAAGGTTGGGCATTTCATCCTTCGATAAATCAATACAAATATCTCGAAGGGTAATCAGAGTGCGTTAGAAATCATCAATATGCATAAGCTTTATATCAAAATCTTTTACAATAATACATCACTTTAAACCTCCACAACTGATCAATTCTATAATACAATACTTTAGTGCACATGCTAAAACAATCCACACTCTCTCACTCTAATTACAAATAGCACAATACATCAACTATTTACCATTATACAAGTCTAAATCCTCTTAACTAATCTGCTATGCCAGCCTCTTTAAAATAACAATCTCTTCATGTTCTAAAAAGATAGGCCATTCAAAGAATGGGTCAACCAAAAAACTAGGATCATTAGGGATCTACGTGGATATGTTCAAGTGTACATTTATACATGGATATGAATGTCGTGATGTTCATTTACGCATCATATCAAGAACACATAGTACACTAACGGATTGAGTAGATGCGAGCAATCCACCATCCCGTACCAGTAGTTACAATTAACTACTCTAAGCAATCATATGCTATTACTAACTAAACTTGAAAGAATACTCTCCATACCAATCAATTCTATCTCACGTCACTTTGGTCCAAATCGATATTCAAGGCATAAGCCGATCAAACAAAGATCTCAATTGTTCAAGTAGGGATCTGGTGAGCACTCCAATAGTGTTCAATCAATCACTGTAAGGACGGATTCAAGTATCACGCCCATCAATCGTTTACTAACATTCAATAGTGTAACGCTGTGCACGACGCACACCTAATAGGGAGGTTAACCTGTTAGGGCGTGTCCCAACATGCATCCCTTAAACAATACTTCTTCATTCAATGTCGATAGCTCCCCCTCATTCATATGCATGCACAAGGACATACACATGCACGTTCATCGGTAAAAATAGTAGCTAAATAAATTTGTCATGCTTGAAAAGAGTCCACAGAAATGCCATTATCTCACTCATTATATAACATTTCCGGTGATTCAAAATAATTTAGAAACTAGACTTTTATATCTTCAACATAGGTTCAAGAATCATCTAACTTGATCTTAGCATTATCGAGTTACTTTAACTTAAAGTTTGGCCACAAAATCTGTCTAGATTATGGTTTCTAGAACGCAGCAGTAACAAGTCTACTAATAGGCTAACTTACAGAAATCTAATTGAGCTTAAATTTGATATACAGTCTCTAGAAATGTAGAACTATAACATACTAAAAATTCAAGTGCATTTCAAAATAAGAGAATAATTTACGGACCTCTAACATAAACTATGTATATTAAATCTAGTTTGACATATGTGATTTCAAACTATAGCAAGGAATGATTTCAATCATTCTTTGCTTGAACTGCACATACAAATCATTCAATAGATCATAAAGATCCATAACACAAAATTTCAAAATTTCTTGAATTTTAATCGGTAAAAGTGTTGAACACCAAGAACCAAGCAACAATTGTTAAAGAACTTCTTCAAACTTAATTTTCAAGAATTTTCCATAATTTTTCAATCTAAATCTTCAAGACTTAGACCTTCCACGTTCTCCCTTTCTCTCTCGTTTATCTCCTTTCCTTTTCTTCTCATTTTGCTTTATTTTACGATTAATTTGAAGATATATGTTGATCTTATCATGGCTCCCACTTAAGATGCTCTCTAAAGAGACAGAAAGCCTTGTCATGCTTAACACATGTCAAGCATCACATAAACCCCAAAATTACTCAAGCCCAATTCAAAGCCCAAAGATAAAACTTGATCTTCCTAATTCTAAAATATGATTCCAACTAGAAATTCATAATCTACAAGAAATTCTACGCTTAGGGGTCAATTTTCACTAGGGATGGCAATTTTGTTCAAAACTGCAGGGCCCACCCCGTTTGGGAACCTTGACGAGGATAAGGAAAAAATTTTCCCCGCTGCCTTCACGGGGATGGGGACAAGGATATAGGTACCCACCCTGAATTCCCCGAACTATCCCCGAGTATAAATGTTATGTCTTATGTGTCACACGACTCAATGACTCACACTGTAGACTCACCGACTTGACTCAGTACTATATAAACATTGTTAGAGTCTGACCCTAAATATCTCAGTCTTTCTCTAATCTCAGTCTACTTCTTTACTGGCTCTAGTCCTCTACTCTTTCATTCCTTCTCTCCCATAGTCCTGCCGCTGCTGCTTACAGCCGCCGCCGATCGATAAGTTTCTCTCATTCTCTGTCTCTTCACTTCCTCGATCTCTCTCTGTCTCCTCATTATCTCGATCTCTCTCTCCTCATTGTCTCGATCTCTCTCTTGTAATGTATCTTCTCCCTTTAAATTGCAGGTTCTTCTTGCTGAGTCTACGTTCTCTCTTAGGATTCTAAACAAAGTTAAATCAATGTTTAAACTTTACATCTTTGAGAGGATTTTTTCTTTGGGTGTTTTAGGCTTGATTTCGGCATCATCATAGGTATATCTTGCTCTCTATAAATTATGCTTGTTTTTTTATTTTTAACATGATGTTTTGTTTCTCTCATATGTACTCCAAGGCACCAAAAAAGTTCTGCTATGTCATTTTTTATCCATGAAAGGAGCTTTTATAACACCCCATTGTGGCTAGCCTTCGAGTTCTTGTTTGGCTTGGTGGTTGAGATATTTCTGAACTTCTTTGTTAGGAACATTGTCTTACTCAGGTCGGAAATCTTTATGTGATGTTCATGTCTCTGTTACTCAGGCTAGAAAAGGTCTAATTTTATTTTTTAATTTTCTCAATAAATTTTGGGCTTGTTAACAATGTGGGTTGTAGCCTTGTTCTTCTTTCGTGGGCAGGAATTCATGTTGAAAATTATATAATTTTTGTCACTTCAAGAAATTTTTATTCCTATGAACCTTTGTTTTATTACATATTTGCAAGCTTTTGAAAGTCATGATCTGTTGTCTATTGTCTATTTCGAGTTAAGTTAGACATTATATATATATATATATATATATATATATATATATATATGATTTTGACAGCCAAAAAAATGCTTTGTTTAATTCTATTTTTAAAAGAATAAAAATTGGAAGTGTTTGGAGAGCAGAGTGTATTTATTGTAAAATAATATTGGAAGAGAGCCCAAAAATGGGACTAAACATCTACAAAATCATTTTAGAGTTTGTACTTTGTGACCTGTTAGAGACATCAAGCAAAAAACCATAGCCCAAATATTCTTTTGATCAAGACCATGCAAGAAAAGAATTGGCCAATATGATTATTCTGCATGAGTATCCTCAACCATGGTTGAGCATTTTGGTTTTAGAAGATTCACTAATTCTCTTCAGCCTTTGTTTAAGGTAGTTTCTCGAAACACTGTAAAGAAAGACATTTTAAACATCTATGACTTCTAGAAGTCCAAAACAATGAAGAAGTTGGAAATAATCGAGGTAGGATTGCCATGACAACCGATATGTGGACTTCTAGTAACCAAAAAAGAGGATTTATGGCAATCACTGCACATTATATTGATGATTCTTGGAACTTACAAAGTCATATTATGAGGTAATTTTATATTTTATTTTTCTTTACTATGTATGTTATAAATTGTCTATTTTAACTTCATATTGATCATGCATGTTTTGATTTTGTGTTCTAGGTTTATTTATGTGCCTTGCCCACATACTTCAGAAGTACTTTGTAATGTCTTGATAGAATGCTTATTGGATTCGAATATTGAAAGGAAGTTGTCCACAATGTCAGTTGATAATTGCAGTACTAATAATCAAATGATCAATATTATGTTGGAAAAGCTTTCTAGTGATTCTCTCCTATTAGGTGGGAGATTTTTTCATATGCGTTGTTGTGCTCACATCTTGAATTTAATTGTGGGGGATGGTTTAAATGTGATTGGAGATGGAATTGAGAGAATACGTCACAATGTTGCTTACTGGACAGCAACACCTAAAAGGGAGGAAAAGTTTGAGGAGGCAACCCGCCAATTGGGCATTCTTTGCGGCAAAAAGTTGATCCTTGATTGCAAAACTAGGTGGAACTGTACATATTTGATGATTAGTACTGCAATGATTTATAAGGATGTTTTTGGTCGTGTAAAACAACATGAGTCACAATATAAATGCTTGCCAAGTGAGAATGATTGGGAGATGGTGAGACAAATTTGTGAAAAATTGGAGTTGTTTTATAATGTCACAGAGTTGTTCTCCGGTACTAAATATCCTACATCAAATATGTATTTTCCTAAGATTTGTGAGATAAGGAAATCAAAATCTGAGTGGCTCGTTTCTACAAATGATGTAATCCATCAAATGGCATTGAAGATGGTTGAAAAGTTTGACAAGTATTGGAGTTTGATTCATGGGATTTTGGCAGTAGCAATTGTATTAAATCCTAGGTTCAAGATTACATTAATAGAGTTCTATTTTCCACAAATTTATGGAGAGGGAGAACCTGGTACATATCAAATTGAGAGGGTTAAGATGATTTGTTATGATCTTTTGAATGAGTATCAAAGCAAGTCAAAGGGCAAGAAACCTTGTAATAATGGTTTCTCATCAGGTTCAGGTTCTTGTGTGACAGAGTCTAATGATGGTGGAAAAAATGATTCTTTGTCTAGTTACGATTTGTTTGTTCAAGGCAAAAGATCGATTGCAATAGTTAAATTAGAATTGGACCAGTATTTGGAGGAGCCCGTTTTGCCTAGAATAAATGACTTTGATATTTTAGCATGGTGGAGGACAAATGGGCTTAAGTATCCTATCCTTCAGAAAATCGCTAGAGATGTTTTGGTCATTCCTGTATCTACCGTTGCCTCCGAGTCTGCTTTTAGCACTAGTGGCAGGTTTGTGAGCCCACATCATAGTAGACTCCATCCAAAAACTTTAGAGGCGCTGATGTGTGCTCAAGATTGGTTGTGGACTGAAATTAAAGGTATTCACATTTATTTGTCTATTTTCAACTCTTTCCATTCTTTTATTACGTGTCTAATTACTTATACTTACTTTATATTATGTTCAGATTCTTGCTCGACAGCACATTCGGGATGTTGCAGTATCTTTGAGGATTTGGACGTGGATGAGGTAAATTCATTGATTGTTAAGTTACTATTATTATATTATTCCATGATCTTTTAAGTAAATATATTGATATTTACTTTTATTATTTAATATTTGTAGGAATCTGATGGTTAGATTTCGTGATGCTTTGGTGGTGGAGGATGACACTTTGTTAGTGAAGACTAGAGAATGGATGAGGATACTTGTTATTATGGCTTGCTTTTAAGTTTAGGATTTTGGAGTTGGACTTGCTGGTGTGATGTTAGTTTTATTATGTAATTTATGTTTTGTGATTGTGATTTGTATGAAAGTATATTTATGTTGTTTATTCGGGATTGAGGATATTATAGTTATTGCAAAGACTAAGATTAGATGTTTTGTGGTGTGATAATAATTTTGCTATTCATGTGGTCTTTTGGCCTTTTATTGGGAGTTACAGAAGATGGGGAAAATTACCTGTGGGGACCCGATTCCCCGTGAAGAATTGAGATGGTGAGGAATTTTTTTGCCCCGTGAGCTTGGTGGGGACAGGGATGGGAAATCCAACCCCGCCCATTCTTTGCCCGTTGCCATCCCCAATTTTAACATTAAACCACGACCATTTGCCTATTCTAATTCATCACTAAATCTAAACTAATCATAGTTCCATCTTTATTGATAATAATTCAACCAATCCCTTACACACTAGTTATGTAAATAATTCTCCCACGTATTCATATATGCTCTTACGTGTTTTGAAGTTCTCAGGTCTCACATCCTTTTCCTCTTAAAAGAATTTAGTCCCTAAATTCATACTTGACCACTATAAAATAAAATGTATGGATATTTATTCCTCATTTTATCCAATAAGCTCTAATAATATGTTTAAACTACTTGTCGATTAAGGATGGAACGAAGTTTTGTAATTAAGTCTAGTTCCTAAAACAAGTTGAACTTTAGGCTAAAAACACACTGAATCTCAAGTCTCCTATAATCTAACTAGCCATAAAATCATCAAATCCCAATAAATCAAAAGAGCTAGTTTAACTCCATCTAATAACTCTTTCATTGATACCACTAATGTTCAATCATTTCAGTAATCAATTAGTATAACTCCTTATACCCTCACTTTGATTCATATGATCTTTTAACATATATTGATCCTACTATTTTCCCAAGGACACAAATTATTACCTTTATCCTCCCTCCACTCTTATCAATTATTTGTCACATCACTAGATCCCACCAGTTTAGTTAACTCCAAAAATGAATATTTTTCATCAAGTCAAATATCATATTCTAAGATGCACTCCCATGTTTCAATGAATACAAACAATCATATGCAACACATTATTAACAGGTTAATCGATCACCTACACAAACCATCCCATATCAATAGACATAGATAATAGATCTAAAGCAAAGGTGTAAAACTGGTTACAGTCAAGATTGGTTCTTTGCCTAGTTAGAATCCATTCAACTGTTAAAGGTTCGTCATTTACCCAAGTAATAACCATTCGTCTTAAACAACTTCAAGCTCTGTTCAGATATACACTAAACTGTGAAAGGTTGATCCTTTACCCAGCTGGAAGTCACTCAACTATCAAAGGTTTGTCCTTTGCCCGGCTCAAATACACTCAATTGTTAAATGTTGATCCTTTACCCGATCGGTGACCATTCATTTGTTAAAGGTTGGTATTTTACCCAAATAATGGCTACTCATTTGAAACGATATGAAGCTCTTGTTCAAATAGTGTAACTCAATCTCCATCACTTCCTTAAGATCAAATCCCAATAAATCAAAAGAATAGTTTAACTCAATCTAATAATTCAACCAATGATGCCACAAATATTCAATCCTATCAATAATCAATCATTCTTCTCCTCTATTCTTTGGGTTCACCATGGTAATCTATAGAGAAAACAAGTCGGATTCTAACTCAATCTCACCACTTTCCTAAGATCACACTTAAACTCTAACACAATGGCCGAAGACCTTATCCTGGCTAATGAAACTTAAGCTCTAACAAGAACTTAAGCCCTAACAAGAACTTAAGCCTATTAAAAACTTAAGCTCACTTAAGCTCTGATACCATCTGTGAAGACCCGAAACATCCCAAAGTGGGACATTTTGTCCTACCATCAATCAATACCTCGAAGGGTAATCAGAGTGCGCTAGAAATAATCAATATACAGAATCTTTACATCAAAATCTTTTACAATAATACATCAATTTAAGCCTCCACAACTGATCAATTATATAATACAATACTCTAGCACACATGCTAAAACAATCCGCTCTCTCTCACTCTAGTTACAAATAACACAATACATCAACTATTCATCATCATACAAATCTAAATCCGCTACACCAGCCTGCTTAAAGGAACAATCTCTCCATGATCTAAAAAGATAGATCATTCAAAGAATGGGTCAGCCAAACAATTAGGCTCAGTAGGGATCTACGTAGATATGTGGAAGTGTACATTTATACATGTATATATGAATGAGATATGAATGTCGTGATGTTCATGTATGCATCACATCAAAAACACATAGTACACTAACAAATTAAGTAGATGCGAGTAATCCACCGTCCCATACCAGTGGTTACAACTAATTACTCCAAGCAATCATATGCCATTACTAACTAAACTTGAAAGGCTACTCTCCATACCAATCAATTTCATCCCACCTCACTTTGGTCCAAATCGATTCTTCAAAGCCTAAGTCGATCAAGAAAATGTCTTAATTAATCTAATAAGGACCTTGTGAGCACTCCAATAGTGTTCAATCGATCATTGTAATGACGGAGTCAAGTATCACACCCAAACAATGTTCAATCATTTACTAACATTCAGTAGTGTAACGACGTGCACGGTGCACACCCAATATGGAGGTTAACCTGTTAGGGCATATCCCAACATGCATCCCTTAAACAATACTTCTTCATTCAGTCTTGATAACTCCCCTTCATTCACACACATGCACAAGGACATACACACGTAAATTCATCGGTAAAAACAAGGGATAAATAAATGTCAAACTTGAACACAATCCACTAAATTTCCATTATCTCACTCATTACATAACATTTCCATGTGATTCAAAATAGTTTAGAAACTACACTATCTTCAACATAGACTCAAGAATCATCTAATTTGGTCTTAAAATTTGACCACAAAATCTGTCCAAATTATGGTTTCTAGAACGCAGCAATTATAGAAATCTAATTGAGCTTAAATTTGATATACAATCTCTAGACATGTAGAACTATAACATACTAAAAATTCAAGTTCATTGCAAAACAAAAGAATAATTTATGGACTACTAACAGAAACTATGTATATTAAATCCAATTTAACATATGTGATTTCAAACTATAACAATGCATGATTTCAATCATTCTTTGCATAAATTACACATATAAATCATTCAATTAATGATAAAGATCATAAGGAAACATTATGTATGGCCTTAACACAAAATTTCATAATTTCTTGAATTTGAACCGCTAAAAGTGTTGAACAGAGAGCCTTGTCATGTGTCAAGCATCACATAAGCCAACCCCTAATGGGCTAAGCCCATTAAGCCCAAAATCACTTAAGCCCAAAAGCAAAAACTTGATCTTCTTGATTCCAAAATGTGATTCTAATTAGAAATTCATAATCTACACAAAATTCTAGGCTTATGGGTCAATTTTCACATTAAACCATGACCATTTATTTAATCCAATTCATTGCTAAATCTAAACTAGTCATAGTTCGATCTTTATCAATAATAATTCAACCAATCCCTCAACAGACTAGTTATGTAAGTAATTCTCGCACATATTCATATTATATGCTCCTACGTGTATGGAAGTTCTTGGGTCTCATAGTGCAACAACCGCGAATCTAATTTTTCTTTGATACCAAATTAATGTAGGACAAGATTGCTATTCAAAAAATAATAGAGAATAAAGCAAGAAAGACCTAGATCTTGAAAATCAAATTCGAAAACATTAACCAAACTCAACTGCCTAAGTCATCCTTATATGGTAGGAAGAAGATAAGGATAAGTAAATTGAGAGAAGAAAAAAAGACGATGGCCCAAAAAAGGAAAGAGACATTTTGATGGGGTGAGGATCCAGTAGCTTTAGAACTAACCCGGTCTTCTTTAATAAATAGGTATTCAGTGAGTGAATCTTTTCATCTTTAGTTTAGGGCATTTTCAGTGACTAACCCACTTCTCATTCCTTATTCAGGTAATGGTACTGTTAATGAATTTCGTTAAGAAATAAAAAGGATTGGAGAAGAAACTCTTGTATTATTGATTGATGATATTAATACAATTCAACAGTCCTATATATAGCTTTAGAACTAACTCAGTCTTCTTTAATAAATAGGTATTCAGTGAGTGAATCTTTTCATCTTTAGTTTAGGGGATTTTCAGTGGCTAACCCACTTCTCATTCCTTATTCAGGTAATAGTACTGTTAATGAATTTCGTTAAGAAATAAAAAGGATTGGAGAAGAAACTCTTGTATTATTGATTCAACAGTCCTATATATAGACTTATGAATATCAAATCTAATAAGACTAGGAGGTATCAATTAGATAAGATAAATATAAATAGGATCCCTACTATGACACATAATAGGAATCCTAATCAACAATTTTCTCTCCTATTGATTCTCGAAACATCTCAATCAATTGCATTCTAAATCATCACGTCTCTTCAAAATAACATAGAGATGCCTAATATATAAATCTTAGAAATCTTAGTCCTACCCAAAAAAGGAAACTAATAAAACCCAAATCAAAGTCAAATTCCTAATAATAAAATGACTAATTTCTAAGTTAAATCCTAAAATACTCTAAAATCCCTAATAATAGAAAACTACGAAAAGTTTTTTTCTCTTAATTACATATATAACAATTAAAGCCCGTGTTATAAAATGAAAAAAAAAATTAAAAGCCCAATATTTAAGTTTAACGCATACATTTTCTACTTCAAACTAGTTTAATTAGGAATCTTCTACAAACTGTAATATTCCATAGAATCACAAACAGTAAAAATAAAAATGTAAAGAAACAAAACCAAGATATATCAGACCTTTGTTAGTTCTTGTTTAGCAAGAACATGATAATGTCGTTCGTTTATCCTTTGTCCGCATATTATGGCTATGAAGAAACCATAGAGCAAACCCACCAAGACAATAGCTAAAACTGCAAAATATACAAGACAATAGATAGCATTAAATTCTCAATTCAATTTATAATATAATGGTGGTAAAGATGAATGGAAGTCATATGCATTCTTCTAATCATCCACTGTGACATTCTTCTCAAGAGGATTGCTTCCTTTGAGATGCTAGTGAGGAAGAAAAATGCTTTGTCTTTCAATGTAGTTTCAAGCCTTCGATGTCCCACGGAAATTGACAAGAGTCAAAATGGTTACTAATGGAGTAGGAGAATGGGATTGATGACGAGCAATCAAATGCTTCAGATCTCCGAGTCTGTGAACAAGGTTCAACACTTGTTTCTTTCTTGGCATCATAGTTATCAAAAGCGTGCCTAGGAGCTAGGCGCACCCAAGCGAGGCGACCTACATGAGGCGCGGGCCTAGGCCCTGAGGTGCGCACCTTTATCCAACCGCAAGGTTACTAAACGATGTGCCTGATGCATGTGATGGGCTTTTGTGATATGTTTGTTTAGATTTGTTTTCAACCTTTGATATAAACTAGGGTGTATGATTAAATTGTATGAGAGATACAGGGGAACAATTCTTCTTATATATATATATTTGATTAAGTAAAATAAGGTAAGAAACCCTAGAACTAAAGAGGAAAAGTTGTAATTAGAAAGACTTCTTCATTTCTTAACATAGTTTCTACACCATTTCTTCATTTCTTCATTAAATCATTTCACTATTTTTCCAACCTTTTATCACCTTGAATATACCTTAAGCCCCAAATCAGTTGGCTCACTCTCACTATTAGTTTCCTTAATTTGTAATTCTGGTTTTTCATTACTCGCCTCATGAACCAATAAAGAAGACTTACACATCATTGTAGGAAGAACAAGAAAAAGATATTGTGCTTCAACTAAATGCTCCTCCTTAAGAGGAGTCTCGGATGGTAAAAAGTATAGTTTTTATGAGTAGGAGAGTAACCAAGAAAAAACACGAGAGATCGAGGATCTAATTTATCACAAGAGTGACTGTGAACGTGAACAAAACAAATACAACCGAAGACTCGTGGAGGAACAATAAAAGGAGCAGACATGGATGGTGGGGACAATGTCTCAATTGGTGTTTTGAAATCAAGTACCCTAGAAGGGAAATAATTTATGAGATATGCAGCTGTCAACACAGCATCACCCCAATAAGGTTTAGGAACATGCATTTGAAACATAAGACCATGCAACCTCTAGAAGATGACGGTTTTTACGTTCTGCAGCACCATTCTTTTGAAGAGTTTTTATACAAGTTGATTGATGAACTATACTATGCTCATCTAAGTACGAAGAAAGACCACAAATACTCTCTTCCATTGTCTGAACAAACGATTTTAATGGAGGTATTAAATTGAGCTTGAATCATACGAAACACTTCACTTTTCTCTTTCATAAGATAAACCTATGCGGAACGAGAAAAATCATCAGTAAAGTTCACAAACCATCAAAAACCAAAGATGGATACAATACGAGAAGGACCACAAACATCATTATGAATGGCATAGAACTTTTATTAAAACTTAATAGATATATAACACGATGATGTTTAGCAAACGCACGTGTCACACTAAAATGAATATACATCCAAATGAGAAAATAAAGATAGAAATAAACGTTTCAATAAAGGTGGATGTCCTAAGCGTCTATGCCATAACCACACTAAATCAGAAGACTTCTCATAACTGCTAGAATGATGAGCTTGCATCGCCTTAACCAACTCAGAGATAGCATAATCCAAATAATAAAGACCATCCCTCTCTTTACCTCTGTCAGCCATCATCTATCAAGCCCTGAAAGATGCAATAGGAAGGAAAAAAAATGTCCCAATACAATTAAGAGATTGTGTAGTACTACTAACACATAAAAGGTTAGTAGCTAGATTTGGAACATATAAAAAAAAGGATAACATCATCTCAGAAGAAATAGGAATTGAGCCTATGCCGAAAATGGAGGATAAAGAACCATCAACAAGTTTAACTTTATTTTACTCGAACAAGTGGTATAAGAAATAAATTTAGTAGACTCACAAGTCATATGATCAATGGCCCCCAAGTCAATGACCAAGGAGAAGAGGAATCAGAGGATGCTTTGAGAGCCACAACAGAATTACCATTATGAGCATAGATGAAGTGGCTACAGAGGACGCATCCAGTTTAGACATCAGTGACAACATGCCTAATAGTGTGAATCTCATCTTAACTCAAAGTCCCAAAGTCAAATTCCATAGAAAAACCATCAATAGGAGTCTCATTCACAAATGCAGTATGGTGAGCATGAGAGGGTCTAGAGCCACTATTAGCTAGTCGAGAAGTACCACCAACAGGAACACCATGTATGCCTCTATTAGTTGGATGATCATGAAGTTGCCAACATATACAAAATAACTTATCTTTCTCATCCACCTGCGCAGTCTGTGGGGTGTGATGTGAAGATGAAACAAATGCTAAAGAGGCATGAGATATAAGAAGAGACACAAGAGGAAGCATGACAGTCTTCTCCTCATTTTGAACATAGGCAAAAACGAATGAAAGGGATGGCAAAGGTTCCTTACCTAGAATCTGAACCTGAACCCGGTCAAACTCAGGTCATAACCCAAAAAAAAATTCAAACAACCTCTCTCGATCTAACTGTTTTTGGACCTTTTGTGCATTAGCAGGGCACTCAATATGAAGATCCTCATAGAGATCCAATTCATGCCACAGTTTACGAAGTTTGTTGAAATAAGTAGACTATTGATTCTTTGAGCCATGCCATGTATTGCCGCTTCAACTCGAATTGTATGGGAAACGAGAATCTGAAAATTCCATTATTATGTCTTGGTTGGTGAATGCTATTGAACCTGATACTAGACATTAATAGCAGTCTCATGTTCTTAGACATTGCTAAAAATATTTGGAATGTTGTTTTCGAGACTTATTCCAAGGCTGAAAATTCTGCCTAGATATTCGAGTTGAAGCGGCAATACATGGCATGGCTCAAAGAATCAATAGTCTCGAAAACAACATTCCAAATATTTTCAGTAATGTCTAAGAACATGAAACTGCTATTAATGTCTAGTATCAGGTTCCATAGCATTCACCAACCAAGACATTATTATGGAATTTTCAGATTCTTGTTTCCCATACAGTGGGTCATTCTCAGTTGGTTCCTTAATTCTACCCTTCATATATCCCATTTTCTCTTTTCCCTTAAGGAAGAGAGTGACTGACCACAACCTAATAAGGTAGTTGTGGGAAAACACGTGTAATTCTAGGAGTGCTGTGTAGATATTTTTAAATTTGAATTTAAATAGGGCCTTGCATATAGGAGTTATCCTAGGAATTAGTTGTGTAACTAATATTCTGATTTCAAATCTGATTGTTATCAGGTTAGGTTTATCCCTTTAAATAGGGGTACCTTGTACACTTTACGATGAATGAATGAAACATTCAGTTTCTCCAATTCTCCATGGTATCAGAGTTGAACTGATCCCTATCAAAAAAAAAAATTGAGAGAAAACCAGAGAGTCCCTATCACAGCCGAAACACCAACCAAACACCATGTCTGATCTTTCAGGTGAAAACACTTCCAAAAGCCCTTAAACAAACCCCTTACTACAAATCACCTCAAACAAGCTGAATGGCCAGAACTATCTGCCATGGTCCCGATCTGTCACCATGTTTGTCCGAGGTCGAGGGAGATACGGCTATCTCTCGGGCACCACTACAGCCCCGCCAGAATCGGATCCTTCATACCCTACTTGGGAGGCCGAAAACTCCATGTTGATGGCCTGGTTGATCAACTCTATAGAACCAGATATAGGTCGATTATATCTGTTTCTTCTTACTGCCAAAGCCATATGGGAAGCCGCTGCCGAAACTTACTCTGATGCTGGTAACGCTGCACAGCTGTTTGAGGTTACTCAAAGGGTTCGCCGAATCAGACAAGGAGAGCTCTCAGTCACTCAATACTACAGCATTCTCAAAGGTCTATGGCAAGAGGCTGATCAATATCGACAGGCGAAATGGGAGTGTGCTGCTGACAGTACGCTGTACAGCAAGATGCTTGAACAAGAGCGCATCTTTGAGCTTCTAATTGGCCTCAACCGAGACTTAGACGATGTGCGAGGACGAATAATTGGAAGAGAACCCCTGCCTTCCATTCCCGAAGTCTTTGTTGCTGTTCGCCCGGAAGAAAGCCGCTGGTTCGTGATGATGGGGGGAAATCAGCCCACTCTACCTATCGATAAATCTGCGCTGGCTACCGACTCTACTCTAACAACTCAGCAGCGTTACAATCAAAAGAGTGACAACAGACGCCCTTGGTGTGACCATTGTCACAAAGTCGATCATACCAAAGAAACCTGTTGGAGGCTGCATGGAAAACCAGCGCACCTGAAGAACAATAAGCCGGCCGAGAGCAATAATCGTGCTCTTCATGTCACTGAAGACACCCAGTCCGTTCATTCAGGCTCGCAAACTGGTTCTCAAGATTCGGTCATCTCCAAGGAGCAATGGGATCTTCTTCAGGACCTGATTCAGAAGACCAAATCGCCAGCTGCATCTACTCCTAATCCATCTTGCTTCTTAGCAGGTATGACAAACAACTCTCACGTACCTTGGATAATAGATTCAGGAGCGTCTGACCACATGACTGGTTTATCTAATCTGTTTATCTCCTATTCTCCTTGTCCGGGTAATATCAAAGTGAGAATAACCGATGGATCTCTATCAGCCATAGCAGGAAAAGGAAAAATTCCTATCTCTCAAAATCTTGCTCTTAATTCTGTGTTACATGTTCCCAATCTTACCTGTAATTTGTTTTCTGTGAGCAAATTTACTAAAGAACAAAACTGTGTCGCTAACTTTTATCCTACCTATTGTGAGTTTCAGGACTCGATCTCGGGGAAGAGGATTGGCAGTGCTAGGTTGGAGAATGGTCTGTATTATTTTGAAGAAGGATCAAGCTTAGGTAGACAAGTTCAAGTCGCAAATAAAGCCTCCACTTCTCTTGAAGAAGATAACATCATGTTATGGCACTGTAGATTAGGACATCCCAGTTTTCGTTATTTAGCAAAATTGTTTCCTGTTTTATTTTCTAATAAAGATCCTTCTCTATTTCAATGTGAGATTTGTGAACTTGCAAAACATCACAGAGCACTTTTTCGCTCAAAAATTTATGAAAAATCTTTGCCTTTCAATCTTATTCATAGCGATCTTTGGGGTCCATCCCGTGTTTCAAATATTTCGGGTACAAGATGGTTTATATCTTTTATTGATGATCATACTCGTTTAACATGGATATATCTCTTAAAAGACAAATCTGAAACGTTTCAGTGCTTTCAAAATTTTTATAAAATGATTAAAACCCAATTTGGTGTTTCTATTTAACTCTTTCGAACGGATAATGGTCGTGAATATTTCTCTAATGTACTTGGCAATTTCTTATCTGAAAAAGAAGTCCTTCATCAATCCTCATGTGTCGATAGTCCTCAACAAAATGGTCTCGCCGAAAGAAAAAATCGGCATCTCTTAGAAGTGGCTAGGGCATTAATGTTCACTTATCAAGTTCCAAAATATCTTTGGGGGGAAACTGTTTTGACTGCTGCATACTTAATTAATCGTATGCCATCTAAAGTTCTTAATTTTCAAACACCCATTCAAATATTTCAAAAATGCTATCCAAATACAAATTTATTACATTCTTTACCCCTAAAAACATTTGGTTGTCAAGCCTTTGTCCATATTCACAGTCAATTTTGAAGCAAACTTGACCCTAAGGCCATTAAGTGTGTATTTTTGGGCTACTCTCCTACTCAAAAAGGATACAAGTGTTTTGATCCAATCTCTAAAAAATTCTTTGAGTCAGCCGATGTCACTTTTTTTGAAAATCTTCCTTATTTCTCCAAAACTCATCTTCAGGGGGAGATAAGCTCACAATTCGAATCAGAAGCTGAATTTTGGGAATCAGAATCAGCAGAATCAGCTCCAAATATCTCTCCGCTTCAAAATTCAAATAAGTCCCAAATCTCTCCAAATATCTCTCCAGTTCAAAATTCGAATGACACCCAAACTTCTCCATCTATCTCTCTAAACCCAAACTCAAATTCAGATCTTTCAGTTCCTCAAAAAAATCAGCAAACTGAAAATTCACAAAATCCTAGGAACTCGGCAGATATTTCTCCAAAAACTCCAAAACATCCTGTCCCAATCCCGGTGCTAGAAAATCGCAAAGAGGGGAAGGAGTCTAACTGCCCTGAACTTCGTGTCTGTACAAGGCGGAAAAATCCTAACAGGATAATGCAGACCGTTCAGGCCATACCAATACTGCCCTATCCTTCAGCCGAGATTGAGGATTCAAACGCAAAAGGTAATGATCTAAATCTACCCATAGCAACCAGAAAAGGAGTAAGAACCAGCACACAACATCCCGTTGCTAAATACACATCATATCACAGATTATCTCCTGCCTATTTGTCCTTTGCTCTCAATCTGGCTTCTGTAGAAATACCCAGGAATATTGAAGAAGCTTTGGGGATACAAGAGTGGCGTGCGGCTGTAATGGAGGAGATGAAGGCATTATAGAAGGCAAGGTTCCTGTTGGCTGTAAGTGGGTTTTCACTCTCAAATACAAGGCTGATGGATCGATTGACTGTTACAAAGCACGGCTGGTTGCCAAAGGGTACACACAGACTTACAGCATCGACTACCAAGAGACCTTTGCACCCATAGCAAAGATGAACACAATCAGAGTGATCATATCCATAGCTGCAAATCAAGATTGGCCACTCCACCAGCTTGACGTAAAAAATGCTTTTCTCAATGGAGAGCTAGTAGAAGAGGTCTATATGTCACTCCCCCCAGGATTTGAGAAACACTACGGAAAGGACAGTGTATGCCAACTAAAAAGATCACTATACGGTCTGAAGCAATCACCAAGGGCCTAGTTTGACAGATTTTCAAGAGCAATCAAAGGTTTCGGGTTTGCACAAAGTCAAGCTGATCACACACTGTTTCTGAAGTATTCGGCAGGGAGAATCACTGTGTTAATCGTATATGTTGACGACATAATAGTGACAGGTAATGACAGTAAAGGTGTTCAGGAGGTTAAGGAGTATCTTGGGAAGGAATTTGAAATCAAAGATCTTGGACATTTGAAGTATTTCTTAGGGATGGAAGTAGCAAGATCAAAATCGGGTATTGCAGTCACACAAAGGAAGTATACACTGGATCTACTCAAGGAGGTCGGAATGCTAGGATGCAGGCCTAGTGAGGTTCCCATTGAACCAAACTTCAAACTGCAGGTTAGTGGAGACAAGAAACAGACCAATAAGGAGAGATATCAACGACTAGTCGGAAACTCATTTATCTATCCCACACTAGACCCGATATCGCCTTCTCGGTTAGTGTGGTCAGTCAACACATGCATTCTCCAACAGATGAACATCTGGAAGCTGTGTATAAGATTTTAAGGTATTTGAAGAGAACACCTGGTAGAGGATTGCTTTTTACTAATAAGCACCCATTGAAGATTGAAGCTTATACATATTCAGATTGGGCTGGATGTATCAATGACAGGAGGTCAACGACGGGTTTCTGTACATATGTGGCAAGTAATCTGGTCACTTGGCGAAGTAAAAAGCAAACTGTTGTGGCGCGAAGCAGTGCTGAGGCAGAATTCAGGGCTGCAGCTCAAGGTATATGTGAACTGTTGTGGCTTAAAAAACTAGTCGAAGAAATGGGTATCAAGGTTGAAGGACCTAGGAAGCTTTACTGCGACAACAAGGCAGCAATTAACATTTGTCACAATCCTGTTCAACATGACAGGACGAAACATGTTGAAATTGATAGACATTTCATTAAGGAGAAGTTAGAAGAAGGAGTTGTCTGTATGTCTTACATCCCTACAAAGGAATAGCTAGCTGATTTGTTTACAAAAAGGTTGCAGAAACAGACATTCGAAGACTTAGTGATCAAGCTGGGTCTTTACGATGTGTACGAACCAGCTTGAGGGGGAGTGTGGGAAAACACGTGTAATTCTAGGAGTACTGTGCAGATATTTTTAAATTTGAATTTAAATAGAACCTTGTATATAGGAGTTATCCTAGGAATTAGTTGTGTAACTAATATTCTGATTTCAAATCTTATTGTTATCAGGTTAGGTTTATCCCTTTAAATAGGGGTACCTTGTACACTTTACGATGAATGAATGAAACATTCAGTTTCTCCAATTCTACAGTAGTTTTTGTCATTGAGCTTGACTAAAGTAACCTGTAGAGTGTGTCGTGGGGACGGTACCCAAGCCTATACCCCCATTACCTAAACTCTGTGAGACTGAACTATCCTCAAACATTGGGATTAGCCCCAAAAAATGAAAATTTCATAACCAATCAAAAACCAACTACGTACACCAGATTAGCCACAAAAATACGGAAAATAATACTTAAATAAAGTTCATATCAAACACTGATGAAGCAATACATGATGCTGAATTGTGAAAATACCTAACAAAGATCAAACGAACCACTCCAAAGCCACAAGAACAAATAAAAAGTGCAAGACAGACCTGATTAACAGCCCCAGAACAGCACTACAAGCAAAAAATAGCCAAACAGCCACCAAAACGCATCCAACTCATGATAAGAGTCAAAACAATTTGTGGAGACCTACCTATGCCCTAGGTGCACCCTTATGTGGTGGCTAATCCATGATTCAAGCCTTTGAATTAACAAATCAAGTAGACTTTTGAAATCAAGGCTAAGAAAATTTTGTGAGGAAAAACCATAATCGATGGGGCTAGAGTGATCAGATCATAAAATTGATTAATGGGTTTTGCTACCCTCAAAGAGTCGCTCCTTGTGGTAGAATCTCAGACCCAAATGATGACGTTGATGTCATCATGACATCAGCATGATGTTAGTTTTTTTTAGGATTGATGAATCCTAAGAAAAGAAACCTACTCTGATACCAAGTTGAAAATAATGGAGGAAGGGGAGAAAGAAAAGTTTTAGAATGAGTAGTGAGAGAAATCTAGTATTGTTACTCTTCCCCCTAGGTATTTATAATGTGTTATCTTACAATAAAGGCAACTAGGACACTACAGTATAGGAAACATTTGTAAGGAAAGTCAAAAAGGTGAAATTTCAGTTAAAGTGGATGAAAGGTACACAATAGTCCTCTTTTCTCTCGAACAAAGAATGATTTGCAGCAAAAACATATACAAGTCATTTTACATCAAATCAACCTATTTTGTAGTAAATTGAATTGCACTGAATTTTACATCATACCAAACAGATGTAAAAAAAAAACATTATTTACTTTGAAATTAGTTTCCATCAAAGATATTACATTGAAACAAACAGAGCCTAAGTTGCAAAAAGGCAGCAAAATGGCCCATTCTATTCCAATCCTTTTTCCTCAAGAAGTGCTCACACAATGGTGCTGATTTCCCTCTATTCCTGCCTCCCTCATCTTATTCTTCTTGTTAACCATTCACAGAAAACAACGAAAGAGAAGAATATTACTAGCTTGTCTTAGTGTCAACGAGGGTGAGACCTTGGTTGGATCGTTTTTGTGTTCAAGGCTTAGAATTTTCTTGGGGCATGTTTAGATTTATTTTCTATTTTATGATCTTACAGGAATGTTTATGAAAAAGAGAACAGAACTAAAAAAACCCGTTTGGGTAGCTGTTGGCTGTAAAGCATAGTTTTTCTACTCATTGCGTTTTATATGATTATAGATTTTAATTAGAGAACACTTATTCTCCACTTTTAAATGTCTTTTCTTATGTTCTTTGTAATTGTTCTAAAACGAGCTTTCAAAACAATAAAACACATGAAAAAGATGTCTTTAAAAATAGGCTCATATAAGTAAAACTTAGTATTGATAAGACCAAGGGGTGCCACTTATGTAAAAAAGCAAATATCTACACAATAATAAACCTATAAGTTATCGCTCAATTAGAATAAAATTACCCTCAAACGAAACAACAAGAGTATTAAGCCACCGCTCCATATAGAAAGCAATCGACCTTTCCTAACCATCGAAAGCTCTTTTATTCCTCTCCATGCAAACCATTCAAAAAATGAAAAGTCGAATCAAAGCAATGACTTTCCTTCTTTATCTAGAAACTCAAGTCCCGCTCCATACCCAAACCTCCTCTTGAATGGACCCGATGATTAACCAAGAAAACCCCACAACATGAAAGGCCATGTCCCATAATTGAATTGAAGAGTGTTCCGGGTGAAAAATTAATACTGAAACAGTGAAATTAAAGGACCAAGTAGAGAGAGGGAGATAGTGGAAAGCAATAATCTAAGGGGAAGTAAGTCGATCAGAAGAACCCTTTATGAGTCTGATGGCAGCAAGTACTCAGTACTCCTGACGCAGTCAGTCATAATGAGTAATAATAAAGACAGTGAATATCTCCTTGACATGATGTTTATAAAGCAAATAATGGACATGTACACATTCCAGTGGTATTGACTTATCCATGACGTTACACTAATCATCAAGTGTGGCAACCTTTACGAACTCATGGTTTCAGGCAGGCCTTGGATATGCTCATGGCTTACCCTCACCATATACTTACTTCATCCTCCAATCAAAACCTTTTGCAAATCCCAATTATTGTTAATAGTCATAGTATTACGTTCTTTTGTGCCACATGTGCCCTTTTCATTGCTACACGCGGCTAGGAGATTAACCTAATTCTTCATCATTATTTAGCCCCCGCACATGTATAGCAAGTTCACAATCTCCAATGCACGCACATCTTCCGAGTTATTACTATCTTTAAAGAATCATTACGAGCACACAGTTCGTTAAGTCAGACTCTCCTGCATCCTGCTAAAGTACGTTCACCGCCTCTATATATAAAGGCTCATAATTGGAGTTTTTCTCGTGTTTTTCATCTTTTAGGTTTTCAATTACTCGTCTAGTACTTTAGCATCTTCAAAGAAGTAAGTTCCTGTAGATCGGCTGGCATCTTCTTTTGCCAAGTCAAAAAGGAAAAGAATAGGGAAAAAGGGAAAAGGGTGCTAATGGCTTATCAAGGAGGTGAAGTACCCACAGTTCCTCCAAGAGTGAGTGGAAGGACGTCCCTTGGATGAATGAATGAAAATCAAAAGATCGTTTAAGCTAGAAAAGGCGCCAATCTCTTGAGCTTTATGATGACATTGATGTTAACAACTTCAAGCTTCATGATCGTACAATCTTTTTCTAGCATAAACTATCTTTTGATTTTCGATCGCTGACCATACTCGATCATTCATGTCCTTCTACTCACTCTTTGAAGGAACCCGGGTACTTCACCTCGTCGAGAAGCCATTAGTATCCTTTTCCCTTTTCTTTGTCTTTTGACTGGGCCTTTGAAGTCTATATTTTTCACCACATACCCAAACATTAGTGGACCTAATTTGAAATAGAGCTCAATGAAATTATCAAAAACCTAAAGTCCAAATTATTGGGTTATTTTACATAAGGGATATCTCAATCATTTTTTCCATTATCTATCCCTATTAACTGCAATCAAACCTACATACTAACTATAGAAACTGGCAAAAAATTACCTATTTCTTGTGATCAACCGAACATAACAGTGAAAAGGAAACAACCATTATGTTCCAGCATTATTCCATCCATGGAATCCCTGTTACATTCCCCTTTTGTTTCTTTGTGTGAACCGAGCAGGCTTTAAGGGTTCAGTTTGTTGGGAATTTATCTAAGAATTAAAGGTTAAATGTGGAGCTTCAGCAGCACTTGGAGCCGCGGCACAGGCTTGGTGCGCCGCAGCCTCCAGAAACGAGGAAGTCCTCCAGGTGCACACCGCGGCCCAGACCTTGGGCACTACGGCCTCCAGCAGATGATGAAGTCCTCCCTTGTTGTGTGCCGCGGCTTGCCCTGCTCTGAGCCGCGGCGCCAGGCACACCTAATGCCTCTGATTCTGCTCTTCAGCTAGTGCGTGAGACTTGATTAAAACGCACAGGTTCATTAAGAACTGCTTGTGTTTTCTCTTAATGGTTTGATTCTTGTTTGGTATAAATCATTCTGGATTTGGGTGTTTGGAAAGATCACAACCTGGGATTCTTAAAAGGTGATTTTCCAATAGTGGTATCAGAGCTTCAACAGTAGTATCAGAGCAAGGCACCAAGAATCAGAGGAAACTTCTTGGGTGATTCAAGAACGGTGCTGGGATCAAGATCAGATCGGGTTCTTGAGGTTTAAGAACAGAGCTGGGATCAAGATTTGATCTGGTTCTTGAGGTTTAGAAGTTGGGGAGAAGAAGTTTGGAAAGCAATTGTGGGTGCTGCATAAATCTTTGGATTTTTTCCAACAAGATGGGTTCAAACTTCATTGTTGAGAAATTTGATGAAAAGGGAGACTTTGCCCTTTAGAAGTGGAAAATCAAGGCGGTTCTGATGCAACAAAAGGTGGACTTGGCATTTGAAGAAGATGATGATTTTCCAACAAGTATCACGGAGCTCCAGCGGAATGAGATGAAGAAGATGGCGTATGCACCATCTTTTTGCACATGTCGGATAGCGTGACAAGGGAATGCGGAGATACGGAAGATCCAGCTGTCATTTGGAAGAAACTAGATGAGTTATTTCTTACCAAGACTCTCCCTAATAAAATTTATCTTCTGAAACGAATCTTTTCTTTTAAAATGGATCCTAATAAAGAGTTGCAAGATAATCTTGATGTGTTTAATAAACTAGTTCAAGATTTGGCTAGTTGTAGTATGACATTCCCGGATGAACAATTGGCTGTTATATGGTTGAATTCTCTTCTCGATTGTTTTGAAAGCTTGATTAATGCTATTGAATATGGAAGAGATACACTAACCAAAGAAATTGTGATTAATGCTATAAGGGCTCATGATTTCAAAGCCAAGATGAGGGAAGGGTCAAGTGGAGAAGGTTTGTTCGTTAGAGGAAGGCCTGCAACTCGAAATGGCAATAACATCTATGGCAACTACCGGGACAACCCAAAGGGTAGAGGTCAAAGCCATAGAAGATCGCATTCTAAACCGAAGTTTGGAGGAAAGCGATGCTACTAATGCAATAAGGAGGGTCATTTCAAGAAAGATTGCAAGAAGATGATGAGGGATGAGAAAGGAAGAGGCCAGGCTTCAATTGCCAAGGGAGAACAGCAAGATGATGATGTTCTTGTTGTGTGCTCAAATGTGAGCAAGAGGCAAGGCAGCGAGAAATGGATCTTGGATTCCGGGTGCACGTATCACATGTGTCCTCACCGGGATTGGTTCAAGAATTTCAAGGAAACCAATGAAGAAAAGGTTTTCTTGGGGAACGATACTTCTTGCCAAGTGAGGGGCATAAGAGACATCCAATTGAGCATGTTTGATGGAGTTACAAGGCCGCTGCAGAATGTGAGATATCTTTCGGATTTGAGAAAAAATTTGATCTCATTGGGGCAGCTAGATTCCATGGGGTACACATACAAAGCAGAGGGAGAAAAGATCAAGGTAACCAAGGGATCTTTGATAGTGATCAAAGCAGCAATAAAGGATGGTCTTTATGAGATGATTGGAGACACGGACATCAAGGATCAAGCAGCAAGTTTGATGGCTGAGATGGATAAGGTAGTTCTTTGGCACAATCGCTTGGGACACATGAGCGAGAAAGGGCTGCAAGTTCTCAGCAAGAATGGTTTACTTGATGGTGACAATGTAGAGAAACTTGATTTCTGTGAGAGTTGCGTTCTTGGGAAGCAATATCGGGTTAGCTTCAACACCGGGGTACACAAATCAAAGGGTATTCTTAACTACATTCATGCTGATCCTTGGGGCCAGCAAGAACACCAACACAAGGAGGCAATCTTTACTTTCTTTCTTTAATTGATGATTATTCTAGAAAGGTTTGGGTTTATTTGCTTAAAAATAAATCAGATGCTTTGAATAAATTTGTGGTGTGGAAAAAGTTGTTGGAAACTCAAACGGGTAAGGTAATTAAGGTTTTAAGAACCGATAATGGCTTAAAATTTTTTAATAAGGATTTTGATAAATTCTATGAGTTAAATGAGATTCTAAGACATAGAATGGTTATGAAAACCCCTCAGCAAAATAGAGTTGCTGAGAGGATGAATAGAACCTTTATGGAAAAGGTTAAGTTATTGGTTCCGGGTTACCCAGATGTTTTTGGAGGGAAGATGTGTCTACTGCTACGTATTTGGTTAATAGATCACCCTATAAAGCTTTGGATCTTAAGACTCTCGAGGAGATGTGGAGTGGGAAACCCCCTGAGTTAAGCAACTTTAGGACTTTTGGATATACTGCGTTTGTACATCAAAAGGATGATAAACTTAGCCCAAAGTCTAGAAAGTGTGTGTTTCTAGGATATGGTGAAGGGGTTAAGGGGTATAGGTTGTGGTCCTTAGAGCAAAAAGAAACTAAACTCATAATAAGTAGGGATATCATTTTTAATGAGCATTTATTTCCCTATTTGAAAAAAAACTAACCCTGCAGGGGATAGTGGGCAAACCAGCCCGGTTTATGTGGAGCATAGCATCAAAGAAAATTCAATTCAGGTGGCAAGAGGGTTCGGACTAGGTAGAGCCCATTGATGAAGGCCAAACTCAGGACACTCAAGAGGAAGCTGAACTAGAAGGGGATGATGCAGCAAATCAGAATAATTATCAGCTCACAAGGGACCGGGAAAGGAGGCTGGTCAAACCACCTTTGAGATATGGTTTTGTGGATGCTAATGTAGCAGCTCCTTATTCAGAAGGAAGGATAAGTGAACCAGAAACTTATATTGATGCCATGGAATGTAAGGATTCGTCAAGATGGAAGCTAGCTATGGAGGAGGAAATGCATTCTTTGAGGAAGAACAACTTTTGGGAATTGGTGCCCAAACCAGAAAAACAGAGAGTTGTGGATTGTAAGTGGATTTACAAGATCAAAGAAGGGAACACTCCAGGGGATAAAGTCTGGTACAAGGCTAGACTGGTGGCAAAGGGGTTCACACAAAGAGAAGGCATAGATTTCACTGAAATATTCTCCCCGGTTGTGAAATACAAGACGATAAGGATAGTGTTAGCTATAGTGGTCCAATTTAATTGGGAGATTGATGAGTCTTAAATATTGCTTATTTTAGACCCTTAACTTATATTTGTTATGCTCTTAGTTAGTAGTATTTCACTTAGTTAGTAGTGGAGAAAATAAAGCATTTCAGGAGATGTGAAGCTTCTGGAGACATTGCGATCGATCGCACGAGATATGCGATCGAGTGCACCTGCGCTCGAGTGCACCTGCCTACGAACGAGCGCATGGTCAACATCCCACATCGAAATATTTGAAGTTCAATGCATCTGCGATCGATCGTAGCAGACATGCGATCGAGCGCACATGAGATCGTGCGCATAAGACATGCGGCCGATCGTACTTGCGATCGATCGCACCACACTGCGATCGAGCGCACACGGGTAGTATCCCACATCGAATCTGCAACCCATATTGCTCCGGGTCTTCCCCTATATAAACACCATCTGGCTTCATCATTCAGCGTACAATTCCTGAGCCACTTTGGTGTTTACCGGTGGACGTCCGCCAGCATTCTGGTGGATCCCGAAAGCATTGCTACCACGAGGGGAAGCACCGCCCGTCAGCGAGTGGAATTTCTCTCATGCAAAGTTGTTTATTTATTTCTTTATATTCAGTTGTTTTAGTTTAAATGTTTAGCACTTTTTATTATAGTTTTATAGTTATGAGTGACTAGACTCTTCAGCTAAGGTTGAAGATGAAGCCCCGCCGTTGTTTGGCGTAGTAGTTCAGATTTGCTTGTACAAATCTGACAATTTTTAGTATAAATGTTCTGTCAACTATTTGGGTTAATCTTATAATTGATTGAGTTTAAATTGTCTGTTGGATTTTCTTTGTGTTTAATCTGATGGATACATTGAATGCTTTTCGATTAAATTGGATTCCTTTTGTGATTTATTAAGAGCGGATATATTGGGTGCTTCTGGTTTAGTTGGGATATTCTTTGTTTTTTGTCTTATAGTTGGATTCATGAAATGTTTTGATAGGCTATATTTTTAGAACATGTATGCTTAACTTCGGTGGGGTGGATTCGGAAACCTTAGTGCTTTTTATTATTAGTTTTAAAATCAACTTAGTTTAGTTTTAATTTATTTTGTAATATCATTCTGAAATTTGGAACTAGGTTAAGATAGAGTTAGTTTAGATTAAAAATATATTTTCACAACACAATTCCCTGTGGATTCGACCTCGCACTTGCACAACGTTATATTGCAAACGACTCGTGCGCTTGCGAGTAATTTAAAACTCACAACAAGTTTTTGACGCCGTTCCCGGGGAATTGTTTGGTTTGTGAAAATTTTTGGTCTGAATTAATTTTATTTTTCTACTAGTTAGTTAGCAATTTAAAAAAAAAAAAAAAAAAAATTTGAGTTTTGCTTTATTCTGTTGCTTCTGCTGGTTAGTATCTCATTATTTTTCTGTTGGTGTATGCTTGGTCGGAGATCCTTGAACTTAGATTTGACACATTTAGATCCCGACTTAGAAAGAACTCTTAGGAGGCAGAAAAGAGCACTAGTTGAGAGAGAGACTGTTGAGATGGGAGAAAATTTTAATCATCCGAGTTTATGAAGGCGACTAGCCAAAATATGAGCGATGTGAGGAGTGCAACAGTGGTAAACACCCAAGCAATTGCCAAGCTAGAGAGTCAAATAGGGCAAGTTGCAAGTCACTTGGGTGAGAGAGAGAAAGGAAAGTTCCCCAGTCAGCCCGTGCAAAACCCAAAAGGACAATTTATGGTTGAGAGTTCATCAACTCCTACACATGGGGAGGAACAAGTACAGTCAATTGTCACACTGAGGTCTGGGAGACAAGTGGACAATCCAGTGGAAGAGAGCCCTGCTATGCAGCAAGGGCAAGGGAGTGGCAACACAGAGAAGAGAGATGCTGAGCCATCTACAGCCACACCTACTAAGAAAGACCCTCCTAGGTCGTTTGTACCTAGAGCGCCCTACTCCGAGAGATTACAGACGCCCAAGAAATGAGGGAAGTATGAGGAAATTCTGGAGGTATTCAAGCAAGTCCAAATCAATATCCCATTTTTGGATGCCATCCATCAAGTGCCATCATATGCCAAGTTTTTAAAGGACTTGGTCACTATCAAGAGGAGGACGAATGTCCTAAAGAATGCATTTTTGACCGAGCAGGTCAATTCAATCCTTCAGTGCAAGCTACCCATCAAGTATAAGGACCCGGGGTGTCCTACCATCTCTTGCACGATAAGAGTCAGCCATATTGAGAGGGCCCTTTTGGATCTAGGGGCGAGTGTGAATCTTCTACCCTACTCAGTCTATGTGCAGTTGGGGTTAGGAGAATTGAAGCCCACATCCACGACGCTTCAATTGGCTGACAGGTCAGTGAAAAGACCACGGGGGATAGTTGAGGACGTTTTGATAAAAGTGGATAAGTTCTATTTCCCCGTGGATTTTATTGTGCTTGACACAGAGCCGGTTCAGAATGTAGGGATTCAAATACCGGTGATTCTAGGGCGACCATTCTTAGCCACGGCTAACGCCCTAATCAATTGTAGGACAGGGGTGATGAAGATCTCCTTCGGAAATATGACAGTGGAGTTGAACATTTTTGATATCACTAGGCAACCACTGGAATATGATGAAGTGAGAGATGTATGCTTGATAGAGGAGATTCTTGAGGATACTGTGGATTCGACCTCGCACTTGCACAACGCTATATTGCAAACGACTCGTGCGCTTGCGAGTAATTTAAAACTCACAACAAGTTTTTGTGCCATTTTGAAGTCTGATCCTCAAGAAAGCAAGGAGGAGGAGGAGAAGGTGTCACCAGAACCTCAAAAGAAGGAACTTAAGCCTTTACCGGATAATCTTAAGTATAAGTTCCTGGGTCCAGCATACTGTTTGCCTGTGATAATAGCTTCAGATTTGGGAGAGGCTCAAGAGGAGAAATTATTAGATGTTTTAAGAGAGCACAAGGAAGCTATCGGCTGGACCATTGAGGATATTAAGGGAATCAGCCCCTCGGTGGTGATGCACAGGATACATTTAGAGGAAGATGCTAAGCCATCGAGAGAGCCGCAAAGAAGGCTCAACCCTGCTATGCAAGAGGTTGTGAGGGCAGAGGTTATTAAGCTGTTAGATACAGGGATCATTTATCCCATCTCTGATTGCAAGTGGATGAGCCCCATTCATGTCGTGCCCAAGCGAGCTGGATTAACGGTAGTAAAGAATAAGGACGACGAGTTGGTGCCAACTCGTGTGCAGTCTGGGTGGAGAGTGTGTATAGACTACCGTAAGCTGAACATTGCCACAAGGAAGGATCACTTTCCACTTCCATTTATTGATCAGATGGTGGAGCGTTTGGTTGGGCACGAGTATTATTGCTTTTTGGATGGTTATTCTGGATATAACCAGGTCCCCGTGGACCCCGAAGATCAGGAGAAGACGACATTTACCTGTCCTTTTGGGACCTTCGCCTACCGTCGCATGCCCTTTGGGTTATGCAATGCACCCGCCACTTTTCAGCGGTGCATGATCAGTATATTCTCTGACATGGTAGAGCGGTTCTTGGAGATTTTCATGGACGACTTCTCCATCTTCGGTTCAACATTTGATGAGTGCCTGCATCGTCTCTCTTTGGTTTTGGTACGGTGCAAGGAGAAGAACCTGGTGCTTAATTGGGAGAAGTGCCATTTTATGGTCAAGCAAGGAATTGTACTGGGGCATATCGTATCTCATCGAGGGATTGAGGTCGACAAAGCGAAGGTTGATTTGATTTCCAGCCTTCCACCCCCACGTACGGTGAAAGAGGTTCGATCTTTTCTGGGCCATGCATGTTTCTATAGGCGATTTATCCAAAATTTCAGCAAGATCGCCAGGCCCTTGTGCAAGTTGTTGCTAAAAGATGCCCCATTTCTATTTGATCAGGATTGTAAGAAAGCATTTGGGGATCTGAAGAAGATTCTGACGTCCACACCCATTATTCAGCCACCTAACTGGGATGTGCCTTTTGAGATTATGTGTGACGCATCAGACTATGCTGTTGGAGCTGTTTTGGAGCAAAGTGTTGATAAACTTCCCCATGCTATCTATTATGCAAGTCACTCTACCACTGAGAAGGAGTTGCTTGCAGTCGTTTTTGCATTAGACAAGTTCAGATCCTACTTGTTAGGATCTAAAGTCATTATCTACTCGGACCATGCTGCATTGAAGTATCTTTTCTCTAAAAAAGATGCTAAATCTCGTCTTATCCGATTGATCTTGCTACTTCAAGAGTTCGACATTGAGATTCGGGATAAGAAAGGTTCGGAAAATGTGGTGGCGGACCATTTGTCTAGATTGATTGTGGAATTCAGTGAGGCTGCCACTCCCATTTCTGAGACCTTTCCTGATGAGAAATTGATGCACGTTGCTCACAGTCCCGCACCATGGTTTGCTGACATAGTAAACTATCTTGTCACCGGACACATGCCCTTGCATTGGGGGAGGCAAGATAAATCAAAATTTTTTGCCATGGTAAAACACTTTTTCTGGGACGATCCTTACCTGTTCAAGTATTGTCCTGATCAGATCATTAGACGGTGTATTCCTGAGCATGACCAATCTAATGTCATCGCTTTTTGTCATGATCATGCATGTGGAGGCCATTTTAGTGCTAAAAAGACCGCTGCAAAGATTTTGCAGTGTGGATTTTATTGGCCTACCCTGTTCCGGGACTCACACCTACTGTATATCTTGTGAGCGTTGCCAAAAGCTAGGGAGTCTTTCTAGGAGAAATATGATGCCCCTCAACCCTATTCTGATTGTTGAGATTTTTGATGTGTGGGGCATTGATTTCATGGGACCATTCCCAAACTCCTTTGGCTACTTATACATTCTAGTTGTTGTGGACTATTTGTCCAAGTGGGTGGAGGCCGTTGCGTGCAAGACCAATGACCACAGAGTTGTGGTCCAGTTCTTGAAAGACACTATTTTTGCTCGTTTTGGTACGCCTCGAGCAATCATAAGTGATGGAGGTAAGCACTTTTGCAACAAGATCTTTGAGCTGTTGATGAAGAAGTATTGTATCATGCACAAAGTTGCCACCCCATATCACCCACAGACGAGTGGTCAAGTAGAAATTTCAAATCGCGAGATTAAACAAATTTTGGAAAAGACTGTGAACCCTAATAGAAAGGATTGGTCTCTGCGATTGATGGATGCACTGTGGGCATATCGAACAGCCTTCAAGACGCCAATTGGCATGTCTCCCTATCGCATTGTATACGGAAAGGCATGTCACCTTCCGGTTGAATTAGAGCATCGTGCGTATTGGGCTGTCAAGCAACTAAATTTCAATCTTTCCAAGGCTGGCTCACAACGGAAGCTCCAACTCAATGAATTGGATGAGCTGCGGAATGATGCATATGAGTGTGCCCGATCATACAAAGCACAAATGAAGAAGACTCATGACCAAAACATTTTGAGACGAGCTTTTGAGCCGGGTCAGAAAGTTCTTCTTTATAATTCACGCCTACATGTTTTTCCAGGCAAGCTCAAATCTCGATGGTCAGGCCCATTCATTATTCGATCGGTTTTTCCTCATGGGGCCATCGAGATTGAGGATCCTAAGAATGGTAATCCTTTCAAGGTAAATGGACAGACTAAAACCATTCTTAGAGTTGAGGAGTCCGGACATTGAGACGATACTGTTGGAGGATCCTAGTTACTCAGATTGAGTGTAGTATTCTAGGGAGAGTCTGGCTGAAGACGTTAAACTTAGTGCTCATGGGAGACACCCCACAGCTTATCTTTTCTTTTGTTTATTTATTATTTCGCATTTTTATGATTAATGTTTGTTTCTAGTATTTTTTTATTTTCCAGTTTTTATTTTTCAGGGACAAAGCGTACTTCAGTTCAAGTTTGGGGGTATGCTATGAGCCATACCAGTCCAGATAGTTCTACATATCTCAGGTCAGCTCTTTCCATATTAGTCACACATTGGGGTCAATGTGTAATTTAAGTTTGGGGGTATAGGAGACACATCACACACTTTGTCCTAATTTGTTGTCTTTTCGTTATAGAGATAAATGCATGCTCATGTTATTGTGAAATTTTGGTTGATCTAAACATTTTCTGTGATGTGATGTCATTGGTGGGCTTAACATTTTGAACACATGATCTGGTGATAAATTTTAAAATTTAGTTACTTACCTTAGGCATTTGAGAATTCACATGTTTGACATAAGCTAACACGAGCACATTGGCACAAATTATGTGAGGTATGACATGTGATTTTAATGTGTATTTTTCCTTATCTTAACTGAAACTGGATGACTTGTTGGATGAACTGTTGGGCATAGGAAAATATTAAAAAAAAAAAAATTATCAATAAACTTTTCGCTGAGTAACTGGACCTCTTGCCTCAGTAAGCAGTGAGTGTTCACGTCAAAAGGTGGAATTTTGCTTGGTAATATTAAGGTCGGTTTAATTTTGTAGCCTTTTTGACTCGAGTTAGTAAGCCCTTAGGGGTGTCTTTACACCTAATGCCCTAAAACCACCTGGTTTGGGAGTCATTGACTCAACACTCGCTACATGGGTCAATTAGAAAGCTTAAGGGAACTAAACATAGTCGTGCCTTATTATTGTTAAAAAAATAAAAAGAAAAAAGAATAAAATAAAAACTATGCCTTTTCGTTCATTTTTTATGGGAAATTCAGTGAATCTTGAGACATGGAGACCTTACACATTAGAGTTACTTGGAAGCTTCATTTTTATATGCTAATTCACCTTACACTGATTCAAGCTTGTGATGCTTTATCCTGCCTTTTGTAAGTAATTAGATTTTAACATTTCTATTCATTGCGAAGATGGGTTTACCTTTTTAAGCTTGCTTATGAATGAATATCATGGTGATGTGTGCTCCTTAAATTTTTGGATACCATGAGTGATGACTTTATCTTTATGTTCTTTGTTTTTCATTGAGTCTTTTATTTTGTTTTGCTAAGGGACTAGCAAAATATGAGTTTGGGGGTATTTGATGAGTCTTAAATATTGCATATTTTAGACCCTTAACTTATATTTGTTATGCTCTTAGTTAGTAGTATTTCACTTTATTTTACGTCTTTCTTGTGTTTTGTGTATTTTTACAGGTTTGTGGAGAAAATAAAGCATTTCAGGAGATGTGAAACTTCTGGAGACGTGAAGCTTCTGGAGACATTGCGATCGATCGCACGAGATATGCGATCGAGCGCACCTGCCTGCGCTCGAGCGCACCTGCCTACGAACGAGCGCATGGTCAACATCCCACATCGAAATATTTGAAGTTCAGTGCATCTGCGATCGATCATAGCAGACATGCGATCGAGCGCACATGAGATCATGCGCACAAGACATGCGATCGATCGTACCTGCGATCGATCGTACCTGCGATCGAGCGCACACGGGTAGTATCCCACATCGAATCTGCAAACCATATTGCTCCGGGTCTTCCCCTATATAAACACCATATGGCTTCATCATTCAGTGTACAATTCCTGAGCCACTTTAGTGTTTACCGGTGGACGTCCGCCAGTATTCTGGTGAATCCCGAAGGCATTGCTACCACGAGGGGAAGCACCGCCCGTCAGCGAGTGGAATTTCTCCCATGTAAAGTTGTTTATTTATTTCTTTATATTCAGTTGTTTTAGTTTAAATGTTTAGCACTTTTTATTATAGTTTTAAAGTTATGAGTGGCTAGACTCTTCAGCTAAGGTTGAAGATGAAGCTCCGCCGTTGTTTGGCGTAGTAGTTCAGATTTGCTTGTACAAATCTGACAATTTTTAGTATAAATGTTTTGTCAATTATTTGAGTTAATCTTATAATTGATTGAGTTTAAATTGTCTGTTGGATTTTCTTTGTGTTTCATCTGATGGATACATTGAATGCTTTTCGATTAAATTGGATTCCCTTTGTGATTTGTTAAGAGCGGATACATTGGGTGCTTTTGGTTTAGTTGGGATATTCTTTGTTTTTTGTCTTATAGTTGGATTCATGAAATGTTTTGATAGGCTATATTTTTAGAACATGTATGCTTAACTTCGGTGGGGTGGATTCGGAAACCTTAGTGCTTTTTATTATTAGTTTTAAAATCAACTTAGTTTAGTTTTAATTTATTTTGCAATATCATTCTGAAATTTGGAACTAGGTTAAGATAGAGTTAGTTTAGATTAAAAATATATTTTCACAACACAATTCCCTGTGGATTCGACCTCGCACTTGCACAACGCTATATTGCAAACGACTCGTGCGCTTGCGAGTAATTTAAAACTCACAATAGAGATCAAGCAAATGGATGTGAAGACAGTGCTTTTACATGGAGAGCTTGATGAGACCATCTACATGAAGCAACCCGAAGGCTATGAGGATAGAAGGCAGGGAGATTTAGTGTGCAAATTGAAGAAATCTCTCTATGGCCTGAAGCAATCACCTCGGCAATGGGATAAAAGGTTCGATTCCTTCGTAACTAACTTGGGTTTCATGAGGAACTACTATAATTCGTGCTTGTACTACAAAGGTCACAAGGTGGAGGAAATGGTGATTATCCTCATCTATGTCGATGATATGCTGTTGGTTGGTAACAGCAAGGAGATGATAGAAAGGTTGAAGTCTCAACTCAGTTCGGAGTTTGAGATGAAAGATCTTGGTCATGCACAAAAGATCCTTGGGACAAGTATAATTCGGGAAAGGGAGAGAAACAGGTTGAAGCTTTTTCAGTCTTCCTGCATAGAAAAAATGATATCTAAGTTTTCTATGGAAGATAGTAAACCAGTAAAGATTCCCCTTGCTGGTCATTTCAAGTTCTCCAGCGATCAATGTCCGAGATCGGATAAGGAGAAGAAGGAAATGGAAAAGGTCCCTTACTCTAGTGCGGTTGGATCAATCATGTTCACCATGGTAAGCACTAAACCCGACATTTCTCATGCAATAAGTGTTCTCAGCAAGTTTATGAGTAATCCAGGAAAGGAGCATTGGCTTGGGATGAAGTGGTTGCTGAGGTATTTGAAGAGAAGCTCAGATATGGGACTTGTTTAAGAGAAGAGGGGTAAGTCCATCTGGTTAGAAGGTTATGCTGATTCGGACTATGGAGCAGACCGGGATAAGAGAAGATCGATTACCTCATACTTCTTCAACTTAAACGGATGTTGTATAAGTTGGAAGGCTCAGTTGCAGCCAGTGGTAGCATGCTCAACAACCGAGGCAGAGTACATAGCAGCAACGGAAGCAATTAAGGAGGCTATGTGGTGTAAAGGGTTGTTGGAAGAATTGAAGGTCCTAAAAGAGCATGTGGAGGTGTACTCGGATAGCCAAAGTGCGTTGCATTTGTGTAAGAATCTGGTGTTCCATGAGAGGACTAAGCATATAGATGTTCGGTATCATTTCATTCGAGAAAATATTACGGAATGAACGGAAGAAAATCATGCAGATTTAGGCACTAAAGTGCTACCTCTAAGCAAGTTCAATCATTGCCTTAGACTTCTTAGGATTGGAGTCGGATGATTAGGTGACTCACGTTGAGTTTGGATCCTGATTTTTCTGCACAATAGGTTCGGGTTTAATTGCTTAGACAAAGGTAGAGATTGTAGGGAATTTGTCTAAGAATTAAAGGTTAAATGTGGAGCTTCAGCAGCACTTGGAGCCGCGGCACAGGCTTGGTGCGCCACAACCTCCAGCAAGGAGGAAGTCCTCCTCCAGGTGCACACCGCGGCCCAGACCTTGGGCGTCGCGGCCTCCAGCAGATGAAGAAGTCCTCCCCTGTTGTGCACCGCAGCTTGCCCTGCTCTGAACCATGCCACCAGGCACACCTGATGCCTCTGATTCTGCTCTTCAGCTGGCGTGTGGGACTTGATTAAAACGCACAGGTTCACTTAGACTCTTAGAGAGCCATGAGTTTTTGGTTTTTGAGATCTAAGAGTTGAGATTGGCTTCAAGATTGGTTGAGGTAGTTATTGCCCTATATAAAGAGTCATCTAGGAGCAATAACAATAAGTGTTACAACACACAACACATGACACAAGAGTGCAAAGACACAAGTGTCAAGAGAGAAGAAACACAAGAAGAGGTCTCATTCCAAGAGTGGCTGGTGTTGAGAGAGAAAGACTCTCAAATCTTCAGAGGTGTTTCTAGTGAGAGAGAGTATTCAAGAAGTGGAGTTCAAGAGCTTTGTAATTGGAGGAAACACTTAGTTCTTATCTCTTTCTTTTCTCTTCTTTCATTCTTCAAGAACAAGAGGGTTCTTGAAGGGGTGTTGCTGTAATTGTAAGAACTTCATTGATTTAGTGCAGAGAGCTCGGAGGAGCTCACGGAGACGTAGGCAAATTGCCGAATCTCGATAACAATTGCTTGTGTTTTCTCTTTATGGTTTGATTCTTGTTTAGTACAAATCATTCTGGATTTGGGTGTTCGGAAAAATCACAACCTGGGATTCTTGATTTTCCAACACAGTTTTTGCACAAAAAAAAGATACCATGATTTGAAACCACAAAAAAGAAATAATAAGCTCCTCTTTATTAATCCTGCAAAGTTTTCATAAAAGGCTAGAGCTGAAGTCAGGAGTAGCTCAACAAACATTCCAAACCCAATCATGGTTAGATCAAAATCACTTACCAAAAATATGGTTAGATCAAAATCACTTACCAAAAATATGGTTAGATCAAAATCCTCTTTGCCACAGCTTTATTTGTTTAGCAGTTATCTTAGAAATAAAATAAAAACCAAAAAGAATATATATATATAAAGAAACTTTTGGTCCACAAAAATTCACAACTTTTGGCTTTTCTGTGTCTACATGTGTGCACGGTTTTATGTCATGTGTGCATATTTGCAGAAAAGAATTGACAAAGAAGAAAATAATACAAAATAGGTATGAGGCATTCAAAAGTTACGTAGTGTGCACATCTTTGTCTGTGCATATATATGTTCAACTCTAGATGTTAGAGACAAAGAGAGAGAGGCTACCAGCCATGGTGTAAAACCCATATGGATGTTCATCATAACCAAACATTTCTTTTAGTTCTGCACCATAAAACTTGTACACCAACACCCCCAAGAATGCCACAACCTGTTGAAGCATGACTTACATTGATCATCAATTTTAACAAGGAAACATGATATATAAAGAGAAAAAAAACTATGCCCAAAATCTTTTTTTATAAGTAACTATGGCCAAAATCTTATAAAATAAACCTCTTTCCAGCAAGTAAATTCACATGAGAATGCCTGGCTTCAATTCTCAACAGCAGCTTAAGGCTCTTCAAATAGAAAATAACTATAGAATCAAAAATATGAACAAATCATGTACAAATAAATCTTTGCACCTTTAATGGGAGAACTGTACAAAGTCAATATGATATTTCTGAGCATAAGAAATCAAGATGCTCCACAAAATGCAATTTAAACACATAAAAAAAAACCCCATGCCACGGTTTTTGCCTTTTATGAAAATAGAAAATGCGGCCGACCTACCTTTAGTTTTGATAAAAGCTCAGCCTAAACGTATAATAATGCAAATATTGTTAGAGAAATGATTTTGTCACAAAAAAAAATATTGTTGCATCATAAGGACGACATAGGCATTTCAACATATTCTGATCTTGTTTTGCAATATAGTTGGAAATTTCCTACTTGACTCATGACTTACAAATTGATTAGCTAGTTTCAAAGACACACATGATTGATTGCATGGTCTGAAAACATTGCAAAGATGTTTTCTGTTAATTGTATGAAATCGGCCACCCCACCCCCCACCCAAAAACAAAAAACCTACTGTTTTCGTGGAGGTGGGAATCAATTGCTTTTTTGTTTCTAAAAGATGACTAGTAGCTCTCTGATGGAAGTCCAAAGTGCGGTTTCTTTTCTTCTTTTCCCCCACATAATGGGGAAAAGAAGTTTGTATACCCTATTTCAAAGCAGAGCAGTTTATTAAAAGAAGAATATGGAGCTCAACCCCAAAACAAAGGAAGTATACAAGACTACCTCCTTAAATTTACAAACTAAATCGAAAAGAGAAGATATCTTAACAATCCAAAAAAGAAAGTAGCGAGGAAACCACAAGAATAAGGATCCATCTAATTCAGTAAGGACCTCAAAATATTGGTTTAATCTTGTGAAAGGCACGCTCAACCCTTTGCGAGTGTGTTTAATCATCATTTATATAAAACCATCTTTGTTAGGGTTTTAGATCAAAGTTAATTTTGAGATATGATTTGGAATAATGGAGTAGAATTTTGAGAATTGTGATTTTTTTTTCCCTTTCTTCTCTCTCTTCTTCCTACATGTACATCAGTAGCACAATAACAGTCAACTGAGATCATCATCTAGACAACAGTGCCAAATTGATTAAATAAAATGAAATGGTGCTGTCATACCAGCTGAACGATTACAAAAATGAATGCATGGTCCCTAGCAACTAGGAACTGGAATTTGAATCTCAACCAACGGCGACCAGGTGGGACATTTGCACGTAATATAAACACTGCCCTGCACTCTGTACAGTGAGCAAAAGCAAAGCCCTCCTGAAACAATTAGGGAAACAGATACGACAATTTCAATTCACCCAATCAAAGACAAATTTATTGTTTTGAAATCAGTACAATCACATATGTTACTATGAAATTTCATCATTTCAAGAAATCATAGTGTGAACATCAATTTGCTAGTCAAGCATAAGAGATGGCAATAAAGAATAGAAGAACTAACCTTTGTGGACCGCCAGTTATCAAGACATGACCTGTGGACATACTTCTGTGTGCCTTTGCAATGGCATGGTGCAATCAAGTCTTCTCCTGAAAATAAATAACATGTGCCTCAAACTTAGAAGATACATATTAAAACACTGTTGTATGGTTTTTATCCGGCAAATCAAATACTACCCTTTCAGCTTTTTCAAAGTCGAAGAAGCAAAAATCTACCACCTCAAACGGTGACAGAAAACTTTTGAAAAATAAAAGGTATCAAAAATGATAACTAGTTAAGACCTCCAAGATCAAGGCATATACGGCATTGTGGTTGGTCCACATTCACCAGATAGCAAGTTTCATCAACATTAGGAATTTGTAAATCGTCTCCAGCAACAACAGATTTCCCCCCAGCAGCTGTAATTTCACTTGATGATGATTCTTCAGATCTTAGTGAAATTTCAGATTGACATAGGATAGGTTCTCTTTCTGAAATATCTCCCTCCCGACTATTATTTGATATTAATAGCATCGCGAAGATTGTCGAATCTTGATTCTCATGTGAAAGTCATCACCGACGCTATAGTTCCTAGCAAACATGACAAATGAAACCTAGGAACCTGCAAATAGAGAAAATCAAACATGAATTCGTAATTAGAAGAGAAAGGAACCTGCAATTAGGAAAAATCAAAATGAGGTCGTAATTAGAAGGGAAAGGAACCTGCAATTAGGAAAAATCAGACATGAGGTCGTAATTAGAAGGGAACGTCTAATAACCAAACTAGTACACCATGTGAATCATACCAAGACTAAATATCATGAAACAAGCATTTGATGTTTCTAAAAATAAGCTGATCAATTCATCAAGAAATGTTCATTCCAGTACAAACAAAATAAAATAAAAATTTAACCAAAAGATCACTGACCTGATAGCATGGTTCTCATATAATGGGTCCCGTGATCGAACCGGTTCGAAGCATCACTTTTTTTTCCCTGATTGGACGGTTCGAAGCATTGTCAATGGTACTGTCGAATAAATGGATTCATTGTCAAACAGTTTGATTAAACGAAATAATAAAAAGGCTTAAATGTATTTTGTCCCCAAAATTTGGGCTCTAGCACTTTAAATCCGGATATTTGCATGCTGAAAACGCTTTTTTTTAATATTTGTGGTGTTTTAAAATTAATTCAGTTTATATTTCAAAAAAAAATAATTCAGTTTATCAATTATAATCTATGTAAAATATCTGATATTGATGAAGAATTGTCAAAAGATTAATTTTTCAAAATTTAAAATGGAATGAAATAAATCGATTGCCTATATTTATTAAAATAATGATGTATTATATTACAAAAATATAATAATTTTTCAAATATGACAAATTACACTGCACTATCTCTAAGTTTACTTAAATAACATTAACATACAAACTGTTTTAAAACACACAATTTACTTCAAAACATCAATTTTTATAATGAAGCAGCCCAAAATTAATTTTTTTGAATAATCAAAATTTTAAGTGGATATTACTTTTCATGATGATCAAAGTACCATTAACTATCATAGAGGTTACCTTTTAAAAAATAGAAGTATTAGAGATGAAATATATTTAATAAGAAATTTTTTAGGGATTTTTTTAAAAACAAAATTATCATCATTTTTTTCGAAAATTGTTAAAAGTATATTTTAAATGGATTTATATTCTATTATATGGTATAAAATAAATTTTACTTCATATATTTTATATGTTAAAAATATTATAATATTATTGCATATCACATCCTTAAATAAAAGAAAATCAAAGACAATCATAAAAGAAAATTAAATATTTTAAATGAAAATTTTGTTGATATATTTTTTTAAAAAAATTAAATAGTCTAATATCTCAAATAAATGAATATCAATTACCATCATAAAATAAAAATCAAAAACAAATTTTTCTTTTTCAAAATTAAAATGGTACTGCATGTTTTTATTTTTTTTAGAAAAATATGAATTCAAATAACCTAAAAATTTAAGTTATAAACAATTTTGAGATAAATAATTGTTAAATTGAATTATTAAACTTATCATAATCACTTGGAGATATTTTAACACTAAGGATACTTTAGTCATCATAAAAAGTAATATTCAATTAAAATTTCGGTTCTTCAAAGAAATTCATTTTTGGGCTGCTTGATGGTGGAAATTGACGTTTTGAATCATGGGTTTTAAAAAGGTTTTGTATATTAGTGTTATTTTAGCAAACTTTGAGGCAGTTCAGTATAATTTATCCTTTCAAATATAACACATTTGAAATTTACAGCATCTTTGCTTCATAGAAAGAGAAAAATTCTTTCAGCCTTACCAAATCTGGCATCTGAAAGAATCTCATGCTTCAGATTTTAAAGACGATGGATATTATAATTCTAAATTTGAAGAAGTAAAAAATACAATCAGTAGTTTTGACTTAAAAAATTACAGACTAAAATGCCATTTGCAATTTTATCAAGTTGGTCGTCACAGAAAGAACAAGATTAAAAGTCACTAGTGGAAGAAGAATTTTCATCACTCAACTTGACTCGGGGAAACGAGAGCAAAACTTACCTCTGTTGAAAATGTTGCCCAAGAAAATCCTAACACGAAACACCACCCAGACTACCTCGGAGGTCAACCCGTCCGAGTTACCATCACCCCCACCTCAAATGGAAGAATATAACCCTCATCATGCCTTGTCGAGTAATAACCCAATCAAGGTAAACGAAGAACGGACCCTGCTTGACCGACAACTTGGTTCGAACTCGAACCAAGTAAACCAATGAGAAGCCCATGAAACATACCCTAATGAACTTGTGAGTATAGCTGAGTACAACACTCTCCATCTCTGACTTGAAGAAGTGATTGCACATCTCGGACGACTCGAACCAAGTAGAGCTCGGAACCATCAGTCTATAGTCCAAACAACCTACACCATCCAGAAGATTACTGAGCTAGCACCTCGGCTTTAGAATGTCTTACCCGATAAGGCGAGTTCGGGAAAGAGGCACGAACCCCCAGCATGGGATAAAAGCCGAGGGCATCTTCTAGGAAAACTGAGTCGATGAAGCGCTTGACAAAGTCCTTGACGTTCAATCCTAGATGATAAGTTTGTTTCAAATTCATGCCCATCCAAGAAACAACAAGAATAGGACAAGTCTGAGGTAAGTAGGCAAGTGAAAAGAAATGAATGAACGTATCGGACTCGCCATCAAAGCTACTCAGGAAAACATCCTTGACGAAATCAGACCCATGGGTAATCCCTTCTCCTAAGAGCTCATAGTTGAAAAGATGCCTCCAAATTTCAAAATGCCCCATATAAAGTCATATATAGGGAAGATATATCCTATAGACCACTTGGAAACTTTCAAGTCCCTAATATTCCTCCATAACCACTTAGAAGCAGCCATGTGCCGCGCATTCCCCATAACTCTGTAATAGATAGTGAGGACTTGGTTCCGCAGATTGCCTGCAAGGACAATAAAGCCATTTGATGAGCTCAATGAAATGTTTGCAACGCACTTCTTTAGTAGTCGATGTCCTAAAAGAACCCTTGGAAGCCTGCTAAGCATAACTCAGCATGTAGAAAAAAGCCTTTGCAATTACATTTCATGATTCACCTCGGCCATAAGAGATCTAGATCATAAGGTAGTAGCCATGGCCTTCACCAACAACCTCAAAGCTTTAGATTTCAATCATTACATCTCCAAAAATTTAGTGCACATCACATCGACCCTCTTGGGTAAAGCAGACGAGTTCATGATCACTGAAGAGGACCACGCTTTTTCATAAAAGATGAGAAGATTCTCTGATAGGCAAAAAGAGAAAAGAGCCCGAAGTACAGAAGCCCAAAGGTGAGCAGAAAAAATGGGGACAAAATGATGTTCGAAAAAAAGAAAAATCAAGAGCTCTTCGGGGATATGAGACTTACTCTCCCCTCAACACCTTGAGGGCTAACCTTCTAATGAAGATAGCAAACCAAGACATCATCAGATGGCCCATAAGATCAAGACTCCAGTTGGAACAAGAGACATGATCCGTTTTTGCACCTTCCACAAGGACCACGCCTATGACACAAACGAATGCAAACATCTAAAGGATGGGATCAAAAGTTTAATGCAGAGAGGATACTTGCTGAAGTTTTTGGAGATAGAATCGAGAAGAAGCCCAGGCCAAAGAAGTTCAGATCGCAAGGAAATGAATAGAACTAGGCATAGTCTAACTAAGAGGGAGAATAATAGAAGATGGTGCACCCCCCAAAAAGAAGTTGTATAATGTCTCCACAACAGGCATCATCCGAACTATCTTTGGGGGGATAACATCTGGGGAGATTCCTCGAATTCATTTAGACCCTTAACCTAGAATAAGTTTAAAGAGGTTTTCCTTAATAAATATTTTCCTTAGAACTTTAGAGCCCAACAAGATGGAGATCTTATTTCAGGTAAATGGGTTGATTGTGGCTCAGTACGATAGTAAATTTGTGGTCTTGTCAGTGGTTGTACAAAAAACGGTAGACCTAGAGGAGAAGAAGTGTAAAAGGTTCATAGATGAACTATGCTTTAAGATTTGATCAAAACTATCTTACATGAGATATGTGAATTATATCAGATTGGTGGATATAGCACTTTAGATTGAGAAAGATGTGAGAGAATTTAGAGGAAGGAGGAATTGACGGAAGAAGTCTAGATTTGAGAAACCCAGAGGTGGTACCAGTATAAGTGTGCATGGTGGGAGACCACCCAAAGGAGGCGTTCCTTGTCATAGGGAACTATAGTATAGAGTCAGAGGCAAACATGATATGTTGCTTGTGTAGCTCATATTAATATCGATGGGACCTTTAGATTTGGGAGCCAGGTTATGGGAACTAGGAGTCATGGCAGAAGAAGTAAGTATGCCACCAAGGGAAAGTGGTGATCTGATGTATGATTGAGGGAGAGAAGTTTGTTATAGATATATTCAGATAAGATATTTATCTCAGAATTGTCATAATTTAAAGTGTTATCTGTATAGAAAATATGGATTTATCAATGTTGGTTGATTTTGGTGCAATCCATTCTTTTGCATCTAGTATTCATATAAAGTCTACTGAAGTATGTATTAGTCATTTGATGCAAAATATTTTTGTTGAAGTTCCCACTAGAGATAGAGTGATAATCATAAATGCTTACAAGGGTTGTGTGATTCGTATCAGTGATAGAGAATCTCAAGCTGATTTATTATGTTTGAATATAGTTGATTGTTTTAGAAGGAAGATAGTGTTCTAGATATGGACATGAGGAGTTTAATTTCATAAAGAACATAAAATACTCTTAAACTATCTCATTTTGCTCTGACCACTAGGAGATGGTTGAAGAAGGGTTGTAAGGAGTATTTGGCATACATAATGGATTCTAAAAAGGAAAATAGGAAGTTAGAATATATCTTAGTGGTGAAAGATTATTCTAATGTAATTCTTGATGAGTTGTCTAGGTTGCCTCCAAGTAAGGAGATAAAATTCTCTATTGATGTGATGCCAGGATCATCACATATATCTATAACACTCTACAAAAGGACACTTGTTGAGTTGAGAGAATTGAAAGTGCAGCTTCAAGAGTTGTTAGATAAACAACTTATTCGATTTAGTGTATCATCATGAGGAGCCCATGTAATGTTTGTGAAAATGAAAGATGGAATGATGAGATTGTGTATAGACTACAAATAGTTGAATAAGCACAAATACATTTTTTCCAGGATAAATAAATTGTTTCAGTAATGCAAGGAATGAGAGTGTTTTCTAAGATAAACCTGAGATCAGGTTATCACCAATGGAGGATAGTGAAGAGAGACGTGCCTAAGACTGCTTTTAGGACACATTACGGTCATAAGCTTTTTGTGATGTCATTTGGATTAACTAATGTACCAGAAATATTCATGGACTTAATGAATAGACTATTTAAACTATATCTTAACAAGTTTTTGGTTGTATTTGACTTTCTGATATAATCTAAGAAGGAAGAACAACATGTGAAACATTAGACAGTGTGTTAGAGATTCTGAGGAGAGAAAAACTATATGCAAAGTTCTCTAAATGTGAGTGTTGGCTGAATGAAATAACTTTCTTGGACATGTAATATCGAGAAATGGTATAACAGTTGATCCACAAAAGGTAAAGGCAATGTTAAGTTGGGAGAGACCAACTAATGTGATTGAGATTATATTTTTTTTTTGGGTTAGCTGGTTAATATAGAAGATTTTTTCAGAATTTTTCTATTTTTGAATTACTGTTAAGTAGACTAACCAGAAAAGATGTGAGATTTGTATGGTGAGAGAAGTGTGAGAAAAATTTTCAATTACTAAGGAGAAATTGACTACAGCCATAGTATTGGTGTTTCCTTCTGGTGATGAAGGATTTGTAGTGTATAGTGATACGTAACATCAATGATTGAGATATGTGTAACATAGGGAAGTTGTGGCCCATACTTCTAGGCAATTGAAGATTCTTGATAGAAATTTTCCTACTCATGACTTAGAGTTGACTGCTATAGTGTTTACTTTAAATATTGAAGACATCATCTGTATGGAGCCACTTGTAAGATATTCATGGGTTATAAGAGTTCGACGTACTTACTTGCCCAGAGAGAGTTGAATTTCAGGCAAAGATGGTGGATAGAGTTGATTTGTAACTATGATTGTACAATTCACTATCATCTAGGAAATGCGAAAGTGATAGCTGATGCATTGAGTAGAAAGTCTACAAGAAGTTTAAACACTATTGGGAGTCCTGATGTGAAATTACTGATAGATTTAGAGAGATAAGAATAAAGTTGAATATCAATGATAGAGGATAATGGTTAACGAATATGGTTGTATGATAAGTGCTTAAATAGTCATACTTAAGCCCCTTAATTTACACTTGTTAGGCTCTTTGTTTATCTATTTTAGTAGATTCTATTTCATTTTCGTGTTTTATGTGTTTTTCATAGGGCTTTGAAAAAAAGATGACATTTTGGCTCTTTAAAGAGTAAAAAGTAAAGTTCTGTAGTCCAGTAAGGTGCGCTCAAGCGCACCTCCCTTGTGATCGAGCGCACAGGCACAAAGGTTTAAGCGCACACATGCGCTCGAGCGCAGATCTATGCGATCGAATGCACACGCTCCAGAGGCGGCAGAGCCAGAATTGGAAAGAAGTCTCCAGACCTTAAATAGGAAATTAGGGTTTTGGGGCACCCTTAGAGTCTTGTATATAGCCTTGTAAAACACAGAAAACACACTTTTGGATTGAGCTTGAAGTTGTAAGCTTTGGAGAGCAATTGATGACTCGTCTCCTCAGCAATCTTCGGGTTTTATTTTTCTGTTTAAGTTAGTTATGGTTATGATGTTTAGTTTACTGAACATGTGTAACTAACCTCCTAATAGGGCTCGATTGAAGCCCTAATTATGCTTTCCTATATATATGATCATTGATTACCTTTGCTAATAGCCATGTTATGATGCTTTAATTGATTAATGCCTGTGTTTATTTAAATTCTTCATATGTGTGTGTCTGATCAACGTATGCATGTGGTATGGATAAGTTAGTTAGATCAATTTGGATGACTGAGTCCTGGGTCTAACAATAGTAATAAAAGATATCCACGCCGGATTATTGGATTAATCAACATGGAAAACCGGGAGCAGACCAAACCCTAGGTCCCATGTGGTTGTCGATTTCCACAGCCCTTATGCTCTCTTAAGGAACAACTTATTATAAATCATGCTGAATCCCTTAAGAGAGAAAAGAGTTAGCGTATACACCATGCTTAACTCGTTGCTTAGGGAGATCAATAGCCTAAGGAGTGGACCAAGCCCTTATGGTTGGCAACCATTAGGTATTCATGATAAGGCTATAACATTGGTACTTTACTTAAATAGGAAAGTATGATTAGTGGTGGATATCAAAGCCCTATATTCTTATCATTATTAATTCACACTCAAACATCTTTTTCTATCCTTTATATTGAGAAACTAATTCTAATTCGAAATTAACCAATCCATGTGGAGATGATCTCGCACTTGCACACTATGCTACTATTGACCTTGTACACTTGTAAGTAAAACTGTACGATTATTTGCTTATTAATTTAGGTAGATAAATGAACAACAAGTTTTTGGCGCCGTTGTCGGGGATTGTGCTTAATTCTTTTTTTTAGAATTATTTTTCGTTTAGATTAATCGTTGTTATTTCTTTTTCATTTTATTTCTATTTTTATCAAAAATCTCAAAAATTTTAAGTTTTTGTTTTTATCTTATTTTCGTTTCATTAAAACCCTAATCGATTCCTTTTTGTTTTCTATTTAAGGTACAACAGGAGAACTTTCTGTGCTACTTGCGATCGAGCGCACCCTCCTGTTCGATCGAGCACAATTGAGGCAGAGAGTTTCCCAGGCAGTAGTGTTAAATTGCTACACTAAGGTGATTGTTACTGATTCATGCACGGGCTTCGATACAAGCATCCAACGTTCTTCCTCCTTAATACCGAGCTTGAGCGGACTATCCAAAAAAGGCTTAGAGACAATTCAGAAGAAGTAGAAGAAGAAATTGAAGAAGAAGTATCAATAGAGGAACAGATCGAAAACCCACAGCCACCTGAGGGAAGACCGATGAAGCAGTCCTTCATCCCATGGAACCTCGATCAGCCATCATGCATTGCGTATCAACCTGAGGCGGAAGGTAATTACTACATATCTCTGCAGATACTAAGTGCACTTACTTACTTTAGGGGCACACTTAATGAGGATCCACACTTGCACCTTTGAGAGTTCTTCGACGTTTACAAGTTCCAACACATCATGGGCTTAGACCAAGAAGGAATAAGGTTAATTCTTTTCCCTTTTTCCTTAAAAGATAATGCTAAACTGTGGTACAATTCATTGCCTACAGTTTCAATCCACACTTGGGAGGAGTTAGCCAGCAAGTTCCTAAGGAAGTTTTTTCAAGCTCAAACGACAAGGTAAATGAGGATGGAGATTCAGTCCTTCCAACAAAAGGATGGAGACTTGTTCTTTGAGGCATGGTGACATTTCAACGAGATGCTACTCAAATGCCCACATCACAATCTACCTTAGGATGAACTGGTACAAGCTTTCTATGAAGATTTAAGTGATACTAATAAAAGTATTATGGATTCAGGTTGTGGAGGAGTGCTGATGGAGAAAAGCAGTGAAGAAACTATGGAGCTCTTCGAAACCCTAAGTGAACACACTCAGCAGTTCTCCTCTAGAGGTAGACATATAACCAAGAGTAAGGGTATGTATGAGGTAAACTTAAATAGAGGATCATCTACTCAGAAAGCTGCTGTGGAAAGGAAACTAGATCTACTAGTTAAAGCCATGGCTGCTCAAAACAAATCACCTAATCCACCAGCTACACCATTCCAGGTATGTACGATATGTTCTCAATTTGATCATAATACTGATACATATCCCTTGTATTCTTCTGTATATCATAAGCAAGCAAACTTTTCGGGACAAAACAACTATCCGTCGAAGAACAATCCTTATGCGAACACCTATAACCTTGGATGGCAGAATCACCCAAATTTTTCTTGGAGCAACAATCAGAACAGTCAAGGGCAACAAAGAAACTTCCAACAACAGCCCACTCAGCTCCCGAAACAAAGAAAAGTGATCTCAAAAGTCTTGTGAGGCAGTTGGCAACTCAGCAGCAACAATTAATGACTTCACAAGATTAGTTCATGGCAGATGAAAGGCAATTTCGGACTAAACTAAGGCAAACCACAATAAAGCATGAACAAGCCATCCAAAGGCTAGAAGTACAAATGCGACAATTAGCTAAAGAGCTAAAGCAAGGTGAGCTTCCAGCTCAAACACTACCTAATCCTGTGGGAGATCAACAACTGAAAGCTGTCACGAGCCTCAGAAATAGTAAGGTAATAGGGACCAATGAATCTGCAAAAGCATCTATAGAGAAACCATCAACATCAGAGATGAGTGAGATGGAGAAGGTGAATGCACCACCCTTCCCGCAAAGGTTAGTAAAACAAAAGAAAGAAAGTAAACTGCTTGGTATTTTTGAAACCTTGCGGAAAGTTGAAATAAATATTCCTTTGTTAGATGCAATTCAACAAATACCTGCTTATGCTAAATTCCTAAAAGATTGTTGCACTCATAAGAGAAAGTTTCAAGAGCATGAGAGTGTAGCCTTAAGTAAAGAGGTAAGTGTTGTGCTACTAAGAAAACTCCCACCAAAACTGAAAGATCCAGGTAGTTTTACTATTCCCTGTAGGATAGGTGATCAGTTGTTTGAGCAAGCATTACTAGATTTGGGAGCAGGTGTAAACTTGCTACCATACACAGTATTCAAAACCTTAGGATTGGGAGGGCTATAACCAACTTCCATTACCTTGCAGTTGGCAGATAGAAGTATAAAAAGACTTAGGGGTATTATTGAGGATGTCCTGGTAAAAATAGGTGAGTTCATTTTACCTGCTGATTTCATTGTGCTAGATATGGAGGAATGCCCTATGCCATTACCCTTGCCCATCATTTTAGGAAGACCTTCATGAGAACTGCCGATACAAAGATTTGTGTGAAAAAAGGTACAGTAAGTATAAAGGTAAATGGTAAGAAAATAGAGTTTAAAATATTTGATGCATTAAAACTACCTCAAGATGATATGGAATGCTTTAATGTATGCATTATGCAAAGTTTTGTTGAGCAAGCTTTTCAGGTCCAGCACATTAATCCATTGGAGACTACTATTACCCATAGCTTTACGAAAGTGGATATTGAGCAAGAACCTGAAGATGTTACTGATGATATCATTAAAGCTGTGTACCTCCTTGAGGCTTCTCCAAAACACTCAAGTAAGTATGCTCCCCCATTTGAATCTCTCATACCTACTAACACTACTCTTCTTCCTTCTATTATCCAGGCACCAACATTGGAATTAAAGCAGCTGCCAGAGCATTTAACTTATGCCTACTTGGGAGAGAAAAAGACATTACCTATGATTGTGGTTGCTAATTTGAGTAGTGGAGAAGAAGAGAAATTATTAAGAGTCCTTAGGGAGCATAGATCTGCCATTGGATGGACCATTGCTGACTTTAAGGGGATAAGTCCAGCTAAGTGCATACATAATATCTATCTTGAGGATAAAGTAAGGCCCACTCGAGATGCTCAAAGAAGACTTAATCCACACACGAAAGAGGTAGTAAAGGCCGAGGTATTAAAATTACTAGATGTTGGCATTATCTACCCCATCTTAGACAGTAAATGGGTAAGTCCGGTCCAAGTTGTTCCGAAAAAGAGTGGGATCACTGTGGTGAAGAATGAGGATGAGGAGCTCATACCTACAAGAAAAACAACTAGTTGGAGAGTATGTATTTATTACCGAAGATTGAACAAAGTGACCAGAAAAGATCATTTCCCCTTGCCATTCATTGATCAGATGTTAGAGAGATTAGCTGGCCACAACTATTATTGCTTCTTGGATGGGTACAGTGGGTACAACTAGATTGCCATAGCACCTGAGGATCAAGAAAAGACTACTTTCACATGTCCTTTCGGTACATTTGCTTATCAAAGGATGCCATTCGGTTTAAGCAACGCACCAGCCACTTTTCAAAGATATATGATGAGCATATTTTCCGATATTGTGGAGAAGTACATTGAGGTATTCATGGATGATTTCAGTGTCTTTGGTTCTAATTTTGATGAATGCCTAAATCATCTAGAGAGTGTCCTAAGAGATGTGAAGATAGCAACTTAGTACTAAATTGGGAGAAATGTCACTTTATGGTCCAACAAGGCATTGTATTAGGTCATTCCATCTCTGACAAAAGGTATTGAGGTAGACAAGGCTAAAATAGACATCATTTCAAAGCTGCATCCTCCTCTCATAGTCAAGGGTGTTAGAAGTTTTCTTGGACATGCCGGTTTTAATGGACGATTCATCAAAGATTTCTCCAATATCTCAAGACCTCTTTGTGCATTGTTAGCTAAAGATACCAAATTTGAGTGGACTGATAACTGTATGAAAGCTTTCAACACATTGAAGGATGTTCTCACCTCTGCCCCAATAATGATGGCACCAGATTGGAATCTTCCATTCGAATTGATGTGCGATGCCAATGACTTCGCCTTGGGAGCTATCTTAGGTAAAAGAGTCAATAAGGTACCTCATGCTATTTACTATGCTTCTAGAACTTTAAATGATGCCCAACTTAACTATTCCATTACTGAAAAGGAATTGTTAGCTGTCATTTTTACTTTGGAGAAGTTTAGATCATATTTTATTCGCTCTAAGGTTATTGTATTCACTGATCATGCTGCTTTGAGATATCTGTTTTCTAAGAAAGATGCAAAGCCTAGGTTAATCAGACGGGTACTCCTATTGCAAGAATTCGATTTGGAGATTAAAGACAAGAAAGGCAGTGAGAATATGGTTGCAGATCATTTATCAAGGCTACCCTATGAGAATGACAAAAATGAGATGCCCTTGAATGAGAACTTCCCTGACGAACAATTGGTCGCACTAGAGGTTAAACTTCTATGGTATGCTGATATTGTCAGTTATCTAACTGCTAAGGTTTTTCCCCCAGGTATGACCACACAAGGAAAGAAGCGGCTAATATCTATGTCTCGACACTACCATTGGGATAATCCCTACCTTTTCAAATTTTTTCCCGATCAGATCATCCGATGGTGTGTCTTGGAAGAGGAACATTTGAGCTTATTACAACATTGCCACCAGTTTGCTTATGGAGGACATTTTGGGGCCAAGAAAACAACACTTAAGGTACTACAATCCCGTTTTTATTGGCCTAATCTGTTTAAAGACACCTTCACATTCTGCAGCTCATGTGATAGATGCCAACGGATAGGTAACATCTCATACTGAAATTAGATGCCCCTGCAAAATATCCATATAGTAGAACTTTTTTTATGTATGGGGCATTGATTTCATAGGTCAATTCCCCAATTCCTTTGGTAATTTATATATTCTTGTGGGTATGGATTATGTGTCTAAATGGGTCGAGGTTGTCCCCTTAAAGACTAATGATCATAAAGTGGTGTTGGAGTTTCTACATGATAACATTTTTTCCCGGTTCGGGACACCAAGAACGATCATCAGTGACGGTGGCAGCCACTTTCATCATCATTCTTTTGCTGCACTCATCAGAAGATATGGAATCACCCATAAGGTTGGCACCCCATATCACCCTTAGACGAGTGGCCAAGTAGAAATAAGTAACCAAGAAATCAAAAGCATCTTGGAGAAGATTGTGAATCCTAGTCGGAAGGATTGGTCTTTACTACTCAATGATGCTCTATGGGCATACAAGACAACTTACAAGACACCAATTGGGATGTCCCCATACTGCTTAGTCTTTGGAAAAGCATGCCATCTACCAGTAGAGCTAGAACATCGAGCATATTGGGTCATTAAACAATTCAACTTTGATATGAAACAAGCGGGTGAGAAAAAGAGGCTGAATTTAAATGAGCTAGAAGAATTAAGGTATGATGCATATGAGAATTCCAAGCTTTACAAGGAAAGGGCAAAAGCCTATCATGATAAACAACTAGTGCGAAAAGAGTTTCACGTAGGACAAAGGGTGCTACTTTACAATTCAAGATTAAGGTTGTTCCCAGGCAAACTAAAGTCCTGTTGGGCTGGTCTGTATGTGGTCACCAAGGTCTTTCCTCATGGTGCTTTGGAGATTCATAGCTCAAATAGCAATCAGACATTTAGAGTAAATGGACACCAAGTCAAACCATACCTTGATCTCAACATAACTCCTTGAGACGAGGACTTGACACTTCAAACCGTACAATATATAGCTGATCCGAGGACACCTGAACCACTTGAATTTCTAGTTTCTGTCGCACATAACGACACTACCTAATTCCTTGCGATCGAGCGCACATATACTTTGCGATCGAGTGCATTTACACCAGAAGTTACACCCCAATGCCTAAAATAAGTAGTCTGCACCACCCAATGACCAGCAGTGAGAGGATACCCCGTCTAGCTGAAGACGTAAAACTTAGTACTCATGGGAGGCATCCCACAGCATATCCTTTTTCATTATAGTATTTTTATTTTATTAATATTTATGTTAATATTTCATTGTTTATTATCCATATTTCTTGTTTTTCAGCACAACGTTTGCTTTTCTATGTCAGAAACTTAGTGCGTGCATCCAGTTCAAGTTTGAGGGTGTGTTATGAGCAATGCAAGCAATCTAGTTCTTCATCTCCCAGGTCAGATCTTTCTATGTCACACACAAATTGGGGACAATATGTATATTAAGTTTAAGGGTAGTGGGAGACACCGACACATGCACGCACTTGAAAGACATGCACACACTATGTCCCAGTTTTTTTTAAAGAAAAGATCAATTCATGTTCATTTTGTGTTAAGAATTTTGGTTGATTTAAAATATGATAAAACTTCATTAGTAAGCTTAAAATCTAGAACACATAGTCTTGTAATAGGAATTTTAAAAGTTTAGTTACCTACCTCAAGGCGCTTAAGAATTCACGAGTTTGATCCAGATCTAACACGAGCACATTAGCACGCATTTGTGTGTGGTATGACATATAATTCTTATGTATATGTTTTCATGACCTAACTGTAATCGGATAACTTGTTAGAAGAACACTTTGGCATAAGAAAAACATAGAGAAAATGTCTATCATGCAAAAAGAGAATAAAAAGCTTCTAATGATCATTAAAAACTTTCCACTGAGTAACTGGACCTATTGCCTCAGTAAGCAGTGAGTGTTCACGTCAAAAGGTTGGAATTAAGCATTTAATAATCATAATAAAAATTTTCACTGAGTAACTGGGCCTCTTACCTCAGTAAGCAGTAAGTGTTCACGTCAAAAGGTGGGAATTTCACTTGGAAGCATTAAGACCTGTTAGTTTTGTAGCATTTTTGACTCGAGTTAGTAAGTCCTTAGGGGTGCTTTACACCTAATGCCCTAAAACCATCTGGTTTAGGAGTTATTGGCTAAACACTCATTACAAGGGTCAATTAGAAAGCTCAATGGAACTAAACATGACAAAAATCTTATGATGAAAGAAAAAGAAAAGAAGTAAACACTATACCATTTTTGTTCTATTTGATAAGGAATTCGATGAAGGTTTGGACACCAAAACACTGTACATTAAAATTATTTGGAAGCCCCATCTTCTATGTGCTTATTCATCACACACAAATCAAACTTGCGAGGCCTTGAGCCAGCCTTAGGTAAGTAACATGAGCTTTTAAAATCCTTATTCATCACAAAAATGTGTTTTTGTTATAAGCTTACTCATGAACGGTCATCATGGTTTTATGTGCAACCCAAATTTTTTGATATTGATTATGCTTAAACTAATACGCGGTTATTGTTTATAGTTGAGGTGTCGATCCCACGAGGAAAAAAAAACTACAAGAGAAGATGTTAAATCCAAATGAGTAAATATGAGTTTGATAAGGAAATAGTGTAAAGGAGTTGTGTAATTATAATGAAGAATATAATGGAGAGATAACATGGTTCCGGGAATCCTCCCTCGGTTTGTTGCCTTATTCCAATTTTGATTCAATTGTTTTTATCTCGATCACTAGTTTCACATCCCAAACAAGCAATCGACAAGTATTCAATCAAAGCATATGAAAACCCTAATATAATTGCTATGAATCACTCATTGATTTTCGATTCAAGCACGCATGACCTATCCTATAGATTTATCAAGAAATGACAATATCGCAGTAATGGAAAAACCTAAAAGATAAATCTACCATAATCAATAACATCGAAACAACTTGACATAATAAGAGTTTGACTAGACTTATATGTAGAAGAAGCATGCAATCACCGGATTAAGAAAATCTAAGATAAGAAGAACATAAAGTGCAACTGTCACATGAACCTAAATTCTTCTTATTTAATCAAAGAGTAAATCATAAACAATGTTTTGACAATAAATCCAAACTACAACTGAATCAATAATGGAAAATAAGAACAACTACACCTAAGGATTCATCCCTTCGCTTTGCTTGGAGATTAGTTGGCCATGGGGTTCATACTTGAACACCATAATAGAGAAGAATATCAAGCTCTCTCATTTGTTTCTAGCCTCCCAAAAACTTTCTTTTTATCAAACCCTAACTGATCTATTTATAATATAAAGGTCCAAGGGTGTTTTGGGTCTAAACAATCAACTAAAACCCTAATTAGGAAAACAGGGGTTCATGTGTGCACCATGGCTCTCACTTACTCGCGATGCGGCTCTGTCTATTCTTTGGTTAGGTGAGATTCTGGGTGCTACATCCCCAGCCTAGTCCAGGCCACATTGCACACTGGTGCTGACTTGTGGAGACTCTGGGCACTACGGCTCAGCCTAGTCCAGGCCGCGGTGCACACTGATGGCTTCCTTGCTCTTTTGGGCTTGGTTTTGGAGGCCGAGGCTTAGACTTCTTCAGGCCGTAGTGCCCACACTTAAGACTTGGTTTCTTTTCATTTTGTCCTTTCGCAACCATGTCCTCACTCGAATGTGCATCGAAGCATCGTGTTTTAAGCTATGATAGCTTTTCATCTCTTTTGAACTCAAAGTACCTGAAAATGCATCGAAATAAGTCAATGATCCAAGAATATCACTTTAGAGTTATTAAGGTATAAAAGTGTAATTCAAACCTCGATCAACACTAAAATGCTAACAAATAAGTACTGTTAAGATGCATTTTATGACTCTCATCATAACCCCCAACTAGCTTATTGCTAGTCCCTAGCAATTCAAGTGAAAACAAGACAATATGAAATGAATTCTATGGTAGGGATCAAAACAGAGTAAAACAATGTTAATGTTAAACCAAGAGTAATTCACCTTTTGTCTAAAAAATCGTACATAACACACAGCTTATAGAATCATTAAATATCACTCAAGTCCAAAAGTAATCCAAACATCAATCTTAAAATTGTTATTGACTCTTAACATCCATCTTACCACAATCCATTAATCCGAACACCTGGATGATTTTATGCATAACATTCATGAATACAAGTCTTGACCTCTAAAATATTTAATTTGCGTGACATCAATCACAAAAACAAGCTCCATTGGCTCACTTTTCAAATCACTCTCCATTATTGTAGAAAAATCACACCACCTTGGATCAATAGGTCTTTAATAAGCTTGTAACGTTAGGCTAAGGTAAAGGTTAAGAAAGAACGAGAAGGATTCAACAAGTAAAAGAACTTAATCTCTCAGTTTTAAACACAACCTATTTTAAGCACTGGATAACCTTACTTCAACACCCAACTCTTTCAACCATTTTTCAAGCATTTCTCTCAATAAATCACAATTTTTTTCTTTTCTTCTTTCTTTGCCATAATTCACATCTTTTTTTTTATTTATATTTTGGCATAAGATTATTCACCTCCTTTTTCATTTTTTTTCTGTTCCACAACCCCCAACTTATCTCCTTTAATGTACTTGGGTTATGGTAGTCGTATTTTTTTTTTCATTTTTCCGTCCTTATTCCTCTTAAGGGCTTCTGAATAAATGTGTATAACTAAGTTCTCTTAAAAGAAAGGTAAGGATAAAGTATTTTTAGGCTCATAAAGGTTAGTAAATGGGTTATCAAAAGAAACAAGGCACAAATTCTTTTTTCAAGAAAAATGCTCAAACAGGTGACTAGTGATAAATATAGCAAGGGTAAGGTTGAAAGGCTCAAACGGTCCAAAAATGACCTATATCATATCCTAAGTAGTGTGCATTCTAGAATTTCACCTCAAGTGATTATCAAATAAGTTATAGAGCTTGTTGAGACTGCAAAATTATTCACAAAACAATCGCATATAAAACTTCTCTAGATGCTTTAGACTAATCATGCAATTTTACCGTAAACCAGAGTTTCAAACTAAATGAAGATTGACACTTAAATTATTCTCAAACCGATGCAAGATTTAACTTCTTTCTAATTGCAAGGGTAGCTCAATTAGGCTCATATCATTGACATGTGAATTACTTACAAGGCTAACAGAAAGCATGCTGAGAATAAACAAATAAAAAAATAAACTAATTAAAATGAAAAAGAAAAGGGAGGTGACACCCAACAATTCAATGTATGCAATAAGAAATGCGTTTCCTCCACCCCCAACTTAAAATAAGCATTGTCCTCAATGTAAAAGCAAAAGTTAAGGAACCTCCTTTTTTAACCAAAGGTGCGTGGAGCCAAAAGTTGTGCACGACCAATTGAACAACTGCGCATATTTGTCATTGAAAAAGAAATACGAAAGTAATACTGGAAAACAACAAAATACTAATAATAAACAAGAAAAAGAAATATAGAAAAAAAATAATACAATTAAAAGATATGCTGTGGGGTGCCTCCCATGAGCACTAAGTTTTATGTCTTCAGCCAGACGCTGCACCACTCTCACTACTGGCCTCATTGTGGTGCTGAAGATGAGGCTCCATACTCAGTGGCCTCAATGCTAGTCTTTTGGCAAGGAATACTTAAAGTCCACCACATGTGGCTCAAGTGTTCTTGGTGTTGCCCATTTACTATCAGCAGTAGGGTATTTGATTCCCGCACCCATGTGACTTCTCTCATGCAACTCCTCAAAGCGTAGTTGTCATGATTTCTTAATAACTCCCTGTGACTTATCAAAAACATCAATAACATTAACAACATGGGGATAAATTGAAGAATCATCGAACTCAAAATTATTAGGAATGAATTTCGAAGAGTTAGAATTATCTTTAATGTACTCATCCTCTTCATGTGGCTGCTTTGAGACTCGAAAAACATTTACCTCTAGAGTCATATTTCCAAATGATAATGTCATTAGACCATTCCTACAATTAATGAGGGCATTGGCAGTGGCAAGGAATGGTCTTCCAAGTCTCAAAGGAATTTTTGACTCCGTGTTCACAGTAGAAACGGTATCTAAAACCAAAAAGTCAACAGGATAATAGAAATTATCAATTTGCAACAAAACATCTTCCACAATACCTCTTGGTTTTTTTACCGATCTATCTGCTAATTAAAGTACCACGGAAGTTGGTTTGATCTCACCTAGACCGAGCTGCAAGTACATGGAGTATGGCATGAGGTTCACACTAGCACCCAAATCTAGCAATGCTTGACCACAAGATTTTTTTCCAATTTGGCAAGGCACCGTTGGATAGCCCGGATCTTTATATTTGGGCGGTGTCTTGCTGTCAATTACTGCACTTGCTTACTCCATCATGAATGTTGTTTTCTTTAAATTGTGCCTCCTCTTGAGTGTGCATAGATCCTTGATTACTTTAGCATAGTTGGGAACCTGTTTTATGACATGAAGAAGAGGGAGGTTAATTTTAACATGTTGAAGTTGTTCAAGAATCTCACATTTTAATGCTGAATTTCTCTCTTTAGGTTTAATGAGTGCTTGAGGGAAAAGCACCGATGGAGAATAATCATCATTGGCCTCTTGTTCCTTTGGGGCTTAATCCTTGTTGCTCACGGTATCAGGAATCAAGTGTGATGGTAGATTGGGACCATCAATTTTCTTACCGCTGCGAGTGATTATGGCATTAACCTCTCTAACATTTTGATTTTCAGGATCAGAGGTTTGTGCCATATGTTTTCCCCTTGGATTAGGTTATGGCTATGAAAGAAAATGACCTTGTTCTTAAACCGTCAAGAAACTAGTCATCTTGGTGAGTTGGCTCTTTATCACCTTTTGTTCCTATTTGATCACTTGTTGCTCCTCTAGCAACCGTTGATTTATCTTGCCTTGCTCTTCCACACTCTTGGCATATACCTACATAAATGATTTAAACATATCTTCCAAAGGTAAAGATTATTGAGGTGTATTAAATGAGGTTGTTTCCGGTTGCCATTGGGTACTAGATTGGGCAGGAGGTTACATATCGGATCTCCAATTAAATTAGGGTGATTCTTCCAACCGAGATTATAGGTGTTAGAGTAGGGTGAGTCTGGTTTCCTAAAGGGTATACCTAAAGCATTACACTCTCTCTTTATCTCAAAATAAGCTGGACAATCGTTAGATAAAACAAGGTTCATGAGACTCTACCTTAGCAACTGGTTCGGGAGTTCTAGCATCCTTGGTTTTTAAGGCTTCAATTTCCTTAGTTAGGGCTTCTAAACGGGCTTTAAAGTTGTCCTCTTCCTTAAGTTGATAAATCCCAGTGAGTTGGTTTCTCCTAGTACTTTCCATGGCATTTGGTCCAGTCCAAGTGTGGGCTTTTTTCGATAGTTCATCTAGGAAATCTATGGCTTGGTCGGGATCTTTTTGAAGAAAATCCCCATTGCACATAATTTCTATGAACTGCCTCTCCCTACTTAGAAGTCCATCATAGAAATAGCTAACTACCTGCCAACTCTCATACCCATGGTGTGGACAAGAATTCAAAAGGTCTTTGAAACGTTCCCAAACTTGATATAAGGTTTCACTCTCCTTTTGTGCAAAGTTTAAGATTTGTCTTTTGAGGTTGTTGGTCTTATGGGTTGGGAAGTGCTTTTGGAAGAAAACTCGGGTCAGCTCATCCCAACTACCTATAGACCTAGGCCTTAACGAGTACAACCAAACCTTGGCTTTTTCCTTAAGTGAAAAAGGGAAAAACCGAAGTTTGACGGTGTCTACCATATCAGCCCTACCTTGAAAGGTTGCTACTACTTCCTCAAATTCCCTAATATGGATATGGGGGTTTTCATTCTCAAACCTATGGAAGGTTGGTAGCAATTGGATTATGTCCGGCTTAAACTCAGGTTGTTGAACATTAGGGGGGAACATGATATAAGATGGTGTGGCATTTTGGCTAGGGTGCAAGTAGTCTTTAAATGTCCTAGCAACATTTTCATTGTGATTTTCGGCCATGTTAACAAAATTCTCTAAATTCTCACTTGGGTGTGCACTATGGTTTGATCTAGGTGAGGTTTCACTGACGGACATGGAAAGAGAGGGTAACTCTATTTCAGGTCTTTTAATGAATCTACCTCGCGAATCTCTTGGTCTATGCATACACCAAAGGGATTGGTGGGAAAAAAAACAGAAAGAAAAAAAAATAGAAAATCAAAACAAAGAGCAAAGAATTATATTACCGTCTTATCTCAAAGTTGACAATCTTCCTTGTACTTAAGTGTGTTTCCCCGGCAACGGCGCCAAAATTTGATTACACTCAAACTAATATGCAGTTATTGTGTATAGTTGAGGTGTCGATCCCATGAGGAAAAGCGAACTACAAGAGAAGATGTAAACTTTAATACGAAACGATAAAATCTAAATGAGTAAATTTGAGTTTGATAAGGAAATAGTGTGAAGGAGTTGTGTAATTATAATGAAGAATATAATGGAGAGATAACAAGGTTATGGGAATCCTCCCTCAGTTTGTTGACTTATTCCAATCTCGATTCAGTTGTTTTTATCTCAATTACTAGTTTCACATCCCAAACAAGCAATCAGCAAGTATTTAATTAAAGCATATTAAAACCCTAATGTAATTGCTACGAATCACTCATTGATTTTTGATTCAAGCACACATGACCTATCCTATAGATTTATCAAGAAACGACAATATAACTCAATGAAAATATCGTAGTAATGGACAAACCTAAAAGATAAATCTACCAATATCAATCACATCCAAACAACTTGACATAAGAAAGCTTGACTAGACTTATATGGAGAAGAAGCATGCAATCACCGAATTAAGAAAATCTAAGATAAGAAGAACATAAAGTGCAGCTATCATATGGACCTAAATTCTTCTTGTTTAATCAAAGAGTAAATCATAAACAATGTTTTGACAATAAATTCAAACTACAACTGAATCAATAATGGAAAATAAGAACAACTACACCTAGCAATTCATCCCTTCGCCTTGCTTGGACATTAGTTGGCTATGGGGCTCATGCTTGAACACCGTAATGGAGAAGAATGTCGAGCTCTCTCCTCTATTTTCAGCCTCCCAAAAAATTTCTTTTTATCAAACCCTAAGTGATCTATTTATAATACAAAGGTCCAAGGGTGTTTTGGGTCTAAACAATCAACTAAAACCCTAATTAGGAAAACAGGGGTTCGTGTGCGCACCGCGGTTCTCACTTACTCGCGCCACAGCTTTGTCTAGTCTTTGGTTAGGTGAGCTTCTAGGCACCATGGCCCAGCCTAGTCCAGGCCCTGGTGCACACTGGTGCTGACTTGTGGAGACTCTGGGTGCCGCGGCTCAGCCTGGTCCAGGCCGCGGCGCACACTGATGGCTTCTTTGCTCTTTTGGGCTTGGTTCTGGGGGCTGAGACTTAGACTTCTTTAGGCTGTAGTGCCCAGACTTAAGACTTGGTTTCTCTTCATTTTGTCATTCCGCAACTATGCCCTCACTTGAATGTGCATCGAAGCATCATACTTTAAGCTATGATAACTTTCCATCTCTTTTGAACTCAAAGTACCTGAAAATGCACCGAAATAAGTCAATGATCCAAGAATATCACTTTAGATTTATTAAGGTATAAAAGTGTAATTCAAACCTCGATCAACTTTAAAATGCTAACAAATAAGTACTGTTAAGATACATTTTATGACTCTCATCAGATTTCATGAAGAATGAATTTATCTTTAATTTTTTTTAATACAGTCTTTTGTTTTGTATTGCTAAGGGACTAGCAATATGTAAGTTTTGGTGATGAAGGCTTTGACAAAAAGATGACATTTTGGTGCTCTACGGAGTAAAAAGTAAAGTTTTGCAATCCAGCAAGGTGCACTCGGGCGCACCTCCCTTATGATCGAGCACACAGGCACACGAGCGCACACTCAGAAGGCTCAAGCACACACATGTGCTTGAGTGCAGATTTATGTAATCGAGTGCACACGCTCCAAAGGCGGCAGAGCCAGAATTGGAATGAAGTCTCCAGACCTTAAATAGGAAATTAGGGTTTTGGAGCACCCTTAAAGCCCTATATATAGCATTGTAAAACACAGAAAACACACTTTTGGATTGAGCTTGAAGTTGTAAGCTTTGGAGAGGAATTGACGACTCGTCTCCTCAGCAATCTTCGGGTTTTATTTTTCTGTTTTAGTTAGTTATGGTTATGATGTTTAGTTTACTGAACATGTGTAACTAACCTTTTAATAGGGCTCGATTGAAGCTGTAATTATGCTTTCCTATATATATGATCATTGATTACCTTTAGTAATAGCCATGTTATGATGCTTTAATTGATTAATGTCTATGTTTATTTAAATTCCTCATATATGTGTGTCTGATCAACGTATGCATATGGTATAGATAAGTTAGTTAGATCAATTTGGATGACCGAGTCCTAGGTCTAACAATAGTAACAAAAGATATCCACTCCAGATTCTTGGATTAATCAACATGGGAAACCGGGAGTGGACCAAACCCTAGGTCCCCATGTGGTTGTCGATTTCCATAACCCTTATGCTCTCTTAAGGAACAACTTAGTATACATCATGCTGAATCCCTTAAGAGAGAAAAGAGTTAGAGTATACACCATGCCTAACTCGTTGCTTAGGGAGATCAATAACTTAAGGAGTTGACCAAGCCGTTATGGTTGGCAACCATTAGGTATTCATGATAAGGATAGCATTGGTACTTTACTTAAATAGGAAAGTATGATTAGTGGTGGATATCAAAGCCCTGAGACTTTGTTTATAAAAAAATAAAAAAAATAACGTTTATAAGTTTTGAGACTTTGAATTGTAGCTACAAAGGAGAAAAATAAAAAAAAAACGTTTATAAGTTCTAAGACTTTGTTTTATTAATTGTTACCAAATTCTATTTGATTTTCTTCTTTCTTCAATTCAAATTTCTTAGAAAAAAAGTTATAAAAAAATTTCTCCAATATTAGAGATAATACAGTCATTCAATTACAATAGCAAGACTTCATAATATTTAAGGCAAATTTTCAATAGGACTCATAACTAAATAATTATATTGTTTGAATTAAGTTATGAAATAGTAAGATTTATGAAAGTTTATTATTAGGTGTTGGTGATCAACAATCTAAAGAAATTGCTGAAAGGAGCAGGAAATGCAAGGAGATGATCCACAGGTAGCTTTAAGTGCTATGTGGTTAGTTAGATTTACTTTTAGTAATCATAACCAATAAAAATATGAATTTGTGATATTTGAATAAATAGGTGAATTATAATGATTTAATGATGTATTTTCTGTTATATATGAAAATTGATTGATTTATTGATTAGGAATTAGAAAGCATGTTGAATATTAATTATATAAGAATTTATATTTTAAATAGGATGGATGAATGAAAAATATGTTGAGAAGTTTTATGAAATTTATGAAAAATATGATTGAAAAGTTTATATGATATATTAGGAGATAATTTAATAAATATTATAAAAATAATAATTTTAGGAAAGAGCTAGATAGTTGAATTTTCAGCTTAGATGTATGCTTTCTTGCATATTATTGCTCATATACATAAAAGGGAATACCAAGAAGGCATTTAGTTTGACTGAGAAGACCAAGAAGGCAGCTGGACTGGCTGAAAAGACCAGAAAGACAGCTGGTCTAGCTAAAACATGTCGACATGTGGGAAGATGTTCCCAAATGATAATATGAAATAATGAGATGATGTGATGAAACAGAAAGAAAGAAAGAAAGATGATTTAATCACATGCATTTATTTATTTGGTTATTATTGATTGAGATGCTAAAGTATCAATTTTGATTGTTAAATTATTGAGAGACAAATGAGTCTCACAGAGAGATAGATATTATGAGAAAGAAATATGAAGTAGATATGATAAAAATTATTTGATTGATTGATTTTATGTTGTGAACCTTATAACGAGGTAAATAATGGTGTTGAATTGATAATCTCAAGAAGATTAAATATATGAGAAGAAAAATTTATATGTTTGATGATTAATTTATGAAGAGATTGGTAAATGGTTGGAATTATGATATGAGTAGTGATAATAGAATGTTATTATTGAATTATATGAAATAATAGATGAATGAATATTGAAAGATTAAATTATTATATGTGAAGAAATAGATGATTAATATTGGTTAATTAGAAACAACTGAATTATAAGATATGAATGGAAGTATACAAATCGAGTACTTCTAGTAAATTTAATTCACTAAGCTTGTGAAGCTTACTCCTTATTATTAAAAAATTTCAAGTAGCGGGCAGGATAGATAGATTACCGAGCTTAGATTCAGAGTTAGTTGTTATTTGTAAGTCTCGTGGTCCACATCCTCACACCAATGATTTTTTTTTTTGTAAATATTCAAGCATAATATGTTGTATATATTATTTCAGTTGAAATTTTAATAATGTAACTCCCTTGTTGAGGGTTGAGGATTGATTTGTGTGTGTGTGTGTGTATGTATGTATGTATGTATGTATGTATATATATATATATATATATGTGTATATATATATATATATGTATATATATATATATATAGTCGATGCATGTTTTTATATTGTCGCATATATTTGTGTCGTGCTGGGATTTCAAAACGTGACGACACCGTCTCGGGGGTGGCTAACCCGGGATGAGTCATTGCAATTTTGGTATTAGAGCCTTTGGTTTTATGATTATGTAGACTGCATAAAAAAATTTAGAGAAATGGAAGATTTAAACAAACTACATTTTAATGCAGAGTCTGAAGATGACATATGGATGTGCTAGAGCTAGAGGTAGAGTTTTGAATCAGATAGGACGCGGTAGGCCCCTAATATTTAGAAGAGCTAAAATGGAGGGAAGGTTGAGTCTATGATTTATGTAAGGGAACAGGTCACTAGTACAGCTGGTACTAGTAGAGGTGGGTGAGAATATGATATTCGGAGGGATGAGTTGAGAGAAGTTCTTTATCGTGCTATAGAGAGAATAAATGCAGCAGAAGAAAGGACTGATAATTTACAGAGAAGATTAGAGGAAAATGGTAGAATAGAACCTGATGTAGTGAGACAAGAGGGTTATGAGGGAGAGGGTGTGTTTGCATATGAGATGAAAGGAGATTGTTTTATGAGATTTATCAAGTTTAAACCCTAGTGTTTTAGATGATCTGTAAATCCTATTGAAGCTAAGTAGTGGATTAAACATGTTTAGAAATATTTTGAAGTCTTACCAGTGATAGATAGGCAGAAGGTTGCTTTTGCTTCATTTAAGCTAGAAGGTGAGACTTCTCAATGGTGGGAGGATATTATGCCTAGATTGAGTACACAGTTAGATTAACCCTTAACTTGGCGTAAGTTTAAGGATGTGTTCTTTGCGAAGTATTTTCTAGATAAGTTTCGAGCACAACAGGAGAGAGATTTTGTTCATTTAAGGCAAAATATTTTATCTGTGGCTGAGTATGATAGTAGATTTATAGCCCTATTGAGGTTTTTACCTGAGTTAGTAAATACGGAGGAAAGGAAATGTTAGAGATTTTTGGATGGGTTGCATTATGAAATTCGAACTAAACTCTCTTATACGGGTATTGGGAATTATGTTATACAGGTGGATAAAGCATTATAGATTGAGAAGGATTATGGAGTTTAGAGGTAGAAGTGATTGGCTGAAGAGGTCTAGATTTGAGGGACCTAAAGGTGGTAGTAGTATGAGTGTTCAGGGTGGGAGACCACCCAAGAGGGGGCGTTCCTTGTTACAGGGAACTGTAATATAAAGCAAGAGGCAAGCAGGATCTGTTGCTTCCATAGCTTAGAGTAATATTGGTGGGACCCCTAGATTTGGGAGATAGGTTATGGGACTGGAAGTTATGGTAGAGGAGTAAGTATACCACCAAGAGGAAATGGTAATCTGATGTATGATCGAGAGACAAAAGTTTGCTTTAGATGTAATCAGACAGGGCATCTGTCTCGAAATTATCCTACTATGATGTGCTTTGTTTGTGGTGAGGGATGACATATTAGTGTTGATTGTCTAATGGGGAAATCTATTAAGATAAGTGCTGGAGGTGTTGGGAGAAAACATGTGGATAGAGGTGGTGGATCAAGGAGTATGTGGGGTAGAGGCAGAGGATCAGTAGCTTAGAGAGGATGCGGTGGTCAGTTACAACCAAGAGACAACAGAGTCTATGTGTTGACCCAACAGGATGCACAGGCCACTCCTGATATTGTTATGGGTATGGTATCTATTCTTGATAGACCTGCTAGATTATTGATTGATCCTGGTGCAACCTATTCTTTTACATCTAGTATGTATATGAAATTTGTTGATGCTTGTGTTAGTCCTTTGATGCATACTGTTATTATTGAGGTTCCTACTGGGGATAAGATTATTGTCAGGAAAATTTATCGGGTTGTGTGATTAGTATGGCTAATAGAGAATTTGAAGTTGATTTGTTGCCTTTAGATATGATAGATTTTGATTTAATTTTGGGGATGAATTAGTTATTTGTATATCATGATTGGGTAGATTGTCTTAGGAAGCATGTGGTGTTCAGGATACCAGGACAATAGGATTTTAATTTTCAAAGGAGAATGTAAGATACTTGCCAATTGTCTTATTTCTACCCTGACTACTAGTAGATGGTTGAAGAAGTGTTGTGAGTGGTATCTAGCATATGTGGTGGATTCTAGAAAGGAGATTAAGAAGTTAGAAGAAATCTTAGTAGTGAAAGATTTTTCTGATGTGTTCCCTGAGGAGTTGTCTGGGTTGCCTCCCAATAGGGAGATTAAGTTTTCTATTAAGGTGATTCTGATATCAGTTCCCATATCTATAGCGCCTTATAGAGTGGCACCAGCTGAGTTGAGAGAATTGAAAGTTCATTTTCAGGAATTGCTAGATAAACAATTTATTCGACCTAGTATGTCGCCTTGGGGAGCCCTTGTGTTGTTTGTGAAGAAGAAGGATGGAATGATGAGGTTGTATATTGATTTTAAACAGTTAAATAAGATCACCATTAAGAATAAATATCCTTTGCCCAGGATAGATGATTTATTCGAGCAGTTATAGGGGGCTAGGGTGTTTTCTAAAATAGACCTGAGATCGGATTATCATCAGCTGAGGATAAAGGAGAGGGACGTGCCTAAGACTGTTTTTAGGACACATTATAGCCATTATGAGTTCCTTGTATGCCATTTGGGTTGACTAATGCTCTTAAAATATTTATGGATCTAATGAATCGTGTGTTTAAACCATTTTAGGATAGATTTGTGATCGTATTTATTGATGATATTCTGGTATAATCCAAGAATGAAGATGAGCATATGCAACCTTTAGAGATAGTGTTGGAAATTCTAATGAGAGAGAAATTGTATGCAAAGTTCTCTATAGGTTTTGGTTGAGTGAAATATCTTTCTTGAGGCATGTTGTATCAGGAGATGATATAGCAGTTGACCCACAAAAAGTAAAGGCAGTGTTGAATTGGGAAAGACCCACTAGTGTGACCAAAATTATAAGCTTTTTTGGGTTGGCTGGTTATTATAGGAGGTTTATCCAAGATTTGTCTATGATTGCTAGACCATTGACCAGATTGACCAGGAAGGAAGTGAAATATATGTGGTCAGAAGAATGTGAGAGAAGTTTCTAGTTGTTGAAAGAGAAATTGACTACTGCTCCGATATTAGTGCTTCCTTTTGGTGATGAAGGCTTTGTGGTATATAGTGGTGCGTCACATTAGGGGTTGGGATATGTGTTGATGCAACATAAGAGAGTTATAAATTATGCTTCTAGGCAATTGAAGAACCATAGAAGAAATTACCCGACCTATGATTTAGAATTGGCTTCCATAGTTTTTGCTTTGAAGATTTGGAGACATCATCTGTATGGAGCCACTTGTGAAATTTTTTCTGATCATAAAAGTTTGACGCATTTACCTACCCAAAGAGAGTTGAATTTGAGGCAGAGGAGGTGGATGGAATTGATTAGTGACTATGACTGTACAATTCATTATCATTGAGGGAAGGCTAATGTAGTAGCTGATGCATTGAGTAGAAAGTCTACAACAAGATTAGCTGCTATTAGGAGTCATGATATTAGCTTGATGATAGAACTGAGAGAAATGAGAATGCAGTTGAGTATCAATGATAAAGGAATATTGATGGCAAATATGGTGGTACAATATTCTATTATTGATCGCTTGCTATAGATGCAGAGTAGAGATAAAGGGATAGAGAAGATCAGACATGAAATATTGAATAGGAAGTAGATTGGGTTTAGAATTAGAGAAGATGATATAGTGGTATTGGGACATAGAGTTTGTGTTCCCAATTATGTTGAGATAAGAAATGAGATACTAAGAGAGGCTCATGATTCTGTGTATTCTATGTACCTGGGTAATAATAAGATGTACAGAGGGTTAAGACAGAATTATTAGTGGTCAGGGATGAAGAATGATATAGATGAGTATATTTCTAGATGTTTGATTTGTCAACAGGTGGAGTCTGAGAATAGACATCTAGCAAGTTTATTACAACCTCTTCCAGTACCTGAATGGCCATGGGAGAATGTAAGTATGGATTTTGTTTATGGTTTACCCCATACCTATAGAGGTCATGATACTGTATGGGTTATAGTGTATAGACTTTCTAAGTCTTCGCATTTTCTTCCTATTAAAACTACCTGGAGTCCTGAAAAGTTGACTGAATTGTATGTATCGGAAATTGTGAGATTACATGGAGTATCTTTAAGCATCGTATCAAATGGAGATTCTAGATTCACTTCTAGATTTTGGATAGGTTTTCCAAAAGCTTTAGGTACGCAATTGCAGTTTAGTACAACTTTGTAATGACCCATCCCGGGTTGGTCACTATCGATACAGTGTCGTCTTGTTTTGAAATCCCAACACGACACATATATGCAACAATATAAAAACATCAACTGAAATTATCTACATACATAAATCCTTAACCCTCAACATGAGAGTTAAATTATTAAGATCCCAATTGAAACATTATATACAACATATTATGCATAAATATTTACAAATATATTTTTTTTCCTTCCATTAGTCTGAGGATGTGGACCACATAACTTACAAATAATGACTCAGTTTGAATCTCAACTCACCAATCTATTTGTCATGCCCGCTACCTGAAATTATTTAACAATGAGTAGTGAGCTTCACAAGCTCAGTAAATTAAATTTACTAGAAGTACTCCATTTGTATACTTCCAGTCACATCTTATAATTCAATCGTTTCTAATTCACCAATATTAATCATCTATTTCTTCACATATAAAAATTCAATCTTTCAAATAATCTTCCAATATTTATTCATTTATTGCCTCATATAATTCAATAATAACATTTTATTATCACAACTCATATCATAATTCCAACCATTTATCAATCTATTTTTAAATTAATCATTAAACATATCAATTTTTCTTCTCATATAGTTAATTATCTTGAGATTATCAATTCAACATCATTATTTACCTCGTTATGAGGTTCACAACATATAATTAATCAATCAATTAATTTTTATTATATCATACTTTCATATTTCCTTCTCATCATATCTGTCTCTCTGTGAGACACATTTATCTATCAATAATTTCAAAATCAAGACTGATACTTTAGTATCTCAATAAAAATTAATTAATATTTAAAATAAATGTAATGCATATATTTAAATTATCTTTCTTTCTTTCTCATCAGATCATTTCATATTATCATCTCGGAATGTCTTCTCACATGCTGACATGTTTCAATTAGACCAGTTGCCTTCTTGGTCTTTTCAACTTGACTAGTTGCCTTCCTAGTCTTCTCGGCTAGACCAGTATCCTTCTTGGTCTTCTCGGCTAGACCAGTTGCCTTCCTGATCTTTTAAGCTAGACTAGCTACCTTCCTAGACTTTCAAGCTAGACCAGGAGGCAGCTAGACTTTTCTTTTATGCACATAAGCAATAATATGCAAGCAACCATACATCAAAGGATTCAATTCAACTATCTAGCTATTTTTTAAAATTATTATTTTTATCGTATTTATTAAATTGTTTCCTCATATATCATATCAACTTTTCAATCATATTTTTCAAAAATTTCATAAAGCTTCTAACATATTTTTCATTCATCCATCCTTTTTAAAATATAAATTCTTATATAATTAATATTCAACACAATTTCTAATTCCTAATCAATAAATCAATCAATTTTCATATATAACAGAAAATATATATTTAAATCATTATAATCCACCAATTTATTCAGATATAATAAATTCATATTTTTATTGGTTTTGATTACTAAAAGTAAATCTAACTCACTATGTAGCACTTAAAGCTACCTGTGAATCACCTTCTTGCCTTTCCTACTCCTTTCAACAATTTCACGCGATTGTTGATTGTCAACACCTGACATAATATTTATATTAAAATTTCTAATTTATTCTTCAATTCTTCCATAATTTATACCTTTAAATTTCTACATCAAATTCTGAGTATTTTCATGTATGCTTAATTTCAAAAATAAAATTCACATTATTACCTTTTGTTTTTCTTTAAGCTTCCGTTGAATCTCTTTAAAATTCTTCCATAAACTTCTTCAAAATTTCAATCTTTCAACATTTCTTTCAGTCCCCAAGTGTTTAAAGACAGAGAGCAATTTGAGAGAGTATAAAATGATTTTTAACAAAACTTTTAAACAAAAAGTTAATAATATGATTTTTTTTTTATAGTAAACCGTCCATATCTGCCACCACATCTTAATATTGTGTTAAGTGTCCTACATGCATTTTGCATGTAGTGTGGGCAACATCTAGACATCCAGGTGTTGCTGGCCCTTCTTGGTCTTTTCTTTTGTACATATGAGCAATAATATGCAAGCAACCATATATAACAGAAAATACATATTTAAATCATTATAATTCACCTATTTATTCAAATATCATAAATTCATATTTTTATTGGTTTCTATTACTAAATGTAAATCTAACTCACTACATAGCACTTAAAGCTACCCATGAATCACATTCTTACCTTTCCTGCTCCTTTAAGCAATTTTACCTGATTGTTGATCGTCAATACCTGACATAATATTTATTCTTCAATTCATCCGTAATTTATACCTTTAAATTTCTACATTAAATTATGAGTATTTTCATGTATGCTTAATTTCAAGAAAAAAAATTCACATTATCACCTTTTTTTTCCTTTAAGCTTCCCTCGAATCTCTTTAAAATTCTTCCATAAACTTCTTCAAAATTTAAATCTTTCAACATTTTCTTTAGTCCCCAAGTGTTTAAAGAAAGAGAGCAGTTTGAGAGAGTATAAAATGTTTTTTTAACAAAACTTTTAAACAAAAAGTTAATAATATAATTTTTTTTATAGTAAACCATCCATATCTGTCACCACATCTTAATATTATGGTAAGTGTCCTACATGCATTTTGCATGTAGTGTGGGCAACACTTGGACGTCCAAGTGTTGCCGCCCCTTTTTTTTTCCAGTCTCCTTGTGACACTAAACGTCCAAGTTTCTTTTTTTTTCTTCAAAAGAATTATTTTTTTCAATAGTAAATCTTTCATGTATATATTATTTAATTCCGTGTAATATCTATCGAATTACTTCTTTATCCTTACTTTAAGAACACGGGTATTACAATTCTACTCACCTTATAAAAATTTCATCCCAAAATTTTCTTACCTAACTCATGAAAAAGCTGGGGGGTACTTTTTCCTCATTCTTGCCTCATGCTCCCAAGTAATTTCTTCAACATCTTTGTTATATCATAATACTTGAATAAAAGGAATAACTTTATTACGCAAGACTTGTTCCTTTCTGTCTAGAATTCTGATTGGTACTTGCATAAATGTCAAATCTTCCTGAAGTTCTACAGCCTGATTCGAAATACTCTGGGATTCATCATGTAAACACTTTCTCAAAAGTGAACATGAAACACTTTGTGTAATTGCTTTAATTTTGGAGGCAAATCCAATATGTATGCTAGTGGTCCAACTCTTTCAATCACCTCATATAGCCCCACAAATCTTAGAGTCAACTTTCCATTCTTTTTAAATCTCAGTACACCCTTCCACGGAGATATCTTCAAAAACACCCAATAACCAACCTGAAACTGCAATTGCGTACCCATAGCTTTTTGAAAACCCCTCCAAAATCTAGAAGTGAATCTAGAATCTCTATCTGATACAATGCTTAAAGGTACTCTATGTAATCTCACAATTTCTGCTACATACAACTAAACCAACTTTTCAAGACTCCAGTTAGTTTTAATAGGAAAGAAATGCGAAGACTTAGAAAGTCTATCCACTATAACCCATACAACATCATGATTTCTCTTGGTACAAGGAAAACCAGAAATAAAATCCATGCTCACATTCTCCCATGGCCATTCAGGTACTAGAAGAGGCTGTAATAAACTTGTCGAATGTCTATTCTTAGATTTCACTTGTTGACAAGTCAAACATTTAGAAATATATTCAGCTACATCTTTATTCATCCCTGACCACCAATAATTTTGTCTAAACCTCCCGTACATTTTATTATTACCCGGGTGCATAGAATACACAGAATCCTGAGCCTATCTTAGTATCTCCTTTATCATCTTAATATCATTGGGAGCACAAACTCTATGTCCTCATACTACCATACCATATTCACTAATTATAAACTCAGTCAGCTTCCCACTCAATAGTTCCTGTTTGATCTTTTCCATCCCTTCATCTCTAATATGCATCTGTAATAAGCAATCGATAATAGAAGATTGTACCACCATATTTGCCAACAATACTCCTCTATCACTAATATTCAACTGCATTCTCATTTCTCTCAATTCTATTATCAAGCTAATATCATGACTCCCAATAGCAGCTAATCTCCTTGTAGATTTTCTACTCAGTGCATCAGTTACTACATTAGCCTTCCCTAGATGATAGTGAATTGTACAGTCATAGTCACTAATAAACTCCATCCACCTCCTCTGCCTCAAATTCAACTCTATCTGGGTAGGCAAATGCATCAAACTTTGATGATCAGTAAAAATTTCACATATGGCTCCGTATAGATGATGTTTCCAAATCTTCAAAGTAAAAACTATTGCAGTCAATTCTAAATCACGGGTCAGGTAATTTCTCTCACGGTTCTTCAATTGCTTAAAAGCATAAGCTATAACTCTTCCATGTTGCATTAACACACATCCCAACCCCCGATGTGATATATCACTATATACCAAAAATCCTTCATCACTAGAAGGAAGCACTAATACCAGAGCAGTAGTCAATTTCTCTTTCAACAGCTGCAAACTCCTCTCACATTCTTCTGACCACATAAACTTCACTTCCTTCCTGGTCAATCTAGTAAATGGTCTAGTAATAATCGAAAAATCCTAGATAAACCTCCTATAATAACCAGCCAATCCCAAAAAGCTTTTAATTTTAGTCACGCTAGTGGTTCTTTCCTAATTCAACACTACCTCTACTTTATGTGGGTCCATGACTATACCATCTCCTAACACAACATGCCACAAGAAAGATATTTCACTCAACCAAAACTCACACATAGAGAACTTTCCATACAATTTCTCTCTCCTTAATCCACAACCTCATGATGGCCATAACATGTCCTAAAAGCAGTCTTAGTCCATCCCCATTCTTTATCCTCAACTGATGATAACCCGATCTTAGGTCTATCTTAGAAAACACCCTGGCACCCTGTAACTATTCGAATAAATCATTTATCCTGGGAAAAAGGATATTTATTCTTAATGGTGATCTTATTTAACTGTCTATAATCAATACACAACCTCATCTTCCCATCATTCTTCTTCACAAACAACGCAGGGGATCCCCAAGGCGACATACTAGGTCGAATATATTGTTTGTCTAGCAACTCCTGAAATTGAATTTTCAACTCTCTCGAGTCAGCTTGTGCCATTATATAAGGTGCTATAGATTTGGGTGCTAATCCCAGATCACCCCAATAGAAAACTCAATCTCCATGTTAGGAGGAAAACCAGACAACTCCTCAGGGAACACATCAGAAAAATCATTCACTACAAAGATTTCTTTAAACTTCCTATTCTCCTTTCTAAAATCCACCACATATGCCAAATACCTCTCACAACCATTCTTCAACCATCTACTAGTAGTCAGGGAAGAAATAATACAATTGGCAAGTATCTTACGTTCTCCTTGAAAGTTAAACTCCTCTTACCCTGGTATCTTGAACACTATATTCTTTCTAAAACAATCTACCTAAGCATGATATGCAGATAACCAATTCATCCCCAGAATTAAATCAAAATCTGACATATTTAAGGGAAACAAATCAACTTCATTTTCTCTATCAGCCATACTGATCACACAACCTTGACAAATTGTCCTGATGATAACCCTATCCCCAGTAGGAACCTCAACAATAACAGCATGCATCAAAGAACTAACACAAGCATAAATAGATTTCATATACATAATGGATGCAAAAAAATGGGTTGCACCAGGATCAATCAATAATCTAGTAGGTATATCAAGAATAGATACCATACCCATAACAATATCAGGAGTGGCCTGTGTATCCTGTTGGGTCAACGCATAAACTTTGCTGTCTCCGGGCTATAACTGACCACTGCTTCCTCTCTCAGCTATTGGTCCTCTGCCTCTGCCTCTGCCCCGTATACTCCCTGATCCACCACCTCTTTCCACCTGTCTTCTCCCAACACCTCCAGTACTTATCTTAACAAATTTCCCCGCTAGACAATCTACACTAACATATCTTCCTCACCACATACAAAGCACATCAGAGTAGGACAATTCTGAGATAGATGCCCTATCTGATTACATCTATAACAAACTTTTGTCTCTCAGTCATACATCAGAGTACCACTTTCCCTTGGTGGCATAATCACTCTTCTACCATAACTTTCAGTTCCCAAAACTTATCTCCCAAATCTAGGGGTCTCGCCAATATTACTTTGAGCTACAGAAGCAACAGATCCTGCTTGCCTCTGACTCTATATTACAAATCCCTGTGACAAGGAACTCCTCGTCTGGGGTGGTCTCCCACCCTGTACACTCATGCTATTACCACCTCTGGGTCTATCAAATCTAGACCTCTTCAACCAATTCCTCTTACCTCTAAACTCCATCACATCCTTCTCAATTTGTAATACTTTATCCACGATTATCGCATAATTCCCAATACCCATCTAAGAGAGTTTAGTCCAAATTTCATAGTGTAACCTATCTAAAAATCTCTTACATTTCATCTCTTTCGTATTTACTAACTCAAGTAAAAATCTCGACAAAGCTATAAATCTACTATCATACTCAGCCACAGACAAAGTATTCTGCCTTAAATAATTAAAATCTCTCTCCTGTTGTGCTCGAAACGTATCTGGAAAATACTTCGCAAAGAACACATCCTTAACTTACGCTAAGTTGATGGTTGATCTACCTGTGTACTCAATCTAGGTAGAATATCCTCCCACCATTGAGAAGCCTCACCTTCCAGCTTAAATAAAACAAAAGCAACCTTCTGCCTATCTTTCACTGGTAAGACTTTAAAATATTTCTCAACATGTTTAATCCACTGCTCAGCTTTAATAGGATTTACAGATCCTCTGAAAAATTGGGGGTTTAAACTTAATAAATCTCACAAAACAATCCCCTTGCATCTCATGTGCAAACACACCCTCTCTCTCATAAGCTTATTGCCTAACCACGTCAAGTTCTATTCTACCCCTTTCCTCTAATCTCCTCTGTAAATTATTAGCCATTTCTTCTGCTGCATTCATTCTCTCTATAGCACGATCAAGAACTTCTCTCAACTCATCTCTCCTAAAAGCAGATCCTCTCCCACCTCTACTAGTACCAACTGTACTAGCAACTTGTTCCCTTGCATGAACCATAGACTCGACTTCCCCCTCTACTTCAGCTCTTCTAAATATTGGGGGTCTACCACGTCCTCTCTGATTTAGAACTCTACCTCTTGCTTTAGTACGTCCACATGTCATCCTTAGACTCTATATAAAAATGTAGTTTGTTTAAATTTTCCACTTCTTTAAATTTTTATGCAGTCTACTGAATCATAAAACCTAATGTTAAGATACCAAAATTGTAATGACCCATCTCGGGTTGGCCACCCCCGAGATGGTGTCGTCATGTTTTGAAATCCCAGCACGACACATATATGCAACAATATAAAAACATCAACTAAAATTATCTACATACATAAATCCTCAACCCTCAACAGGGGAGTTACATTATTGAGATCCCAATTGAAACATTATATACAACATATTATGCATGAATATTTGCAAATATTTTTTTATTCTTTCCATTAGTCTATGGATGTGGACCACTTGGCTTACAGATAATGACTCAGTCTAAATCTTAGATCACCAATCTATCTATCCTGCTCGCTACCTGAAATTATTTAACAATGAGGAGTAAGCTTCACAAGCTCAGCGAATTTACTAGAATTACACGATTTGTATACTACCAATCACATCTTATAATTCAATCATTTTTAATTCACCAATATTAATCATCTATTTCTTCACATATAATAATTCAATCTTTCAAATAATCTACCAAATTCACTCATCTATTATCTCATATAATTCAATAATAACATTCTATTATCATTACTCATATCAAAATTCCAACCATTTATCAATCTCTTCTTAAATTAATCATCAAAATATCAAATTTTCTTCTCACAAATTTAATCATCTTGAGTCAACATCATTATTTACCTCGTTATGAGGTTCATAACATATAATCAGTCAATCAATTAATTTTTATCATATCATACTTTCATATTTCTTTCTCATCATATCTGTCTCTATATGAGACTTATTTATTTATCAGTAATTTCACAATCAAGACTGATACCTTTTTTTTTTATCTCAATCAATATTTAAAATAAATTTAATGCATGTATTTAAATTATCTTTCTTTCTTTCTCATCAGATCATTTCGTATTATCATCTGGGAATGTCTTCCCACATATCGACATGTTTTAGCAAGACCAGCTGCCTTCTTGGTCTTTTTAGCTAGACTAGCTGCCTTCCTGGCCTTTTTAGCTAGACCAGCTGCCTTCTTGGTCTTTTTAGCCAGACAAATTGCCTTCCTGGTCTTCTCAGCTAGACTAGCCTTGCTGGTCTTTTCAGCTAGACCGGCTGCCTTCTTGGTCTTTTATTTTATGCATATGAGCAATAATATGCAAACAAGCATACATCGAAGCAATAATTCAACTATCTAGCTCTTTCTCAAAATTATTATTTTTATCATATTTGTTAAATTGTTTCCTCATATATCATATCAACTTTTCAATCATATTTTAAAGAAATTTCGTAAAAATTCTCAACATATTTTTCATTCATCCATCCTTTTTAAAACATAAATTCTTATATAATTAATATTCACCACACTTTCTAATTCCTAATCAATAAATCAATCAATTTTCTTATATAACAGAAAATACATATTTAAATCATTATAATTCACCAATTTATTCAAATATCATAAATTCATATTTTTATTGGTTTTGATTACTAAAAGTAAATCTAACTCATCACGTAGCACTTAAAGCTACCCGTGGACCACCTCATTTCCTTTCCTACTCCTTTCAGTAATTTCACCTGATTGCTGATCGTCAATACCTGACATAATATTTATATTAAAATTTCTAATTTATTCTTCAATTCTTCTGTAATTTATACCTTTAAATTTTTATATCAAATTCCAGGTATTTTTATGTATGCTTAATTTCAAAAATAAAATCCACATTATAACATTTTGTTTTTCTTAAAGCTTCCGTCGAATCTCTTTAAAATTCGCCCATAAACTTCTTCAAAATTTCAATCTTTCAACCTTTTTTTAGTCTCCAAGTGTTTAAAGAAAGAGAGAAATTTTAGAAAGTGTAAATTGATTTTTAACAAAACTTTTAAACAAAAACTTTAAAATATAATTTTTTTTATAGTAAACCGTCCATATCTGCCACCACATCTTAATATTGTGATAAATGTCCTACATACATTTTGAATGTAGTGTGGGCAACACCTGAACGTCCAGGTGTTGTCCCTTTTTTTTTTTCCTTTCTCCTTGTGACCCCAAACGTCCAGATGTCCATTTTTTTTATTCCAAAAGAATTATTTTTTTCAATAGTAAATCTTTTATGTATATATTATTTAATTCCATGTAATATCTATCAAATTACTTCTTTACCCTTACTTTAAGAACATGTGTATTACAAGCTTTTCATCCTCAAACGGATGGGCAGACAGAGAGAATCATCAAAATACTAGAAGATATGCTGAGGACAAGTGTGTTGAGTTTTTCAGTGAGCTGAGATGCTTATTTACCTTGGATCGAGTTTGCATACAACAATCAATATCAAACTACTATTGGGATGGTACCATTTGAGGCTTTATATGGTAGAAGGTGCAGAACTCTAGTATGTTGGGAAGAAGTTGGAGAAAGAAAGGTATTTGATCCAGAAATGATAGATTTGACTACTGAGAGGATCAAACTGGTTAGAAAGAACCTTAGAGCAGCACATAACATACAAAAGGGATATGCTGATAATAGAAGATGACCTCTTGAGTTTCAGGTTGGTGACTAGGTATTTTTGAAGATATCTTCGTGGAAGGGTGTATTGAGATTTAAAAAGAAAGGGTTGGACTAGTAGCATACAGATTGGATTTGCCTCCAGAGTTAAAGTAATTACACAATGTGTTTCATGTTTTACTTTTGAGAAAGTGTTTACATGATGAATCCCATAGTATTCCGAATCAGGCTATTGAACTTAAAGAAGATTTTACCTTTATACAAGTACCAGTCAGAATTCTAGACAGAAAGGAACAAGTCTTGCGTAATAAAGTTATTCCTTTGATTCAAGTATTATGGCAGAACAAAGATGTTGAATAAATTACTTGGGAGCATGAGACAAGAATGTGGAAAGAGTACCCACAGCTTTTTTATGAGTTAGGTAAGAAAATTTTGGGGATGAAATTTTTTTAAGGTGGATGGAATTGTAATACCTGTGTTCTTAAAGTAAGGGTAAAGAGGTAATTTGATAGATATTACATGGAATTAAAATAATATATAAATGAAAGATTTACTATTGAATAAAATAATTATTTTGAAAAAAGGACACCTGGATGTTTGGTGTCACAAGGAGAAAGAAAAGAAAAAAAGAAGAAGAGGGAAGCGTCCAGGTGTGGTGTGTTGATGTTACAATGGGAAACATAAAACACAGGTGAAGCTTTTGCAGCTTCAAAGGAGAAAAAAGAAAAAGAAAAAACGTTTATAAGTTCTGAGACTTTGTTTTGTTAATTCTTACCAAATCCCATTTGATTTTCTTTTTTCTTCAATTCAAATTTCTTAGCAAAAAGTTATAAAACAATTTCTGAAATATTAAAGATAGTACAATCATTCAATTACAATAACAAGACTTCATTATATTTGAGGTAAATTTTCAATAGGACTCGACTAAATAATTATATTATTTGAATTAAGTTATGAAATAGTAAGATTTATGAAAGTTTATGATTAGGTGTTGGTGATCAACAATCTCAAGAAATTGCTGAAAAGAGCAGGAAAGGCAAGAAGATGATCCACATGTAGCTTTAAGTGCTACGTGGTGAGTTACATTTACTTTTAGTAATCAAAACCAATAAAAATATGAATTTATGATATTTTGAATAAATGGGTAAATTATAATGATTTAATGATGTATTTTCTATTATATTTAAAAATTGATTAATTTATTGATTAACAATTAGAAAGTATGTTTAATATTAATTATATAAGAATTTATATTTTAAAAAGGATGGATGAATGAACAATATGTTGAGAGGTTTTATGAAATTTCTGAAAAATATGATTGAAAAGTTGATATTATATATGAGGAGACAATTTAATAAATATAATAAAAATAATAATTTTGAAAAAGAGCTAGATAGTGGAATTGAATGCTTTGATGTATGCTTGTTTGCATATTGTTGCTCATATGCATAAAAGGGAAGAAGAGGAAGGCAGCTGGTCTAGCTGAAAAGACCAAGAAGGCTGCTGGTCTAGTTGAAAAGACCAAAAAGGCAGTTGGTTTAGCTGAAAAGACCAGGAAGGCAGCTGGTCCGGCTGAGAAGACAAAGAAGGCAATTGGTTTGGCTGAGAAGACTAGGAAGGTAGCTAGTCTGGTTGAAACATGTCGACATGTGGGAAGACGTTCCTAGATGATATAATATGAAATAATGAGATGATATGATGAAACAGAAAGAAAGAAAGAAAGAAAGAAAGAAAGAAAGAAAGAAAGAAAGAAAGATGATTTAAACACATGCATTTATTTATTTAGTTATTTTATTATTATTGATTGAGATGCTAAAGTATCAATTTTGATTGTGAAATTATTGAGAGGCAAATGAGTCTCATAGAGAGATAGATATGACGAGAAAGAAATATGAAAGTATGATATGATAAAAATGATTTGATTGATTGATTTTATGTTGTGAACCTCCTAACGAGGTAAATAATGATGTTGAATTGATAATCTCAAGATGATTAAATATACGAAAAGAAAATTGATATGTTTGATGATTAGTTTAAGAAGAGATTGATAAATGGTTGGAATTATGATATGAGTAGTGATAATAGAATGTTACTATTGAATTATATGAGATAATAGATGAATGAATATTGAAAGATCATTTAAAAGATTGAATTTTTATATGTGAAGAAATAGATGATTAATATTGGTGAATTTGAAACGACTGAATTATAAGATATGACTAAAAGAATAAAAATCGAGTACTTCTAGTAAATTTAATTCATTGAGCTTGTGAAGATCACTCATCATTGTTAAATAATTGCAGGTAGCGGGCAAGACAGATAAATTTGTGAGCTGAGATTCAGACTGTGTTGTTATCTGTATGTCACGTGGTCCACATCCTCAGACGAATGGAAAAAAATTGTAAATATTCAAGCATAATATGTTGTGTATATTATTTCAGTTGAATTTTAATAATGTAACTCCCGTGTTGAGGTTGAGGATTGATGTGTGTGTGTGTGTGCGTATATATATATATTTTCAGTCAATGTATATTTTAATATTGTTGCATATATGTGTCGTGGTGAGATTTCAAAACGTGACGACATCGTCTTGGGGGTGGCCAACCGGGGATGGATCGTTACAGGTAGACGGAGAGAATCATCCGAATACTAGAAGATATGATGAGGGCAAGTGTATTGAGTTTTTTAGTGAGCTAGGATGGCTATTTACCTTTGATCGAGTTTGCATACAATAATCAGTATCAAACTAGTATATGGATGGCATCATTTGAGGCTTTATATAGTAGAAGGTGTAGAACTCTAGTATGTTAGGAAGAAGTTGGAGAAACAAAGGTATTTGGTCTAGAAATGATAGATTTGACTACTGAGAGGATCAAACGTGTTAGAAAGAACCTTAGAGTAGTACAAAATAGATAGAAGGGATATGCTGATAATAGAAGACAACCTCTTGAGTTTCAGGTTGGTGACTGAGTGTTTTTGAAGATATCTCCATGGAAGGGTGTATTGAGATTTAAAAAGAAAGGAAAGTTGAGTCCGAGATTTGTGGGGCCATATGAGGTAATTGAAAGAGTTGGACTAGTAGCATACATATTGGATTTGCCTCCCGAGTTAAAGCAATTGCACAATGTGTTTCATATTTCAATTTTGAGAAAGTGTTTACATGATGAATCCCATAGTATTCCGAATTAGGCTATAGAGCATTAAGAAGATTTGACCTTTATGCAAGTACCAATCAGAATTCTAGACAGAAAGGAACAAGTCATGCGTAATAAAGTTATCCCATTGATTCAAGTATTATGGTAGATCAAAGATGTTGAATAAATTACTTGGGAGTATGAGGCAAGAATGAGGAAAGAGTACCTGCAGCTTTTTCATGAGTTAGATAAGGAAATTTCGGGGACAATTTTTTTTAAGGTAGATGGAATTGTAATACCCGTGTTCTTAAAGTAAGGGTAAAGAAGTAATTTGATAGATATTACATGGAACTAAAATAATATATACATGAAAGATTTACTATTAGAAAAAAGGGGACAAACAACTGGATGCTAAGTGTCCAGGTGTAGTATATGCAATTGCAGGTGTCTTGCATGCAAGACACCATGGAAAAGAAATCTTAAAGAATAGTAAGTACGGTTTTGGTATAAAAATTGAGTTTTTTTGTTTAGTTTTTGTTGGTATTTGTCTAAGGTTTAAACATGGAACAAAGATGGTTAAATTCTAAACCAAGGTTGGAGTATTAAAATAAAGCAAGTTAAAAGACTGCACCCATGTGTGTGCATCACTTTGGAGCAAGGTAAGGGTAGGCGCACTAGTGTGCGCACTTCTGCACACAAGCTGAAGAAGTGTGCGCACACCCTTCACCAGCGACGCACCGCATAGAATAAAGGCTCCAGAAATGCACCAGAACTGCACTACCCATATGTCAGCACTGCACCATCCAGAAGGTGTGCTGCTTGATGAGCACCAGCACCGCACCGCTCCCCACCAGCACCGTACCGCCCAGAGAGTGTGCAAAGGGACTCTGCCCCGCACCGCACCGCGCCCTGTTGAGTGCCTAGGCATTAGGCAAAGTAAAGCACACATGGGCAACCTATTTTAACCCTCTCTTAGGTGAGTGGGTGCAAAGTTGGAATGCACAGCACCACTTAGGAGTGATGGAGGGCCATGATTAAGTGGTAATCATGATCAAAAGGTGAGGATTGAATCTCAAGAATGGCCAAGAAGTGGGTGGCTATAAAAAGGGTTTCCTAGCCTTATTTTTCAAAAATATAGATAACAACACAAGTTTGTGACATACTTTGAGATCAATTGTAATACAAGAGAGAATTGTGTGAGAGTGAAAAAGATCAAACACAAGAGGGACTCATTGTAGTGAGGCTGGTTGTAAAGAGAGAGAAGTCTAGATTAGATAGAGAGCATTGTTAGTTCTTCTCTTTTTCCTTTCTTCTCTTTTTGGTTTCTTCAAGAACTTGAGCTCTTGGAGAGGGTTGCTGTATTTGTAAAAAACCATTGATTTAGTGCAGAGAGTTCGGAGGAACTCACGGGGACGTAGGCATATTGCTGAACCTCGATAACAATTGCTTGTCTTCTTTCTTTCTTTGATTTTCTGTTCTTGTCTTTCATTGCTGTATTTATTTCTACAAGTCGTTCTAGACTTGGGTGTTTAGAAGATCACCACCTGGGCATCTTGTCAAGGTGATTTTCAATAGTGATATCAGAGCTACACAGCTGGGTATCGGAGCAAGAACAAGAAGGTTACGGAGCCAAGACTCCAAGAATCAAAAATCAACTTCTTGGGTGATTCAAGAATGGTGTAAAGATCAAGATTTGATCGTGTTCTTGAGGTAGATTCAAGAACGGTGTTAAGATCGATCTTCGGTCTATGTTCTTGAGGTTGAAGAAAGCATTTGTGGGTAGTGCATAAATCAGGGATCTTGTCTGCAAAAGATGGCTTTAAATTGCTGTGTTGAGAAGTTTGATGGAAAGGGAGACTTTGCCCTTTGGAAGTGGAAGATCAAGGTTGTTCTAATGCAACAGAAAGTGGACTTGGCTCTTGGAGAAGATGATGCTTTTCCAGCAAGTACAACGAAGAACCAGCGGAATGAGATGAAGAAGATGGCTTATAGCACCATTTTCTTGCACATGCCGGATAATGTCATAAGGGAGTGCGGAGACTCGGAAGATCCAGCTGCAATATGGAAGAAACTAGATGAGTTATTTCTTGCTAAGACTTTCCCGGATAAGAGGTATATTCATAAACAAATCTTTGCTTTTAAATTTGATCCTAATAAAGAGTTGCAAGATAAACTTGGTGCCAAGATAAGGAATGCATCAAGTGGTAAAAGGCTGTTCTTTAAAAGAAGGCCAGCAACTCGGTATGGCAGCAACTATGGCTACTACGGGGACAGAGGTAGAGGAGAGAGCCATGGGAGAGTGCACAGTAACATACATGGCTACTACCGAGACAGAGGTAGAGGAGAGAGCCATGAGAGAGTGCACAGCAGCATGCATGGCTACTATCGGGACAAAAGTAGAGGAGAGAGCCATGGAAGAGTGCACAGTAGCATGCATGGCCACTACCGGGACAGAGGTAGAGGAGAGAGCCATGGGAGAGTGCACAACAGCATGCATGGCTACTACTGGGATAGAGGTAGATGAGAAAGCCATGGGAGAATGCATTCCAAACCGAGATTTGGAGGGAAAAGTTGCTATTACTGCCATAAGGAGGGTCATATCAAGAAAGATTGCAAGAAGATGACAAGAGATAGAGGAGGAAGCCATACCAAGAATGGAGAGGCTTCGGTTGCCAAGACAGAACAGCAAGATGATGATGTTCTTGTTGTATGTCGGGTGTGAGCAAGGGGCAAGAAGGCAGCGGGAAATGGATCTTGGATACCGGGTGCACTCATCACATGTGTCCTCACCAGAGTTGGTTTAAGAATTTCAAGGAAACCAATGATGAAAGGGTTTTCTTGGGGAATGATATTTCTTACTAAGTGAGGGGCACGAGAGACATCCAATTAAGGATTTTTGATGGAATGACAAGGCTGCTGGAGAATGTGAGGTATCTCCCAAATTTGAAGAGGAATTTGATCTCATTGGGGCAGTTGGATTCCATAGGGTATACATGCAAAGTAGAAGGAGGAAAGATCAAGGTAGCCAAGGGATCTTTGGTAGTGATCAAGGCAGCAAGAAACGATGGACTCTATGAGATGATCAGAGAGATAGAAATCAATGATCAAGCAGCAAGCTTGATGGCTGAGATGGACGAGGTAGCCATTTGGCACACTTGCTTGGGACATATGAGCGAAGAGGGCCTGCAAGTTCTCAGCAAAGATGGCCTATTTGGTGGAGACAAAGTAGAGGAACTTGATTTCTGCGAGTGTTGTGTTCTTGAGAAGCAACACTGGGTCAGTTTCAACACCGGAGTGCACAAGTCTAAGGGCATTCTTGACTACATTCATTCAGACCTTTGGGGAGGTAACTTTTACTTTCTGTCTTTAATTGATGATTATTCAAGACGAGTGTGGGTTTATTTGCTTAGAAATAAATCAGATACTTTGAATAAATTAGTGGTGTGGAAAGGGCTGGTTGAGACTCAAATAGGTAGAGTAGTTAAGGAGATAAGAATCGATAATGACTTAGAAATTTTTAACCAAGAACTTCATCAATTCTGTAGGTTAAATGGGATTCTAAGACATAGGATGGTTGTGGAAACCCCTCAGCAAAGTGGAGTTGCTGAGTGGATGAATAAGACCCTTATGGAAAAGGTTAGGTGCATGTTAATAGGATCCGGTTTACTAAAATATTTTTGGGGAGAAGCTGTGGCTACAACTGCATACTTAGTGAATAGATCACCCACTAGAGCTTTAGAGCTCAAGACTCCCATAGAGATGTGGAGTGGAAAACCCCCTGAATTAAACAACCTTAGGACTTTTGGGTGTGCTACATATGCACATCAAAAGGAGGATAAACTTAGCCCAAGATCTAGAAAATGTGTATTTCTAGGATATGGTGATGGGGTTAAGGGATATAGGTTGTGGTCCTTAGAAAAGAAGGGCATGAAACTAATTATAAGTAGGGATATTATTTTTAATGAATTATTATTTCCCTACTTGGAGAAAACTAACCCTGCAGGGGCTAGTGAGCAAACCAGTCCGGATGTTGTGGAGCATCGCATCAAGGAGAACTCGGTTTAGGTAGAGCAAGGAAGGCAAGAGGGTTTAGACCAGGTAGAGCCCATTGATGAATGCCAAGCTCAGGATACTTAAGAGGAGGCTGAACTAGAAGAGGTTGATGCAACAAGTCGGAATGACTACCAGCTCACAAGAGACCAGGAAGGAAGGCTGGTAGGACCACCTTCAAGATATGGGTTTGTGGATGCTGTGGGTGCAACAGCTCCTTGGACAGAAGGAGAGATGAGTGAACAAGAGACTTACACGGATGCCATAGAGTGTAAGGATTTGCCAAGATGGAAGCTGGCTATGGAGGAATAAATGGTTCTTTGAGGAAGAACAACTTCTGGGAATTGGTGAACATTCCGGGAAAATAAAGAGTTATGGATTGTAAGTGGACTTACAAGGTCAAAGAAGGGTACTCTCTAGGAGATGAATTCCGAAACAAGGCTAGGCTAGTGGCGAATGGGTTCACAAGAAGAGAAGACATAGATTTCACAGAGACTTTCTCATCTGGACACACAGTGGAGAAGATGGTGAGTATCCTCATCTATGTCGATGATCTGCTGTTGGTTTGGAACAGTAGGAAGAGGATGAAAAGATTTACATCTCAACTCAGTGAGGAGTTCGAGAGGAAGGATCTCAACCTTACACAAAAGATCCTTGGGATGTGTAGAATCCAAGAAAAGGAGAGAAACTGGTTAAGGGTTTCTTGGGCAATGGGTGTTCTCAGCAAATTTGTGAGTAATCCCGAAAAAAAGCATTGGCTTGGGATGAAGAGGTTGTTGAGGTATTTGAAGGCTCAGTGGCAGCCAGTGGTAACAGTCATAATAACCGAGGCAGAATGCATACCGGCTACGGAGGCCATAAAGGAGACTATGGGGTGCAAAGGGTTATTGGACGAGTGGGAGGTCCTAAAGGAGCAGGTGGTGGTGTATTCGGATAGCCAAAGTGCATGGTACTTATGGATGAATTCGGTGTTCCACAAGTGGATGAAGCATATGGATGTTCGGTATCATTACATTCCAGAAAATGGTACGAAAGGATGCATTAATGTTGACAAGAAGACCACGGAAGAAAATCCTACGGATTTGGGTAATAAAGTTCTACCTCTAAGTAAGTTCAATCATTGCCTTGGATCACTTAGGATTGGAGTTGGTTAATTAATGACTCAAGATGAGTTTAGATCCCGAAGCTCTCTACAAAAATGGTTAAGGTTTAAACACTTAGACAAAGGTAGAGATTGTTGGTATTTGTCTAAGGTTTAAACATGGATAAACATGGTTCAAAGATGGTTAAAGTCTAAACCAAGGTTGGATTATTAAAATACAGCAAGTTAAAAGACTGCACACATGTGTGTGCATCACTTTGGAGTAAGGTAAGGGTAGGCACACTAGTGTGTGCACTTCTGCACACAAGCTGAAGGAGTGTGCACACAGCTGGGTGAAGGGGCAGCATCAGCGTGCGCCGCACTGCCCCTTCACCAGCGGTGCACCACATAGAATGAAGGCTTAAAAAATGCACCAGCACTGCACTACCCATTTGTCAGCACTGCACTATCCAGAAGGTGTGCTGCTTGATGCGCACCAGCACCGCACCGCTCCCCACCAGCACCGCACCGCCTAGAGAGTGTGCAAAGGGACTCTGCCCAGCACCGCACCATGCCCTGTTAAGCGCTTAGGCTCTAGGTAAAGTAAAGCACACATGGACAGTCTATTTTAACCCTCTCTTAGGTGCGTGGGTACAAGGTTGAAATGCACAGCACCACTTAGGAGTGATGGAGGGCCATGATTAAGTGGTAATCATGATCAAAGGGTAAGGACTGAATCTCAAGAATGACCAAGAAGTGGGTGGCTATAAAAGGGGTTTCCTAGCCTTATTTTTCAACAATATAAAGAACAACACAAGTTTGTGACATACTTTGAGATCAATTGTAATACAAGAGAGAATTGTGTGAGAGTGAAAAAGATCAAACACAATAGGGACTCATTGTAGTGAGGTTGGTTGTAAAGAGAGAGAAGTCTAGATTAGATAGAGACCATTGTTAGTTCTTATCTTCTTCCTTTCTTCTCTTCTTGGTTTCTTCAAGAACTTCAGCTTCTTAGAGAGGGTTGCTGTATTTGTAAAGAACCATTGATTTAGTGCAGAGAGTTCGGAGGAACTCACAGGGACGTAGGCACATTGCTGAACCTCGATAACAGTTGCTTATCTTCTTTCTTTCTTTGATTTTCTGTTCTTATCTTTGATTGCTGTATTTCTTTCTACAAGTCATTCTAGACTTGGGTGTTTGGAAGATCATCACCTGGGCATCTTGTCAAGGTGATTTCCAACAGTTTTGTTAAAACTTAGTTTACGACAAATTTATTTCTCACTCTAAAATTACATTCTCTCTCTCTCAAATTGCTCTCTTTCTTTAAACACCTGGGGACTAAAAGAAATGTTGAAAGATTGAAATTTTGAAGAAGTTTACGCAATAATTTTAAAGAAATTCGAGGGAAGCTTTAAGGAAAAAAACGGTAATAATGTGAATTTTATTTTTTGAAATTATGCGTACATGAAATTACCCGAAATTTGATGTAGAAAATTTAAAGGTATGAATTACAGAAGAATTGAAGAATAAAATAGAAATTTTAATATAAATAGTATGTCAAGTGTTGACGATCAGCAATCGGGTGAAATTATTGAAAGGAGCAGGAAAGGTAAGGAGGTGATCCACGGGTAGCTTTAAGTGCTACGTGGTGAGTTAGATTTACTTTTAACAAATGAGACCAATAAAAATATGAATTTATGATGTTTGAATAAATTGTTGAATTATAATGATCTAATGATGTATTTTCTATTATATATGATAATTGATTGATTTATTGATTATGGACTAAATAGTAGGTTGAATATTAATTTTATAGAATTTATATTTTAAAAAGGATGGATTAATGAAAAATATGTTGAGAAGTTATATGAAATTTCTGAAAATATGAATGAAAATATATATGGTATATTAGGAGACAATTTAGTAAATATGATAAAAATAATAATTTTGAGAAAAAGGTAGATAGTTGAATTGAATGCTCTGATGTGTGCTTACTTGCATGTTATTGTTCATATGCATAAAAGGAAGACCAGGAAGACAACTGGTCTGGCTGAGAAGACCAGGAAGGTAGCTGATCTAGCTGAAACATGTCAAACTGTGAGAAGATGTTCCCAGATGATAATATGAAATAATGAGATGATGTGATGAAAACAAAAGAAAGAAAGAAAGATATAAAGATGATTTAAGCACATGCATTTATTTATTTGGTTATTTTATTATTATTGATTGAGATGCTAAAGTATCAGTCTTGATTGTGAAATTATTGATAGACAAATGAGTCTCACAAAGAGACAAATATGATGAGAAAGAAATATGAAAGTATGATATGATAAAAAAATATTTGATTAATTAATTATATGCTGTGAACCTCATCATATTTGAGGTAAATAATGATGTTGAATTGATAATCTCAAGATAATTAAATATATGAGAAGAAAAATTGATACGTTTGATGATTAATTTAAGAAGAGATTGATAAATGGTTGGAATTATGATATGAGTAGTGATAATAGAATGTTATTATTGAATTATATGAGATAATAGATAAATGAATATTGGAAGATTATTTGAAAGATTGAATTATTATATGTTAAGAAATAGATAATTAATATTGGTGAATTAGAAACGATTGAATTATGAGATGTGACTAGAAGTATACAAATCGAGTACTTCTAGTAAATTTAATTCACTAAACTTGTGAAGCTCACTCTTCATTGTTAAATAATTTCAGGTAGCGGGCAGGATAGATAGATTTGTGAATTGAGATTTAGACTGAGTTATTATTTGTAAGTCTCGTGGTCCACATCCTGAAACTAATTAGAGAAGAATTTTTGTTGATGTAAATATTTGTGCATAATATGTTGTATATATTGTTTTAGTTGGGATTTTAATAATGTAACTCCCCTGTTGAGAGTTGAGGATTTATGTATATATATTTTCAGTCGATATATGTTTTTATATTGTTGCATATATGTGTCGTGCTGGAATTTCAAAATGTGACGACACCGTCTCGGGGGTGGCCAACCCGGGATGGGTCATTACAGTGACGTATCAAAGCCTTAGCTACGTCATGGAAAACACATCATATGCCAAGCTCTCTCATGCTTCAGGCTTCTCAAGCCTCGACGATTGCATGTCGAGCACAACGTATCAAACATTGGCAACCTCATGCCAAGCACATCATTTAAACCTCTCTCATGCTTCCACCATCTCAAGCCTCGACCACTGCATGCCGAACAAGACGTATCAAACTTTGGTAACCTCATGCCAAGTACATCATGCCAAGCTCTCTCATGCTTCGGTCATCTCAAACCTTAGCCACTGCATGTCGAGTGTGACGTATCAAGCCTTGTCTTTCTCATGCCAAGCCTATCATGCTAATCTCTTTTATGCTTCGACTATCTTAATCCTCACACACCGCATATTAAATAAGATGTGTCAAGGCTCTGCTACCTCATCCTGAGCACATCGTGCCAAGATGCTCCACATCTTGGCTACACTGACGGGGCCCAAGGGCCAAGCCCTTTAAGCCTTGACACTCTGTGTCTAATCCTCTCGGTCAGGACCCTTAAGCCATGGCACTCAGTGTCTCCTCCTACTAGCCAAGACCCTTAGATTGTGACACTTTGTGTCTCATTCTTCTGGTTAAGATGGGACAACCGAGATGTACTCCGACCGAGACAAGCATCATGGCTGAGGCACGCAAGGGCTGAGACGAGCACTTGGGCTGAGATGCGCACTGAAACTGAGATGTGTATTGAGGTTGAGACGCGCATTGGAGCTAGGATAAGCACTGAGGCCGAGACGTGCATTGGAGCAGAGACGTGCACTAGGCTCGAGACGCACACTGAGGTTGAGATGTGCACTGGGGTAGAGATGTGCACTAAAACCGAAATGTGTACTGATTACGCCCAAAGTATAACACGGTTATTGTAGTATAACTTTGGGGTGTCAATTCCACAGGGAAACAAGTTAATTACGAAAGAAGGTGTAAACTTTAACACAAACGATAATGATTAGATGAGAGAATATGAGTTTTGATAATGCAATATTGTGTAAAAGAGTTGTGCGAATATAACGAAGAATATAAATAAGAAATAACAAGGTTCCGGGAATCCTCCTTAGGTTCGTTCCCTATTTCCACTCTTGATTCAAATTTTTATCTTGATTGCAAGTTTCACATCCTAAACAAGCAATCGGAAAGTATTCAATCAAGCACATTTATAGCTCTAATATAATTGCTACAAATTACTCTTTGATTTTAATTCAAGCACACATGATTTATCTTATAGATTAGCAAGAAACGACAATATATTGCAATAATGATATCACAGTAATGGCCGATCTATAAGATAAATATACCGAAATCAGTTACATCCAAACAACTTGACATAAGAAGAGCTTGACTAGACTTATGTGGAGTAGAAGGATGCAATCACCGGATTGAGAGAAACTAAAAGAAGAAGAATATAGAATGCAGCTATCACATGAACTTAAATCCTTCTTAATTGCTCAAAGAGTAAATCATAGACAATGTTTTAACAATAAGTCCATACAAATGAATCAAGAACAGGAAATAAGGAACAATAAAACCCTAACGATTCATCCCTTTCCCTTGTTTGATGATTAGTTGGCCATGAAACTCAAGGTGGAATAACAATATAGATGTTCTCCCCTTGATTTCTTGGCTATGGAGCTCAAGGTGGAAGAACAATGTGGATGTTCTCTCCTTGATTTCCAACCAAAGAAAACTTGAATAGAATGCTAAAAACTTCTCTAATTTGTATATACCAAAAACTGTCTTTTTTTCTCCGAGCTAGCCCCCTACGGCTGCTTAAACATATATTTATAGCCCACGAGGAAGATCTGTCTTTGCACAGCCTTAATTTGAGTCCAGAAGCATGTGCGCACTATTGGCTTTGTCTGAGCGTGCGCCTGAGCGCTGGAAAGTGAAGGCTGGAACGTGAAGGTGGGTCCAACAGCATGTGCGCGCTGCTGGTTTTGTCTGAGCGTGCGCCTGGGCACTTGAAAGTGAAGGCTTGAACGTGAAGGTGGGTCTAGCAGCATGTGCACACAGCTGTCCAAGTGTGCGCCTGGAACGTGAAGGTGGGTCCAGTAGCATATGCGCGTGTCCAAGTGTGCACCTGGGTGCTGGAAGTAAAGGTACTGCGTTAAAGTAAAGGTGCAGTGTTAGTTGGCAAGGGGCGCGACGTTGATGGGCGAGGGGCGTAGCGCTGGTTGGCGAGGGGCGCGGCGCTGGACTGCTTGTGCGCACACTCCATTCTGCTTGTATGCAAAGTGCACACTCTAGTGTGCACACCCTCACCTTGCTCCAAAGTGATGCGCACACTTGTGTGCATTCTTTTAACTCATTGTACTTTGTTACTCCAGCTTTTGGCTTAGACTTTAATCATCGTTGAATCATGTTTGGATATGTCTAAACCTTGGACAAATACAAATACCGACGCTCGAGATCTTTTGGAGCTTTAAACATGGATTTCTTTATCATCTCTTCTAGACTCAAAACACCTGAAAATGCATCGAATTAAGTCGATGATCCAAAAAGGATACTTTAGAATTGTTAAGGCAAAAATAGGTAATAAAACCCTAGATCAACCTTAACCTGCTAACAAATAAGCATAGTTTAAGATGCATTTTACGACTCTCATCATAACCCCCGACTAGCTTATTGCTAGTCCCTAGCAATTCAAGTGAAAAACATGAAATGAGTTATTTATTTAGAAATTAAAGCAAAATACAACAATGCTAGTGTTAACCAAGAGTGATTCAAAAATCTTTGTCTCAAAAATCATGCGTAACATATAGCATATAGAATCATTAAATTTCACTCAAATCCAAAAATAATTCAAACATCAATCTTAAAATCGTTATTGACTCTTAACATCCGTCTTACCACAATCCATTAATCTGAACATCCGAATGATTTTATGCACAATATTCATGAATACAAGTCTTGGCCTCTAAAAAAATAAATCGCGTGACGTCAATCACAAAAACAAGCTCCATAAGCTTACATTTCAAACCACTCTCCACTATTGTAGAAAAATCACATTACATTGGATCAATAGGTCTTTAATAAGCTTGTAACGTTCGGTTAAGGTAAAGGCTAAGAAAGAATGGGAAGAATTCACAAGTAAAAGAACTTAATCTCTTAGTTTTGAACATAGCTCTTTAAGCACTAGATAACCTTACTTCAATGCCCAACTCTTCCAACCATTTTTTTTTCGAGGATTTTTTTCTCAACAAATCACCATTTGTTTTTCTTTTCTTTTGTATTTTGGCATAAAAGACCATTCACCTCCTTTTTCATTTCTTTCTTTTCCACAACCCCCAACTTATCTCCTTTAATGTACTTTGGTTGTGGCAGTGATATTTTTTCATATTTCCACCCTTACTCATTTTAAGTGCTTCTCACAACATGTGTATAGTTAAGTTCTTTTTAAGAGAGAGGTAAGGATAAAATATTCTCTTTAGGCTTATAAGGGTAAGTGAATGGGTTTTTGAAAGAAACCAGGCTAAACTTCATTTTCAAGAAAAAGGCTCAAATAGGTGACTAGTGATATATATCGCAAGGGTAGGTTTGAAAGGCTCAAACGGTTCAAAAATGGCCTATATCATATCCTAAGTAATGTGCATTCTAGGAATTCGCCTCAAGTGGTTATCAAGTAAGTTCTAGAGCTTATCGAGACCGCAAAAATATTCACAAAAGAATCACATATAAAAATTTTCTAAATGCTTATGATTAATTATACAATCTTACCACAAGCTAAAGTCTCTAACCAAATCAATATTGATACTTAAATTAATTTCAAACCGAAGCAAGATTTAATTTCTTCTAAGTGCTATATGCTATCTCAATTAAGCTCATATCATTGACATGTGAATAACTCCAAGGCTAACACAAAGCATGCTAAAAACAAACTTTTTTTTTAAAATTATCCTAACAAACAAAAAGTAGGAAAGTGACACCAAGCAGTTCAATGGAAAAAGGAAAGAAATGTGTTTCCTCCACCCCCAACCCAAACACTGCATTGACCTCAATGTAAAAGAAAAAGGAAAGGAAACTCCTTTTGTTAGCCAAAAGTGCACAGAAGCTGAAAATTGCACACCACCATTAGAACTGCATACCATTCTTCTCGTTGAAATTTTTGATCTACAACATAGAACAGAATAAGCAAAAAGAAAGCAACTGCGGTGTAACATCAAGATTCCCACCGTATGTTAGGTTAGCACACGAAATGGAAATAACTAACAACTAAAATAAAAGACAAAAAATAAATAAAATAAAAACACAAGAAATGTTAATACAATAAATAAAATAAAAGTGGACAAGCAAGAGATATCCCTACTAATCCTCGAAATTATCATCCTCTACTTCAATCTCTTCAGTCCCTTCACCTTCCTCGGGAGGTGGGTCAAAAAATGAACCCAGATAGGGTGGCATAGTAGGAAAAAGACCCATATTACAACTAGTAGCGGAGGCAAGGTGTTGGTACATCTGACCAAAAGCAGAGTTGACCTCTGCTTGGTAATCGGCTTGCTGAGCCAGGAATCGGTCTTGCCTAGCTAACATTTGATCTTGACGATCTAGCCTATCAAACAACAATTTATGATGCTCATCAAAATGACTCTCTAAGCACTCAAGGCGCTTAGCAACCGTGAAATTCCTAGAGGGGGGAGGGGTGCTAGAAACTATGGCTCCCTCGCTCGAAGTTGGCGGCTTGGAGGCTCTAATCTGAGCGAGCATGCCATCATCGATGGGTTTCTTTGGTGGTTGGGTTTCCTCATCAGTACTGTGTGGGACTCCAGCTCAGATGCATAATTGGGTAATTAAAGAAGGAAAGTATAATCCGAGCTTTAGTCTAACAGTGTGTAAGATGGATTTACAGATGACTTGGCCCACATCGATAGTCATTCCCATCAAAATTGCATAAATCAGAATAGCTCGTTCAACAGTGAGATCACTATAGTGCAAGGCAGGCATCAACCTGTGACACAAAAAATATTGCCAAGCTCGAGCATTGACATTCAGAGAAGCAGCGGGCAAGGTTATCGGGGAATCACACGACATTTTCCATGTAGTTCCTGGAACACAGAGAGTATGAAAAATCTCTTCATAATTAAATGTAGACACATATGCTCTATTCTCACTGTGTGGGATGTCAGGTAACCCATAGAAGCTATTTATTGATGAGCTGCTAAAAGAGACTATTTTGCCTCTCACCCACACTTTACCATTGCTATGTTCGTCGGCATTAGCGTAAAATTCTCGGACCAAATTTGTTAGGGAATGAAAGGGTGATTTTGTAAATGCACTCCAATTCCTATAGAGAATCATTCTAAAAAGAGTCGGGTTCCCCCTCTCGGTAATGTTAAATCCTCTCTCGGGAATGAGTTTTCTATTTTGCATCATTTTAACATATCTCTCACTCGCTTCAAAACTAACAAACTTAGTCTCATCAAACTCTTGTGGTTCTTTTCCCTTAGCTCTCTTCATCCTTGGTGCCACGGAAATTAAATAAATGAAACAATGAACTTAAGAGCAAAATTTAACCACCAAAAAGCACAATTGAACAATGAAGAAGAGAAATTGGTCTTACTTGCCCACAATTGGAGAGAGGAAAAGCTACCCACCAATTTGATATCTTTGTGAAAAAACCAAGTTCCTTTTAGACCCAAATCTCTTGGAGAAATTTTTTGCAAAAAATGAGAAACATTAGTGTGCGATTCTTCAAGAAATGAAGTTTAGATAAAGAAAGGAAGAGGGAAAGAATTGGTATGGGTTGATATGGAGGGAGAATGAGAGAGAGAGGAGTGTGCAGCCGTTGGTGTGAGAGGAGAAATGAGGAAGAAGCTAGAAAAAGTGTTTAAATAGGGCAGATTTTAGGGTTTTGGTGCTGTTGGGCTCGGGCAAGCGGTGAGGCACTGGGCTTGAGAGAGGTGAGGCACTGGGCTTGCGAGGTGAGGTGCTGCTTGCGAGAGGTGAGGCGCTGGGCTTGCGAGGCGAGGCGCTGGTTGGGCGTGCCCTGCGCCTGGGCCTGCGAGACGAGGAGCAGGCTGGGTGTGCTGTGCGCCTGGGCCTGCTGTGCGCCTGAGCCTGCTCTATGCCTGGGCCTGGTGTGCACACCGTGGGCCTGATCCGGTGTCCTAAAACAAAAAATTCCTTGCTTGTACAAAAACAACACACAAAGAAAAAATAAAATAGGCTTAACAACACAAAAATTATAAATTAACAAAGACTTAAATTAACCAAAACTTAATAAAACAAAAATTCTAATTAACAAAAATGTAATAAAACAAAAATTCTAAATTAACAAAAATTTAATAAAACGAAATGAAAACTAGTATACAGTGGAGCGAAAGTACTCGATTACCAAACATAAACCGGGGCCACCAAAGAAATTTCTTCGGGGCTGTCTTTAACATGTTCGTGTTCCAAGTAAAGCTTCAATCTTTGGCCATTGACTCAAAATGCTCAACCATCGGAAGGATCTTCAACCTCAACCACTCCATTGGGAAAAACACTCTTCACCACATAAGGTCCCTTCTATCATGATCTCAAAATTTCAGGATGGAGATGTAATCGCGAGTCATACAGAAAAACTTTATTACCTTGTTCAAAATGTTTTCGGAGTATTTTCTGATCATGTACCAACTTCATCCTTGATTTTAAATCCTTAGCATTGTCATATGCATCATCCCTCAACTCCGCAAGTTCGCAAAGTTGCAATTTCCTTTCTTCACCAGACAACTTAAGGTCATAGTTAAAATTTCGGATAGCCCAGTATGCTCTGTGCTCAAGTTTTACCTGCAAATGACATGCTTTGCCGAATACTAAACGATAGGGAGATGCTTCAAGAACCGTCTCCGATACACCCAAAGTGCATCCGATAGGCGCAAGGACCAATCTTTTCGGTTCAGATTCACCATTTTCTTAAGTATCCGCTTGATCTCCCTGTTTGCTAGTTCAGCTTGACCATTAGTTTGTGGATGATATGCTGTAGAAACCTTATGGGTGACTCCATACCTGCGCATTAAAGCCTCAAAAGAACGGTTACAAAAATGTGACCCTTGATCACTAATGATAACACGTGGAGTACCGTACCTAGATAAGATATGGTATTTTAGAAATTTAACAACAACTGTGTTATCATTAGTGTGGCTAGGTATTGCTTCAACCCATTTAGAAACATAATCAACAGCAAGCAAAATATAAAGATACCCAAAGGAAGGTGGGAATGGTCCCATAAAATCGATCCCCCAACAATCAAAGATTTCTATCACTAGGATTAGGTTGAGAGGCATCATATGGCGGTGGGACAACGAACCTAACCTTTGGTATCTGTCACATAATCTACAAAACTCATTAGCATCTTTGAATAAAGTGGGCCAATAAAAGCCACATTGCAGAATTTTTGCGGCTGTCTTTTTGATAGAAAAATGGCCACCATAAGCATATGTATGACAAAAGGTTAACACACTGTTAACTTCCATATCTGGAATACATCTCCTTATTATCTGATCAGGTTAATATTTAAACAAATAAGGATCATTCCAATAGAAGTTCTTTACCTCAGCCAAAAACTTACACTTGTCTTGTGCACTCAATGTAGATGGAACTTGGCGGGAAACCAAGTAGTTGGCAATGTCGGCATACCATGGTGTGTGACCAAGAACAGCAAATAAGTTTTCATCCGGAAAGGCCTCCCCAATGGGCACGAGGTCAGTTTTACTTTTGAATTCCAAGCGAGATAAATGGTCCGCCACAACATTTTCCACCCCCTTCTTGTGTTTGATGGTCAAGTCAAATTCCTGCAAAAGCAGAATCCAACGTATCAAATGGGCCTTAGCATCCGTTTTTGAAAAAAGAAATTTAAGGGCAGAGTGATCTATGAATATCGTGATAGTTGAACCAATCAAATAAGATCGAAATTTATCCAATGCGAATACTACAGCTAGTAATTCTTTCTCGGTTGTGGTATACATCATTTGAGAATGATTCAATGTTCTACTAGCATAATAGACAGCAAATGGTTTTCCCTCCTTTCGTTGTCCTAAAACAGCCCCTACAACATAGTCACTAGCATCACACATAATTTCAAAAGGCAAAGTAAAAACTGGTGATTGCATAATAGGGGCGGTTGTAACCTTAGAAATCAATGTCTTAAAGGCTTGTTCATATTCAAGGCTCCATTTAAACTCGGTATCCTTCGTCAAAAGGCTACATAGAGGTCTAGAGATGGCACTAAAATTTTGAATAAACCTTCTATAAAACCCAGCATGACCTAAGAGAGACCTCACATCTTTAATATTCTTAGGAGTGGGGAGTTTAGAGATCAATTCAATTTTTGCTTTATCTACTTCTATCCCCTTTTCAGAAACTATGTGGCCCAAGACTATTCCAGAAGATACCATAAAATGGCATTTCTCCCAATTAAGCACGAGTCCTTTTTCTTCACACCTGCACAAAACATTTTTCAAATTAGATAAACATGAATCAAAAGAAGTTCCAAACACAGTTAAATCATCCATATACACTTCTACACATTTTTAAACCATGTCACTGAAAATACTCATCATGCATCTTTGAAAAGTAGCTGGTGCATTACATAACCCAAAGGGCATCCTTCAAAAAGCAAAAGTACCAAAAGGACAAGTAAAAGTGGTCTTCTCTTGATCCTCTAGGGCAATCCCTATTTGGTAGTATCCCGAATACCCATCCAAAAAACAGTAGAAAGGATGGCCAGCCACCTGTTCCAAAATTTGATCTATGAATGGAAGAGGAAAATGATCTTTCCGGGTAGCTGAATTAAGTTTCCTATAGTCTATGCACATTCGCCACCCGGTCACTACCTTAGTTGGTACTAGTACTCCCTTCTCATTTTCTACCACAGTAACCCCAGCTTTCTTAGGAACTACTTGGGTTGGACTAACCCACTTACTATCCGATATCGGATATATAATTCCCGCATCTAACAGCTTTAAGACTTCTTTCTTAACTACCTCTTTCATAGTTGGGTTTAATCTTCTTTGTGGATCTCTACGGGGGTTACATCCTTCTTCTAAGTAAATCTTATGGGAACAAATTAAGGGGCTTACACCCTTAATGTCAGCCATGGTCCAACCTAATGTAGATTTATGTTCTCTCAACAAATTTAGCAGTTGATCACATTGTATATCACTAAGTTCAAAGGAAATAATGACCGGAAAGGTATCACCTGGGCCTAAGAAAACATGCTTAAGTCCTTTGGGAAGCGGGGCTAAATTGGGCGTTGGTGTCTTCTCGGAAGAGGGTTTGGGTACCTCCCTTTCTCTAGGCAACTCCTCAAAGCATGGCTGCTATGATTTCTTCATAAATCCCTGCGGCTTATCAGAAATATCAACAACATTAACGGCATGGGGATATATAGAAGAATCATTAAAATCAAAATTATTAAGAAGGAATTCCAAAGAGTTAGAATTGTCCTTAATATATTCATCCTCCAAAATAAGCTCGTCAATCATGTAAGTGTCAAAACACTCATCCTCCTCACGTGGTTGCCTTGACATTCGAAAAACATTTACCTCCAGAGTCATATTTCCAAATGATAATGTCATTAGGCCATTCCTACAATTAATGACAGCATTGGCGGTGGCAAGGAATGGTCTTCCAAGTATCAAAGGAATTTTTGACTCCGTATTCACAATAGAGATGGTATCTAAAACCAAGAAGTCAACAGGATAACAGAATTTGTCAATTTGCAATAAAACATCTTCTACTATACCTCTTGGTTTTCTTACCAATCAATCCGCTAATTGGAGTACCACAGAGGTTGGTTTGATCTCACCTAGACCGAGCTGCAAGTAGATATAGTATGGCATGAGGTTCATACTAGCCCCTAAATCTAACAATGCTTGCCCACAAGATTTGTTTCCAATTTGGCAAGCCACCGTTGGACAGCCCGGATCTTTATATTTGGGTGGTGTCGTGCTATCAATTACCGCACTTGCTTGCTCTATTAAGAATGCAATCTTCTTCACATGGTGCCTCCTTTTCAGTGTGCACATATCCTTGATGACTTTAGCATAGTTGGAAACCTGTTTTATGACATGAAGAAGAGGGAGGTTAATTTTAACATGCTGAAGTTGTTCAAGGATCTCACCTTTTAATGCTGAATTCCTCTCTTTAGGCTTAAGGAGTGCCTGGGGGAAAGGCACCAGTGAAGGGTTGATATGAGCATCTTGTTCCTTGGGAGCTTCATCCTTGTTGCTCATGGCGTTGGGACTCAGATTTGGTGATAGAATGGGTCCATCTAGTTTCTTACCACTGCGAGTGATCATGGCATTAACCTCTTTAACATTATGATTTTCAGGATCGGAAGTTTGCGCCATATGTTGTCCCCGTGGATTTTGTTGCGGTTGCGAAGGGAACTGACCTTGCTAATGAATTGTCAAGAAACTAGTTAACTTGGTGAGTTGACTTTTTATTTCCTTTTGCTCCTCTTTGATCCCCGGTTGCTCCTCTAGCAACCGTTGATTTATCTTGACTTGTTCTTCTGCACTCTTGGCATGTACCTGCAAAAATGACTTAAAAGCATCTTCCAAAGGTAAAGATTGTTGTGGTGCACTAGATGAAGTTGTTTCTGGTCTCTAATGGGTACTAGAGTGGGGATGAGGTTGTATATCAGATCTCTAATGGGGGCTAGATTGGGTAGGAGGTTGCACATCAGATTTCCAACTGAAATTAGGGTGATTCTTCCAACCGGGATTGTAAGTGTTAGAGTAGGGTGAGTATGGTTTCCTAAAGGGTATACCCAAGGAGTTACACTCTCCCTTTATCTCCAAATAAGATGGACAATCCTTTGGTATATGATCTACCCCATTACACATAAAACAGGGTTTATGGGACTCTACCCTAGTAACCGGTTCGGGGGCTCTAATATCCTTGGTTTTTAAGGCTTCAATTTCCTTAGTTAGAGCCTCTAACTGGGCTTTAACACTATCCTCTTCCTTAAGTTGGTAGATTCCAGCAGGTCAATTTCTCCTAGTACTTTCCATGGCACTCGATCCTGTCCAAGTGTGGGCTTTTTCTGATAGGTCATCTAGGAAATCTATGGCTTGATCGGGATCTTTTTGAAGAAAATCCCCATTACACATCATTTCTATGAATTGCCTCTCCCTACTTAGGAGTCCATCATAGAAATAGCTGACTACCCGCCAACTTTCATACCCATGGTGTGGACAAGAATTTAAAAGGTCCTTGAAACATTCCCAAACTTGATATAAGGTTTCACTCTCCTTTTGTGCAAAGTTTGAGATTTGTTTCTTAAGGTTGTTGGTCTTATGGGTTGGGAAGTGTTTTTGGAAGAAAAATCAGGTCATCTCATCCCAACTACCAATAGACCTAGGCCTTAATGAGTACAACCAAGTCTTGGCTTTTTCCTTAAGTGAAAAAGGGAAAAACCGGAGTCTGACAGTGTCCACCATATCAGCCCTATTTTGAAAGGTTGCTACTACTTCCTCGAATTCCCTAATGTGGATATAGGGGTTTTCATTCTCAAACCCATGGAAAGTTGGTAGCAATTGTATCATGCCCGGCTTAAACTCAGCTTGTGGGGAATTAGGGGGGAACATGATACAAGAGGGTGTGGCCGTTCGGCTAGGGTGCAAATAATCTTTAAGTGTCCTAGCAACATTTTCATTGTGATTGTCAGCCATGTTATCAAAATCCTCTAAATTCTCGGATGGGGGTGCACTATGGTATGATCTAGGCGAAGTTTCACTAACGGACGTGGAAGGAGAGGGTGACTCTAATTCGGGTCCTCTAATGAATCTACCTCGCGAATCTCTCGGTTTAAGCATGCACCAATTAATTTAGAGGGGAAATAAAATATGTAAAATAGAATAATAAATAATTAAAAAAATAAATAAAATAGAATAAATAAAACAAAATAATAAACAAATAAATAAAACAGAATAATAAACAAATAAATAAAACAGAATAATAAAAGAAAATTAGAAAATAAAAGTAAAGGAACAATATTACGGTATTTACAAAGTGCTGAAAAGAAAAATATTTACGATTTTTTTTTACTCAAAGTTGACAAGCTTCCTTGTACTTAAGCGCGTTTCCTTGGCAACGGCGCCAAAATTTGATTATGCCCAAAGTATAACACGGTTATTGTAGTATAACTTTGGGGTGTCGATTCCACAGGGAAACAAGTTAATTACGAAAGAAGATGTAAACTTTAACACTAACAATAATGATTAGATGAGAGAATATGAGTTTTGATAATGCAATATTGTGTAAAAGAGTTGTGCGAATATAACAAAGAATATAAATAAGAAATAACAAGGTTCCGGGAATCCTCCTTAGATTCGTTCCCTATTTCCACTCTTGATTCAAATTTTTATCTCGATTGCAAGTTTCACATCCTAAACAGGCAATCGGAAAGTATTCAATCAAGCACATTTATTGCTCTAATATAATTGCTACAAATTACTCTTTGATTTCAATTCAACCACACATGATTTATCTTATAGATTAACAAGAAACGACAATATATTGCAATAATGATATCACAGTAATGGCCGATCTATAAGATAAATATACCGAAATCAATTACATCCAAACAACTTGACATAAGAAGAGCTTGACTAGACTTATGTGGAGTAGAAGGATGCAATCACCGGATTGAGAGAAACTAAAAGAAGAAGAATATAGAATGCAGCTATCACATGAACTCAAATCCTTCTTAATTAATCAAAGAGTAAATCATAGACAATGTTTTAACAATAAGTCCATACAAATGAATCAAGAATAGGAAATAAGGAACAATAAAACCCTAACGATTCATCCCTTTCCCTTGTTTGATGATTAGTTGGCCATGAAACTCAAGGTGGAAAAACAATATAGATTTTCTCCCCTTGATTTCTTGGCCATGGATCTCAAGGTGGAAGAACAATGTGGATGTTCTCTCCTTGATTTCCAACCAAAGAAAACTTGAACAGAATGCTAAAAACTTCTCTAATTTGTATCTACCAAAAACTATCTTTTTTTCTCTGAGCTAGCCCCCCGTGGCTGCAATCCTTAAGCATATATTTATAGCCCAAGAGGGAGAGCTGTCTTTGCACAGCCTTAATTTGAGTCCATAAGCATGTGCGCACTACTGGCTTTGTCTGAGCGTGCGCCTGAGCGCTGGAAAGTGAAGGCTAGAACGTGAAGGTGGGTCCAGCAGCATGTGCGCGCTGCTGGCTTTGTCTGAGTGTGTGCCTGGGCACTGGAAAGTTAAGGCTTGAACGTTAAGGTGGGTCCAATAGCATGTGCACGTAGTTGTACAAGTGTGCACTTGGAAAGTGAAGGCTGGAACGTGAAGGTGGGTCTAGCAGCATATGCGCGTGTCCAAGTGTGCGCCTGGGCGCTGGAAAGTAAAGGTACAGCGTTAGTTGGCGAGGGGCGCGACGCTGATGGGCAAGGGGCGCGGCACTGGTTGGCGAGGGGCGCGGCACTGGACTGCTTGTGAGCACACTCCATTCTGCTTGTATGCAAAGTGCACACTCTAGTGTGCACACCCTCACCTTGCTCCAAAGTGATGCACAATCTTGTGTGCAGTCTTTTAACTCATTGTACTTTGTTACTCCAGATTTTGATTTAGACTTTAATCATCATTGAATCATGTTTGGATATGTATAAACCTTGGACAAATACAAATACCGACGCTCGAGATCTTTTGGAGCTTTAAACATGGATTTCTTTATCATCTCTTCTGGACTCAAAACACCTGAAAATGCATCGAATTAAGTCAATGATCCAAAAAGGATACTTTAGAATTGTTAAGGCAAAAATGAGTAATAAAACCCTAGATCAACCTTAACATGCTAGCAAATAAGCACAGTTTAAGATGCATTTTACGACTCTCATCATGTACTGAGGTCGAGACGCACACTGGAGCTAGGGTTAGTATTAAGGTTGAGACGCGCACTAGAGCTGAGATGTGCACTGGGGCTGAGATGTACACTGAGATCGAGATACACACTAGGGCAGAGACACGCACAAGGGCTGAGACCTCATGACCATGACACATTAGGCGAGATCGCATGGCCAAGACGCGTGTGGGTAAAGATCTCATGGTAGAGACCCATAGATCGTGATGCTCAACGTCTCGACCACCCAGCTGAGCTTTATGAACCGTGATGCTCTACAAATCACCCATCATGCTGATCCTTCCCATTATTCGGACTTAGAATTGTTAGTGCTCTAAGCTTTGAATCCTATACTGGATCCATAATAATGATCAGCAGAGAACCCAATCATCGTAAATCTCAAACTAAGCATTCCACGAACTAATTCTTCATCTGCATAACTATGCCCACAGAAGTGGAGGACATCTGATGTAAAGGAAATCCCTTGTCCAATGGCATAACAACACATGGCACCCACACCAGTCAAATTGGTTCTCCTACTAAAAGCAAAGTACGTGGCAAAAGGGCAAAACAATACTATCCCATATTTTTGCTAATGGGTAGCTCAGTCTTATCTCTAGTCAAGTCCTAATTCTATCAGGATACTCAAATTTATGGAAATTTGATCTTACCAACAATCACATTCTTATCAAGAATCTACCTTAAACACTATATAAGGGAGCTCTCATTGTCAAAAGGTACACACACTAAATACTCTTTCTACTTTCATCAACGTTCATATTTTTAAGCCCTATACTAACTTAGGCATTGGAGAGTCCCCTCAGAGGCACAACCCTTCCGGTCATCCGGTGACTCTTTAGGGTTTCTCTGGTCTTTACGTGCGCAGGTTCTGCTTCTCGACCATTCGTATTCTAAGCAGATTTTCAGAATCAACACCAACCTCTCAGGATGACTTATAAAGTGATCTATTGAGTTGGGAGAATTTGAGATTAGGTATAAGCCAAGACTAGTGATCAAGGCCTAAGCACTAGCCGACTTTATTGTCGAGTGCACATTTCCTGAATGGACATTGAAAGATTAAGGAGAAAATGAGCAAAAAAATAAACTTGGAAACTCTTCATAATGGTTCCTCTAATGATTGAAGAAGTGGTGCAAGTCTCATCCTGGTAGCCCTGAAAAGTTAACAGTTGAGTACGCCCTACAGTTTAACTTCATAGCATCTAACAATGAGCCAGAATATGAGACCCTCCTAGCCGGGCTAAAACTAGCTCGATCTTTGGTTGTGGAGAGCTTTGAAGTATTTAGTGACACTCAGCTAGTGGTGAGCCAGGTGACTGGAGAGTATGAGGCAAAAGGAATACATATGGTCTGATACTTAGCTAGAGCAAAACAACTGATGAGTGCATTCAAAGAAGTTAGTGTAAACCGAGTACCAAGGAAAGAAAAAGGCAAGGCTAATGCCTTAGCACAACTAGCATCTTCTAAGACCTCTGACCTCCCAAAAGTCATATATGTTAAGATCTTGCCAAAACCAAGTGCAAATGAAATAGAAGTTATGGACATTGATGATGGACCGAGCTAAATGGATCCAATTGTCAGGTGCCTGAAAAGTGGTGAACTCTTAAAAGCAAAAGTAAAAGCAAGAAAGCTTTTATCCAGAGTAGTCCGTTACTGTATGATTGGAGATCAACTGTACTGATGATCCCTCATACAACTTTATCTCAAGTGCCTCAAACTTAGGGAAGTCGACTACGCCTTAAGGGAGGTACACGAGGCCATATGCAGAAACCACCTGGGTGAGTGAGTTCTAGCCCATAAAATACTAAGGCAAGGCTACTATGGCCCAAACTCCAGAAAGAAGCTACAGATTTGGTAAAAAAATGCATTAGGTGTTAGAAATTCGCACTAATCCCTTGCTCCCTAGCTAACTCCCTGACGACTGTAACTAGTCCGGTCCCATTTGCAATGCGGGGTGTAGACATACTCAACCCCTTTCCTATAGCACCTAGATAACTTAAGTTCCTAATCATGGCAACTGACTACTTCACCAAGTGGATGGAAGCAGAGCCGCTTGCACGAATAACAGAAGATAAAGCCAAAGGTTTTATTTGGAAGTCGGTGGTCTATCACTACAGGATCCCAATGGTGTTGGTAACTGACAACAAGAAATAATTTGAAGGAGTATGGTTTAAAAGATTTTTCTAATAACTACAGTTGTGCGATTATCTACCTAAATAAATAAGCAAATACTCAAACTTGTTTTACTTGCAAGTGCACAAGGTCAATAGTAGCATAGTGTGCAAGTGCGAGATCATTTCCACAGGGATTGGTGAATTTCGTTTTAGAATTAGTTTCGCAATAATAAAATAAAAATAAGAGAAATAAATATTGAGTTGGAATTTATTAAAGATAAATGCGTAGGGACTTGATATCCACCACTAATCATGCTACCACAACAAAACAGTATGCAAATGCCAATGCTTTACTCATGTCATGAATACCTAATGTTTGTGAACCTAAGGGCATAGTATCTACTCCTTAAGCTATTAATCCCCCTAAGCAATGAGTTAGGCATAGTATCTACTCTAACTCTTTTCTCTCTCAAGGGATTCAGCATGGTGTATACTGAGTTGTTCCTTAAGAGAGCATAGGATCTGTGGAAATCGACAACCACACGAGACCTAGGGCATGGTATCTACTCCCGGTTTCCCATGTTGATTAACCCAATAATCTGGCGTGGATATCTTTTGTTATTAATGTTAAACCCAGGACTCGGTCATCCAAATTGATTTAACTAACTAATCCATACCACATGCATACGTTGATCAGACACACACATATGAGGAATTTAAATAAAAACAGGTATTAATCAAGTTAAGCAACACAACATAAATATCGCAAAGGCACCAATACTGAATTTATTTAGTAAACATAATCAGGGCTTCAACTAAGCCATTACTAAAAGTTTAAGTACACATAATAAAAATAAAGGAAAGAAGAAACCCGAGAGAAGAGTCATCAATTCTCCTCCATAGTTTCCTTCTCCGATCTCCCCGAACAAAAACTAAACTGAAAGAAAGATACTATTTCTATGTTTTACAAGTCTATTTATAGGGTTCTAAGGACACTTGGAAACCCTAATTTCCAAAACAGAGCTCTAACCCTTATTTCCAAAATAGGTTCTGCCGTTTTTACTGTTTACTACCGTACGTGTGCACTCGATCGCAACCTTCTTCTTGTGTTCGAGCACAGATTGCACTTGATCCACTTCTCTGCGCTCGATCGCACTAAGCAACTGACAGATTTTCCAGATTTGCTCTTTGAGCTCCAAAATGCTTCATTTTCTCCAAGAACCTATAAAAATCCATAAAACACATAAAGGAAGTAAAATAGCATAAAATACGCACACTAAGGGCTTAACAAATGTAAATTAAGGGGCTTAAATATGAATATTTAAGCACTTATCAACTACGAATCAACAAACTGTTCACTTCGGTAGAGTACCCACACGCCAACGGTTAAGTAGAAGTCACAAACAGAACTATATTGCAAAGCCTGTATCGCATTAGGAGGGTAATTAAGACATGAACCTTTGAGCTGGAAAAGTTAGATGGCACACCTATACCATGGAGATAGAACTCGAAGAACTTAAGAAAATTCCATCAGCATATTATAAGTGTGAAATAGCCTGAGAGCCAAACAATGTATATAATCACTCCAATTTCGTTAATCAAAATAATTTTGTTAAACACTAGTATATATTTACTCTTCAGTGATCAAAGTTTGGGAAAATTCCAGGGACAAGAGCCAAAGTGAGGTGCTCAAAATGACATCCACCTCGAATACCCTCCACAGCCGAGGACCGAAGTGAAGCACCTAAAATGGCATCCACCTCAGACATCCTCCACAATTAAGGATCAAAGGAAAACTTGGGGTTCAATGAAGGAAACCCCAAGTCGGGCAAAGACCCGAAAGAAACTTAAGGTTCCATAAAGGAAACCGTAAGTTGAAAAAAAAACCTGAAAAAAACTTGGAGTTCCATGAAGGAAACCCTAAGTCGGGCAAAGAAAACCCAAAAAGAAGTTGTGATTCAGTGTAAGAAACCTCAAGTCGGGCAAAAAAGACCCGAAAAGAATTTGGGGTTCCATGAAAGAAACCCCAACTCGGGCAAAGAAGACCCAAAAAAAACTTGGGGTTCAACAAAGGAGAACCTTAACTCGGGCAAAGCAGACCCAAGAAGAACTAAGAGTTCCATAAAGAAAACCCCAGCTTCGACAAAAAACTGAAGTATGGGTTCTCTAGTTCCATTAGGACCCACCGACTTGGCCCCAAGACTAGTTGAATATCGAGTTGGGTGCCCCAATTACACCAGGATCCATAAACTTGGCCCTAAGGTAAGCCGAGTGCCTAGTTGGGGGTCTCAATTCCACTAAGACCCACCAACTCGACCCCAAGGCCAACCAAGTACCGAGTTCGGTGTCACAATTCCATTGAAACCCACCGACTCGACTTCAAGGTCAACCGAGTATCGAGTTGGTGTCCCAATTCTACTGAGACCTATCGACTCAACCTAAGGCTAGTTGAGTACCGAGTTGGGTGTCATAATTCCACTAGGGACCACCGACTTGACCCCAAGGCTAGTCAAGTACCGAGTTGTGTGTGCCAATTTTACTGTGACCCATCGACTCGACCTCAAGACCAACCAAGTATCTAGTTGGGTGCCCTAATTCTATAAAGGTCTAACCTACCCTGCTCAAGACTACTCGAGTACCAAATTGGTTGTTCCAATTTCATTGGGACCCATCGACTTGAACAAAAGAAAAAAACTTTGCTACAAGGAATCAGCTCAAATAGAACTTACAACACAGAGTCTAGGAACCTCTACTCCTTTAAAGTTTATCCAACTCCAAAGGAGTGAGAAACGTATATGATATAAGATAAATAGACAATCAAACTAGGAGCTGACATTTGTCAATTATAAGGAAAAAATGGTAATCTACATCCCATTTGGACTCTATAAATAGGGGACCCCCTCAAACAGTAAGCATAATAATCATCCCTTTCATTTTTTGCTCTCCCCACTTCTTAGTTTGACTTAAGCATCAGAGGGTCCTTCTTGGAGTCAACCACTTCGGGTTGACTTCCTTTTCAGGTGCCCTAGAACCAACTCGAACTGAACAAATACAATTCAATGTTCGACCTCCTCTTGAACGACTTTTGCTCGAACTTAGAAGTAGACCTGACCAAACTCAAGTTTACCTTATCTATTTTCGGCATCAACATTTCCATATGGTTGGTCTTCTCCTTTTTTACGATACCATTTGACATTCAATTTAAAATTTTCAAAAGAGAAAATACTACTTGGAATTTGGTTACTTTTTAGTTTCTATATTTATGATAGAGATGTTATTGCATGTTTTCTTTAGATGTATATGTTCATAATTTGTTATGTTAATGAGAAAAAACTCAAGTACTTAACAGAAGGAATGACAAAGAGAAGGAAGAAACCCTTTGTTTTTTTATTAGCTTATGACTCTTGTGTGTGAAGAGTGTAGGCTTCCTATTATTATTTTGGGAGTTCTAAGTAGTCATTTTGAACAATTTTTTGAACGTTATGTTTTGCTACAAGAACTGTAAAATTTTATTCTGTTTTGCTATAGGAACTATGAAGTTTCTGTTAATGATTTTTCATTAGTAAAAAAAAAAATCAAATTATACTCCTTATTTAACTCTGTTAAGAGTTATAATTAGGTTTAAGTTGAGAATCCTAACTAGATTTCCTATTATGTCTCATTGTAGGTTTCTTAAATCTTATCTATTTTATGTCTATCTTATCTAGTTATGTCTCTTAGTCCTATTAGGTTTGATATTCATAAGTCTATATATATGACTGTTGAATTGTATTCAGATCATCAATCAATAATACAATCTTTTTTTTCAATTCTTAATTTCAATATGGTATCAGAGCTCAAGGTTTGGGATCTTGTAGGTGATTTGAGATAAATACCAGTAATATATATAATATTTATATATATATATATATATTAGAATATTTTTAGTTTTTTTTTTATTTTGGTGCGACCCTGGAGCTGTTTAAAAAAAAGTTAAAGAAAAAGAAGAAGAGTTCATCACTTTGATGTTGATGTTGTTAACCCGATCCAACCTATGTTAATGTTTTTTCCTCCAGCCTCAATGATTACAACCCATTCAAGTCAAAGTCAAAGTTAGTAGAAAAAACAAGACAAAAAGTCAAAGTCTTGTTGATCTGGTGTTCTTGGATCTTGTCTCGTTAGGTGGTACCGACGTGGTGACCTAACTGTTTATTGTGGGTGTAGAACCTTGATGTGTTGTCATGGGTTATTATAATTTATGGGTTTGGGTTTATTTGTTTCAGGTTGGATGAGGCTTGTTGTTGGTATGAGTTTCTTTGTAGTAAGTTGGTGTATGTGTATGCTCTCTTTGGTCTATTAGGTTTGATATTCATAAGTCAATATATATGATTGTTGAATTGTATTCATATCATCAATTAATAATGCAAAATTCTTTTCAATTCTTAATTTCAACAAACTCTATCTAATTCATTTTGTAGGACTTACCTAATTTAACTTATGTTTTTGTATTGGATTTATATGGTTAATGGTGAAGGAGTTTTTCTTGTGTCTTTTGATGCTCTTCTTTCATTTTGGTGGTTTCATGTGTTTATAGATATAAATTTTAGTTTATTGTATTGCCTAGTGTTGTAATTTAATCTTCAAAATATTTTTCTTCCTCTTATGCTTATGAATGAATCAAGTGAATATTGATGCATGCCACATGTTATCAGATGTATGTGCATTATTATTGACTTCTAAACAAGCAATTCTTATTCAAACTCCTGCAATTTTACCCCTTCATGTTCCCTAAAAAATGAATATATTAGGCTATTGAATTGTTTTGACTGGTAAAATTTCTTGCAGCTATTGTTAGTTTAATTGTAAATAATGTGAGAGCTCATGCAATAATTGATGCTATTGTTCCTGAGATCCTTATATTATCTTAGAGGATAGGTTGGCTTCCATTTTGACCATCCACTATGGGGTACGAGTCTTTCACCACCATAATCCCCTCATGAATAAGAAGGGTAATGAAATGAGTATGACCATTAAGGGACATCTGAGGGGCCAAATCGATGGGTCAATCTGATTGTCAACTCCATACAATACGAGAGAAAATCAAGGGACATTCCAATGGGTCATTGCATGGAGTCATCACTTTGTTTTTCAAGGCACCAAGAACCTTAGTCATTGGTCATGTAATTGAGATTGGGTCTGAGGCTTAGGGTATGCGGTGGGAAAGTTTGGAGGACACCTCACCAACGCTTAAACCTTAAGGATATAGCCTCTATTCTGACTCTTTAGAAAAGACTTTGATTAACTTTTTAATACTATGAATGTTATTTTATTTCAGTTATCGCACACACACAAATATAATGAAGCACACAAGAGTATGATAATAGAGGTATGACAACAAGTATTTGATACAAAAAAACATTACATGATCAAATCAAAGCATCATTCAAGCAAGAGATAGGCATGTGAGAATCCAATAGACATAAACAAGATAGATACGATAGATATCTGATGAGTGCCAAATATTGCATATTTTGGCCCTTTAATTTACATTTGTTAGCTTAGGAATTTATTACTTTGAGTTATTTTCATTGTTTTACAGGTTTACAAGCACTTGGAAAGGAGTTTCACTAAAATTGCCATAATTGCCTATACAGATCAATCATTTTTATGGACTTAACTGTATTGATTTAGAAAGAATCAGGAGATGAACCATATATGCTTGGAAAGATCCAGATGTCTATTTTTTGAGGAATTTTATGGCTCGTAAAAATGATTTTTCTAGAGAAAGTTATGGTAGTTTTAGTAGACAAAGGTCAAGCTAGAAGATGCCTAGTGCACTCAAGCGCACCAAACTTGCGATCAAGCGTAGGTGTGCACTCGTGACATCCCACATTGGTTAAAAATACTTTGCAGTGCACTAGTATGCGATTGAGTGTACTCAGGCAGTATCCCACATCGGATTGGAAACACATATTACTCGGGGAGCTTCCCTATAAAAGCCCCTCTTCACTTCATCTTCAGGTGCGCAATCTGGAGAACTTCTGCTAGAATTCTGGTAGATCTCGAAAGTTTTGCTACCAAGAGAGGAAGCACTGCACGACAACTGCAAGTGGAATCTCTCTATCCATGTATTGTTAGTTTTAATTTATTGTAAGTTTTAAAGTTTAAATGTTTAGCACTGTAATTGTGAAAATTATGTTCATAATTATGCGAGGCTAAAATCTTCATCTAAGGTTGAAGATGAAGCCTCGCCATTGTTTAGCATTATATTTTCATATATATTCATACAATTATGATATTTTTAGTATAAATGTTTTATTTCAATTGTTTGAGTAAACTCTTATGATTGATTGTTTTTAAATTGTTAAATTGGATATTCCTTGTATTTCATCTGCCGGATACGACATATCATTCAAATTAGATTGGATATCCATTATGATTTGTGAATTAAACGAATACATTGGATGGTTTTGGTCTAGTTTGGATATTCGCTATGATTTGTATAATGGTGGATTCATGGAATGATTTGATAGATTATTTTTATATAGAACATGAAGATATATGTTTTACTTTGGTCGTGTGGATTCAGAAAACCTTAGTATTTTTATCAGTTGTTTTTAAATCAATTTAGTTTAGTTTATATTTCTTTGCAAGATACAGTCCAAAATTTGGAACTAGGTTAAAATAGGGTTAGTTTAGATAAAAATATATTTTCACAACGCAATTCCCTGTGGATTCGATCTCGCACTTGCACAACACTATATTGCAAACGACTCGTGCGCTTGTGAGTAATTTAAAACTCACAATAAGTTTTTGGCGCCGTTGCTGGGGAGTTGTTTGGTTTGTGAATATTAAATTTTTGTCTGAATTGATTTTATTTTTCTACTAGTTTAGTTAGCATTTTTGTTTTATTTTTGTTTTTGCAATTTTCTTTTAGTTTATTTGTTTCTATTTGCAATTGCCCAAAAAAATAAAAAAAATAAAAATATATAAAATAATCATTAAAAAGAAAAAAAATGTGGATGAATCTAGCGCCGGTTTCACAGTCTTTAGAGGACACCTTCAAGGATTTCATGAAGATGACCAGCCAGTCCATCAATGCAGCCAATACATTTAATGTTGATAGATGTTCCATCTGTGCTAGCTCTATGCATTTAGCACAGAATTGTCCATCTATGCCGACTTTTGCCGAGTATCCCATGGAACAAATGAACGCTTTCAATGACTATCGGTGGCAATAAACTGGATCTTACTCCGAGATGTACAATCCAGGGTGGCGAAACTGCCCTAATTTTTCATGGAAGCAGAACCAACTGATGGATCAGGGAGGAGCCCCTCATCAGGCTCACAATCAATACCTTCCCAGATTTCCTTCACCAGTTCCAAATTATGGTCGATCAGCCCATCCAGCACAATCACTTGCTTACCAAGCTCCCACTTAACCCTCATTGATAATCATAAAAAGTTCCAAAAGTATTGGATATCATATGGATTAACAAATTTAAAATAAAGTAAAAATCCGATAGGCATCGGATAAGACGCCACTCTAGGCTGGTCCCTAGGTCTGAGTGCTAGTCCAGGGGCTCAGGGGACATGTGCTACTATAGGCTAGTCCCCAAGTTTGGGTACCAGTCCAGAGTGGTGCTTAGGGGGCAAGCACCACTCTAGGCTGGTCAATCCACCTGATGGAAGCAAAAGTCACTTTCTCCACCCTTTTCACTCCAAATCACTCCTAAACTTGTTCTTAAGCCTGAAAATCAATGGGTTACTACAAATATAACATATATAAACTACTTTCAATAAGAAATCATAATAATAAATTGATAGTAGTGTGCCCTACAAGCCAATAATATTTGATGTTTTAGGCATGTTACTTATAAATTGATCTTATTTATTTATTGACAATAAATAATTATTAATGGCTATCATCTTATTTATCATGTTCATTATAAATCATGACATGTGCATTAAATGACAAAGCCCATAGAATAAGAGCAATGAAAATAAGCATCATGATAAGATCATGCTAGTAAAATGTATTTCCTTAAGTTTTATTCTAAAATGTTCCTAATCATAGGATCACAAAGAAGGACATTAATGAATACAGATAGATTAGTACATACTATGTTTTCTCAATGAGTTGAGGGTGAATGATAAGATCATGCTAGTAAAATGTATTTCCTTAAGTTTTATTCTAAAATGTTCCTAATCATAGGATCACAAAGAAGGACATTAATGAATACAGATAGATTAGTACATACTATGTTTTCTCAATGAGTTGAGGGTGATTGATCTCACGGTCATTAGTGTATAAGATACTAAAACAAGTTATGTAGGTGCTTTTCAAGAATAGGTACATCGAATTGACTCAACTAAGAAATTCTTAATAAACATTTTATTGGTTGTCAGTAGGAATTCTTACATTGTAGTTGTACAAGTGATCCTTCGACTTGAAGCACCATGGATATCTTGTGTATGGGTTATCATGCTTTGATGCTACCTAAATGTGATTCTAATCATGACCACTTATGCATAGAGGTATGTGAGTGTACAATAAAGAATATGCCACTCTTAGTAGAAGAGAGAATGTCCTATGTGATCTAATTAAGTCATAGCTTGGAAATTCCTTGGCCAAGGTACAGTGGAAATTAGAAAGGACTTTCTAATTTCCCCATTTAAGTTATGGACTTGAGATCTAGATATATATAATTGAATAATCAAGTCTTGACAATAAATTCATACCTTGGGTTTAATCAGAGATATTGTATAATGGAATTATTGAATTGTATGGTAACTGACAACAAAAAGGTTCACATTAATTCATATTATTTGGGTGGTCATGACATAGTACTAGGTGTCAATCATGATTTGTATAAGCCCTTAAGAATTAATTATTAATTCTTAATTAATGGGAGAATTAAAAAGAGTTTTAATTCAAATTAAAATTAAAAAGAGTTTTAATTAATTAGATGAGATCCAATTGTTACATAAAACTTACGACCTATTTCCAGCGTAATATTAAACATAAGGAAAACTAATGGGCTAATGGAGAGATTTCTAAGAATTAATTAAACTAGGGGTTTAATTTTAATTATAGAAATCTTAGAGCTTTTAGAAGTAAAGGCTCTATATAAATGTTCTATTTGATAGAAACCCTAAAATGATTGTTGTGAGACTAAAATCAGATTTTAGACTCTTCCTCTCTCCCTTAAGAGCTGAATTTTTAGAGCTAGCACTCAAAGAATTTTTGTCAGCCCTTGTGTTAGGAACTATTTTGGTATGAAATGGCAATTATCATTATTTTGAGTATATGACCAATTTCTCTCAAAATTCTTCTATATGCTATTAAGATGATGGTACAAGTATTAATATGATCATACAATTTGACTACTGGACAGTTAGTACTAACAGTTTTTAACAAACAACTAACAACTTCTAGCAAACTTGTAACTAACTTCTAGCTGTCATAAGCTTCTCTTAAGATAATAGCAATCATATTTGTTCCTTAGTCTTATACTTCTTCTAAGTCCCGAGGTAGTGCCAAGACTTTCTTCCTCTTCTATTGCTTCAGCTGCTGTACTTGGTAGTTATTCCATCTTTGTGCTTTGCTTCTTTAGTTTCTTCTTATTGCTTTCCTTTTAAGTTATATCATTCACATCTTCATAAAATAAAACCTTGTCCTTAAAGTTTAAGTGAGAATATTTCTTCAATAGATCTTGAACATTTTCCTAGGAAGTTTCTTTAGGTAACAAACCCTCCCATTGCACTAATACTTGAGGAATGAGCTGACCCTTAAGTATAATTTGTCTCTAAGCTAGCATAACTAGAGGAAGAATGTCTGGTTGATTATTGAATCTTTATGGAGGTAAGGGAATAACCTATATAAGTGAATGAGGGCCTGCAAAGTATTTAAGCTAGGAAACATGAAAAACATGATGGATTCTGCTTCCCTCTGGTAGTGCTAACTTGTAAGCTACTTTCCCCATTTTTTGAAGAATTTGATAGGTACCAAAGCACCTTTTGCTCAACTTTTTGTTAGCTCTAAAAGCTATAGAAGTTTTCCTATAAGGCTTTAATTTAACAAGGATACAATCACCTGTATTGAAACACAATTCTCTCCTGTGCTTATCTGCCTAAGCTTTCATCCTGGGCGGAGCCTGTAGTAAGTTGTTCTTCAACTACTATAAGAGTTATGTCGGGGTAGTTAATTGATTTTCAACTACTTCTACATTAGAAGAGTATTTGATGTACTCTAGAATACTAGGGGGAGGTCTTCCACATAATGCTTCAAAAGGAGTCATGCCAATAGCTAAATGATGGTTGATATTGTACCATAGTTCAGCCCAGGACAGGTAAGTTGTATAGATTTTAGGATGCTCATAGACAAAGGCCTTTAAGTACTATTCTAAGAATCTATTAAGCACTTCAATCTATCCATTAGTTTCTAGATTCTAGGAAGAACTCATGCAAAGAGTAGTCCCACTTAAGATGAATAACTGTTTCCAGAATGTACTAAAAAATGGAGTCTCTATCAAAGATTATGGTCTTAGGGAATCTATGGTGTTTGATTATTATATCAGTGAACAGTTGAGCCATAATAGTAGTATTGAAGTTGGAATGTAGTGCACCAAAGTGTGCATCTTTGGAGAGTCTATCAATGACTACCATTGTAGTAGAACATCCTTTGGATAAAGGGAGACCAGTGATGAAATCTATAGAGACATTTTCTTAGGCTTGATCTGGTGTAGGTAGTGGTTGTAACAATCCTACAGGCTTTAAGGTGGGGTACTTCATATATTGACAGACCAAGTAACTCTTGACAAATTCTTGGACCTCTTTTCTCATATGAGGCTAGTAAAAATTTGCTGACAATTTGAAATAGGTTCTCAATACGTCAGAGTGGCCTCTTAAAGAAGAAGAGTGAAATTCAATAATAAGAGTATTCCTTAATATTGAATTGGTATCTACTTTGATTTTGCCTTTATGGTATAACAAACCATCTTTTATTGTATAATCTATGTACAGAGTTGAAGCAAGATGAATGGCTTGATGAATAATTAGTAACTCTAGAACACTAGTTTTCTCTTTTCTGAGTTGTGCCATGACATCAAAAATAGGCTTTCAAATTTCCATTAACCATCCTTCATTTTGAGTCAATACTGAGTCATTTTTGGTTGTAGATGCCTTTGTAAGTCTAGAAAATCCATCAGCTACCTCATTGTCCTTACCAAAGTCTATAGACAATGATGTAATCAAAACCAATCAGCTTGCTTAAGTAGTGATACTATTAAGGGGTTTGAACAACTTGGTTGATCAAGTTTTTTAGGCTTATATGATTAGTCTTGATAATGAACTTCCTTCCTAAAAGATACTATTTCCATTTCATAGCTGCTTGTGTGATTATAAAGAGCTTATTGACATAAGTAGAGGCAAATCTTAGTCTTTATCCTAGATTTTTGCTGAAGAAGGATAAGAGATGACCTTCTTGAGTTAAAACTAGTCCAATGCCCACATTAGAAGCATATGTCTCTACTTCATACATCTTTATGAATCTGGTAGGCCTAACACTGGAACTTGAGTCATAGCAGTCTTTAGTGTGTTAAAAGAATTTTGAGCTGCATCATTCTACTGGAAAGCCTCATTCTTTAAAAGTTTAGTCGAAGAAGAAGCAATTATATCATAGTGCTTGACAAACTTTGTGTAATGTCCAGTTAAGCCCAAAAAACTTCTCAATTGTTTGAGATTTGTTGGACTGGCTATTTAAACATAGCTTGAATCTTTCTTTGATCTAGCTGCAGACATTGATAGAAAACCATATGCCCTAAGTACTCCATAGTTTCCTTATAGAATTCACACTTGTTTCTTTTGGCATACAACTTATGCTTAGTTAGACATTGTAGCACTTGTCTAAGATTGTTCTCGTCATCTTCCAAGGAGGCACTGTAGAATACTATGTCATCAAAGAAGATTGTTACAAACTATCTTAGAAAGGGTTTAAAGATCAAGTTCATTGTGGCTTGAAATGTGAAATGGGCATTGGTTAGCCCAACGGGCATGATTAGAAACTCATAATGCCCTTCATGTGTCTTGAATGTAGATTTTGGAATGTCTTCTTCATGAACCCTTATTTGATGATATCTAAACCTTAAGTCTAGCTTAGAGAACACCTTAGCACCATAAAACTCATACATGAGTTCATCAGTTATAGGTATAGGAAACCTGTCCTTAACAGTTACATCATTCAAAGCTCTATAGTCAATATAAAATCTCCATGATCCATCCTTTTTCTTCACCCACAAAACTGGAGATGAAAATGGGCTTTGATTGTTTCTTATAATTCCATTCAATAACATTTCTTGAAATAGTATTTCAATCTCGTTCTTTTAGAAGTGTGGGTACCTGTAAGGTTTCACGTTGACAGGAGTGGTAGTAGGAAGTAGATGGAAGTGATTATTAAGTGGTCTAGGGGGGTAACTGAGTTAGTTCTTAAAAAACCACTTGAAAGTCTTGTAAGATTTTAGAAAGTCCTTTGTCAATGATTTGGAGTTCTGTATCTTGATCTTGATCTTCAATCTTAAAGTGGTAATGAAGACAATGCCTTCATAAGTGCCCAACTTCTTCAACTAAGTGTGAAGTAGTGGGGCAAGGTGTAAGTATGATTCTCCTTATAAGTGTACTTTTTGTCCTTGCCATAGTAAGTCCATGGAAAGTTCTTTATAGTTAGTCAACACTGGTCTTAATCTTTCTAACCATTGTATTTCCAAGACAATGTCTGCCCCTTGAATGAGAATGACAAATAAGTCTAGCAAAAACTGATGATGTTGGAATATAATAGGGACTGAGTAATATATCTTATTACAATAGAGGTAATCCCCATTCCCCACATAAACTTTGAACAATTTAGAGGGAGCAATAGACATGCCTAACCTTATAGCAACTTTTTCTTATATGAAATTGTGAGTACTCCCACTATCAATTAGAATTTGCAATGTAAAATTGCCATAACAACCACTTATCCTAAGAGTTTTAAGACTCATCTAACTAACTAATTCCTTCATATTAGTTTAAGATAACAAGTTAGAGTCTTCCTCTTGTAATTTGTGGACATAAAATAAATCTTGATACAGAACAGTTCTTACATCCTTTTCTTGGTCTCCTATGAGTATCAAGAACTTACTTTTGCATTTATGGCCATGGTGGTATTTTTTTTTATCATAATTATAACAAAGACCTTTATCTTTTCTAGCATTAAACTCTGTAGGGCTTAGTTTTCTAATAGTGATTAGTGGTGGTTGATTGGTAGGGATATTCTTTGTGTGGTATGGTTTGATAGTGCTTTTATGTAAAGGAAATTGTCTAGGTGCCATAGAATAAGGGTTTTTGAAGTTACCTTGGGAATTGCAGGATGTTGGAGTAAAAGACCACTGTGGTTTGAATGTGTTTTTGATCTCACTAAACTTGCCTTCTTACAATCTTACAAAGGCCATGGCTTGTACTATATAGGATAGTTCGGCAATTAATAACTCTCTTTTCAGTTCTGGCTTGATACCCGGCATGAATAGACTAATGCTACATATGATGTAGTAAGAAATGATGTCTATCAAGAACAGTAAAGAAGGTGAGAAGAAGTGAAGAAGTTGGAAAATGAAAGAAGATGATCAGAATTTGAGAATTGGAATCGGGGATGAAGAAGTGCAATGAAAGCATCAATGTTAGGAATTGTTTTGTTAAGGAATGATAATTGTCACTATTTCGAGTAAGTGACTAACTCCTAAAAAACTCTTCCTGGAATTCTTCTCAAAATTCTTCTATATGCTGTTAAGATGATGGTACAAATATTTATATGATCATACAACTTGACTACTGAATAGTTACTACAACGGTTTCTTAACAAACTGTTAACAAACTTGTAACTAAATTCCAACTTTCATAAGCTTCTCTTAAGCTAATACCAATCAGGTTTCTTCCTTATTTTTTTACTCCTTTTAAGTCCTGAGCTAGTGCCGACACTCTCTTCCTCTAATATTGCTTCAGCTGCTATACTTGGCAATCCATCATTCTCTGTTCTTTGCTTCCTTAGTTTCTACTCACTGCCCTCCTATTGAGTTGTATCACCTTGTCCTTTTATTCGTGTGGTATTCGACATCTCGGAGAAGGAGATCCTTGTTCTTGGTTTCTCGTGCGGATACACTTAGAGGTCGAATGTTTGAACGGCTTGTGAACTCAACACCAAATTCTCAATTGGAATCTTTATAAAGGTATAAATCTCTAACCTTGTATGGAGATGAATTATCATTCTAATAGATTCGTAGAGAAATTAATGGGATAAAGTTTGTTGATATAGAAAAATTTTAAATTTTTGCTATGTATCTATACTCGTAGACTTACAATGGTATCAGAGCTAACTCTATAAATTATTAGAATGAATTTATTTCTATTGTTGTGGCTATAAAGATTTGATCTTGAAAAATCTATAGATTGCAAATTCATGTAGAAAACATTAAAAACTTAAATATATCTAAAGTACAATCAATTGCCTCGATACAGTCGACTGTATTTTTTAGACCTAATGAAAAATAGGCCAGAAACTAGTCACAGTTGACTATCCCTCTGACCTAATGATAAACTCGGACATATTTTTTGGTCTAACTTTAAACAGCCATAATTCACTCGTTTTAGGTTAAATTACGGTGTTTTCAAAAGCACTGGAAATATATGGAAGTATAGTTTCATATTCCGTTAACCATACTCCAAAATTCTACGATTTTTTTGTATATAATTAAAAAAGTAGACACTTAAATTAGTAAAAGCTATTTTTATGAAATTCACTGTTTTTACTCACTTTTTAGATTTCAAATTTATTTTGACTTGGAATTCGAAATCCAACTCTTATTTAATTAAAAAAAATAATTTTTAATTACCAAAAGTTACATATTTTTTAATTAAGAATTTTTTTTGATTTTGAAATAATGTTTAAGAAATTAGAGTTTGATTAGGAATCAAAATTCCAAAATCCTTATCACATTGGAATTGAGAATTCTAATTAACAAGGAATCTTAATCTTATTTGGAATAGAATTAAGAGAAGTTTATGGAAGCCTAATGGGATTGGGATTGCAATCTAAAAATAATAGCCATAACTAGATTATAATTGATACAGTTCATTTATGTAATTTGATTGTATGAGTGGATAACTATTGGACCTAGTCTTTAGCAATTGGTTAAATTTTATGGTGTTTTTTTTTTGTTATTCAATTTTAAATGGGGTTTGCACACCATGCCTTCTCTTAGTTTCTCTCAATGTAAATTTCTATCTCCCTCCAATGTAATTCTCTTTGACTTCTAATCAAGTTTTCTTATATATATATATATATATATATATATATATATATGTATGTAAAGTTACTTGAGTTAGATAGAATTTTATTTAGGCAAATCAAGGGGTGCATAATCAAGCATGGTGTCTTGTTTGGAGATTGAAAACCCATGAATATATGTGATATATTCATGTAATAATTACATAGGGTTTGACAAAGTGATTTACTTTGTTGGCTGAAGTAAATCACACTTAGAAAGTTCATAGTCATCCACTTAGGTTAATATATATGCATGTGATGTATGTATATTATGCATCTAATTAGACTATATGCTTTTTATATGTATTTTATGCATGTTAAATGATGATACTTAAATGTAAAGACCTAAAATCCCTCGCATGTAAAACTAAATATTAAGTTGTAAATGAAAATTATTATGAATGATTATTCGTAGCCTTCCACTATTATAGTAAATATGCCAAGTTTCTTATGTGTGTAAATTTGTTGTGCTACTGTAAGGTTTACATTTGTAGGAAAATTATATTAAAAATTAAAACATATGATGTACACGAGGCAACCAAATGATATAATTTTTTTGCGCTACCATAAAGGTTATATCACTAATTTATACTAGTGAGGAATGGAGGGTTTGACTTAAGTATAATGTGTACAATTTGTTGCACTACTGTAAGGTTGTATGAATTGAAGAGACTAAATAAACACTAGGAATTGCATGAGATGTAATTTAAAAAAGTTATCTACCTATCAAGTACATTGTGGTTTATTGCGCTACTGTAAGGCTATAATGCATAAGTGATAGGATCCTAGTCCCCACTAAGAAACCATCCAAAGGGGTTTTCTGTTTCCACACTGAGGGTTGTGGGAATCAAAAGGAATACTGGGATGTACTATTTAGATTAAAAACCAAATCTTTATGGTGGTTAATAATATGAATAAACACTAATTAATCTAATGCTATATCGTAGATCACAATGATTAAACCCACTATAGTGTATACTTGATGCAAACAAAATGACTGGTTCAATCTCCTTGATTGACTAAGGAATTTGAGAATCATTCTCAAATGGCCTAGCTTCTTGACAAGTTGCTTCCAACAACTGTATTTTAGAATGTTTTGGAAGAAAAGGTCACTACTTATAAGAAGTGGAACGAGGATGACATGTGGGCTTGGCGCTATGTGCTAACATCAATGTCTAATGAGCTTTAGAAGTAATGTGACAAAGGAAAGGAGATAATGATCTAAATTATTCCTATATGTGACATTTAAGACTAGGTCGTATATATGAGGATAGTACAAAAATGTTGATAAAAGATGGATTCTTAGATCTATCAGATTGTGAATATGTTAGGAACTGTTTTATGGACAATCAATGAAAAAGTGTCACTGTTTTGATAAGTAGCTAACTCCTAGGAAATTCTTGCTGGAATTCCTTTGAATTTTTTTTCTATATCTTCTCTTAATGATCATACAAGTATTTATACTAGTTGCAATGCTAAACAGCAAATAGTTATAGCTAACAGCTTCATTAACAACAACTAACAACTCTAAATAATTTGTAACTAACTCCTAGCTGTCTAACCCTCCTTCCAACCTTCTCTATAGTTAATTCCAATTTGCTTTCCTTCTTATTCTAACACTTCTCCTAAGTCCCAGATTGGTGTCAACACTCTCTCCCCTTGCTTCAGCTGATACATTAACCTTTCTCAGCTTCTCCTTCTCTGCCCTTTGCTTATTTAATTCCTTATCATTGCCTTCTTCATGAACTGTACCATTCTCTTCCCCATAAAAAAAACCTTGTCCTCAAGGTTCAAGTAAGGGTAATCCTTTAGCAGAACATGGACATTCTCCTAGGAATTCTTGATTATGCCCAAAGTGTAACGCGGTAGTTGTAGCACAGCTTTGGGGTGTCGATTCCACAGGGAAACAAGTTTACTATAAAAGAAGGTGTGAACTTTAACACAAACAATAAAAGATTGATTGAAAGAATCTGAATTGTGTGAAAATAGTGTGAAGGAAATTGTGTAAATAGATTTATGATGGAGAAACAACAAGGTTCCGGGAATCCTCCCTAGGTTCGTTGCCCTAATCCTAACTTGATTCAATTGTTTTTATCTTGATTGCAAGTTTCACATCCCAAACAGGCAATCGACAAATATTCAATTAAAGCACATATATAAGCCCTAATGTAACTGATATGAATTACTCTTTACTTTCAAGCACATATGACCTAACTTATAAATTATCAAGAGACGATGATATATCTACATGACAATATCGCAACAATGGACAAATCTATAAAGAGATCTAGCGGACTCAATCACACCCAAACAAATACACATAAGAAGAGCATGACTAGACTTTTATGGAGGAGAAGCATGCAATCACCGGATTAATAGGAAATCTTCTAATTAAATCAAGAATAAATCATAACAATGTTTAATAAAAATAATACTAAACTACAACTGAATCAAATAAAGGAAAATAAGAATAACTACACCTAGGGATTCATCCCTTTGCCTTGCTTGGAGACTAGTTGGCCATGGGGCTCATGCTTCCTCGAGCTGCCTCGGGCCTCCCAAGGATCATCCCTAGCCTCTAATTTTCCTCCCTAGGGCCCTCTGGATTGCTCCTAAAGGCCCTTTCGATTCACTTTCTGATGATCTCAGATGATCCCAGATTCTCCGATGGTCCTTAAAGCTGAAGTGGAGTGGGTCTTATATAGGCAAATACCATGAGTGCAATGCGTTTCCAATATGATGTGGGATGTGGGATACAGAAATGTGTTACTAACCGATGTTGGATGTGGGATTTAAGCCTTCACAAGCAATTCACGCTGAAATCCTGCACAGCCCGCACAGCCTTACCTTTGTCTACTTAAACTGCCATAACTTTCTCCAGAAAAATCATTTTTATGAACCGTAAATTCTCAAGAAAATAGACTTCTGGATCTTTCTAAGAATATATGGCTCATCTCCTATTTAATCTTGTATCAATGCAGTTTAATTTGCAAAGATGATTGATCTGTATGGGCAATTCTGACAATTTAGTGAAACTCTTTTCCAATGCGGGCAGCAGCTGTTGCTCTTTTAAGCCCTCCATCTTGTCCTTTCAGAAGCATTCCTTTACTCTAGTATGCCTCAAGTCTTTGTGCTTCAAGCAATGATAACTTTTCCTCCTATTTTGAGCTTAAAATACCTGAAAGTGCACCGAAATAGATCAATGATCCAAGAATGATACTGTTGGTATTTTTCTAAGGTTTGCACAGGTCCAACCATTGTTCAAAGATGGTTAAAATCTAAAACAAGGATGGAGGATTCAATTTCAGTAAGTTAGAAGGCTGCACACATGTGTGTGCATCAATTTGGAGCAAGGGAATGCTAGGCACACTGGTGTGTGCACTTCTGCACACAAGCTGATGGAGTGTGTGCACTGCTGGGCAGCATCAGTATGCACCAACGGTGCACTGCTCCCTCTCCAGCGCTGTGCCGTCCATAAGGTAGGCTCCAAGACCGCACCAGTGGTGCACCGGCCATCCACCAACAGCATACCATTCAGCAATGGTGCACCGCTCAGCCATCTGTGGGGCACCGCCTAGTGTGCATGCAAGCACACTCTGCCTCAGCGCCTCACCGCGCCCTGCTGAGCACCGCACCACCAGGCACACTGCTGCACCCATAGGCAGCAGGCTTAAAGGCTCTCCAAAGTGTGTGTGTGCAATACCAAAACACACAGCACCACTTGAAAAGTGATGAAAGGCTAAGATTAAAAGGAGATCATGATTAAAGGGTGGAGATTGATTCACAAGAATGTCCAAGAAGTGAATGACTATAAAAGGGGTTCCTTAGCCTCATTCTACATACATAGTATACACATATAGAACGAGAGAAAGTTGTGACATTGTGAGATCAATTGTAAATACAAGATAGAATTGTGTGAGAGACATAAACACAAGAGGGACTTTTATAGTGAGACTGGTTGTAAAGAAGAGAGAGTAGCATAGAGAGAGAGCATTGTAATCTTCTTTCTTCTCTTCTTGGTTTCTTCAAGAACTTGAGCTTCTTGACGGGGATTGCTGTAACTTGTAAGAACCATTTGAGATAGTGCAGAGAGTTCGGAGGAACTCACGGGGACGTAGGCGCATTGCCAAACCTCGATAACAAATTGCTTGTCTTCTTTCTTTCTTGATTTTTTATTCTTGTATTCGATTGCTGAAATTATTTCTACAAGTCATTCTAGACTTGAGTGTTTGGAAGATCACCACCTGGGCATCTTGTTAAGGTGATTTTCGACAGATACTTTAGAGTTGTTAACGTATAAAACTGCAATTAAAACCTAGATCAACCCTAAAATAATAACAATTAAGTACTGTTAAGATGCATTTTACGACTCTCATCACAACCCCCAACTAGCTGATTGCTAGTCCCTAGCAATTCAAGCGAAAACAAAAGATGAATTCTATGGTGGGAAAGCAATATTAGTGTTAACCAATAGTAATTCACATTTTGTCTCAAATGTTGCACATAACACACGGCACAAAGAATCATTAAATTTCACCCGAATCCAAAAGTAATCCAAACATCAATCTTAAAATTGTTATTGACTCTTAACATCCATCTTACCACAAACTATTAATCCGAACACCCAGATGATTTTATCCATAACATTCATGAATACAAGTCTTGGCCTCTAAAACATGATAAATTTTGTGACGTCAGTCACAAAAATAAGCTCCATATGCTTACATTTCAAACCACTCTCCACTATTGTAGAAAAATCACATTACATTAGATCAATAGGTCTTTAATAAGCTTGTAACGTTAGGCTAAGGTAAAGGTTAAGAAAGAACAGGAAGGATTCACAAGTAAAAGAACTCAATCTCTTAGTTTTAAACACAACCACTTTAAGCACTTGATAACCTTACTTCAACACCCAACTCTTTCAACCATTTTTTATAAGAGCAGATCTCTCAATAAGTCACCACTTTTCTTTTCTTTTCTTCTTCTTTGCCATAATTCACTTCTCTTTTTCTTTTCTTTTGTATTTTGGCATAAGACCATTCACCTCCTTTTTCATTTTGTTTTCTTTTCTTTTCTTTTCCACAACCCCCAACTTATCTCCTTTAATGTACTTGGGTTGTGGTTGAGTCGGTAGTGATATATATATATATATATATATATATATATATATATATATTTCATATTTCCATCCTTAATCCTTTTAAGTACTTCTCAACAAATGTGTATAACTAAGTTCTTTTAAAAGAAAGGTAAGGATAAATATTTTTAGACTCATGAAGGTGAGTGAATGGGCTATTGAAAGAAACAAGGCTCAAATTCTTTTTCAAGAAAAAGCTCAAATAGGTGACTAGTGATAAATATAGCAATGGTAGGTTTGAAAGGCTTAAACGGTTCAAAAATGGCCTATATCATATCCTAAGTAGTGTGCATTCTAGGAATTCGCCTAAAGTGATTATCAAGTAAGTTCTAGAGCTTGTCAAGACCGCAAAAGTATTCATAAAACAATCACACATAAAATTTCTCTAAATGTTTAAGACTAATCATACAATCTTACCACAAACTAGAGTCTCAAACCAAATGAAGATTGATGCTTAAATTAATTTCAAACCGAAGTAAGATTTAACTTCTTCTAAATGCTATATGCTATCTCAATTAAGTTTATATCATTGACATGTGAATTAACTCTAAGGCTAACGCAAAGCATGCTAAAAATAAACAAAAAGGGAAAGTGACACCCAACAATTCAATGGTATGCAATAAGAAATGTGTATCCTCCACCCCTAACTTAAGATAAGCATTGTCCTCAATGTAAAACCAAAAGTTAAGGAAACTCCCTTTTTAACCAAAGGTGCATGGAGCTGAAAGTTGTGCACGGCCAATTGAACTGCTTCGTTTATTTGTCCCTGAAAAGTAAATACTAAAGTAAAACTGGAAAACAGCAAAATAATAATAATAAACAAGAAAAAAAAAATGAAAAACAGTAAAAGTAAAAGGATATGTTATGGATTTCCTCCTATGAGCACTAAGTTTTACGTCTTCAGCCGGAAGCTTTTATTCCCTCTTCGAAAAATATGAGTTGGATGCACCAGCCACTGCTTTGCTACAAAATTTTGTGCTTGTATGCTTTGGCGATGGCAAGAAATACTTAAAGTCCACCACATATGGCTCAAGTGTTTTTGGTGATGCCCATTTACTATCAGCAGTAGGGTATTTGATTCCCGCATCCATGTGACTTCTCTCAAGCAACTTTTTAAAGCATGGTTGGCAAGATGTCTTAATAAATTCCTGTGGCTTATCAAAAACATCAACAACATTAACAGCATGGGGATAATTTGAAGAATCTTTGAACTCAAGATTATTAGGAATGAATTCTGAAGAGTTAGAATTATCTTTGATGTACTCATCCTCTTCATGTGGCTGCAATGGGACTCGAAAAACATTTACCTCTAGTGTCCTATTTCCAAATGAAAATGTCATTAGGCCATTCCTACAATTAATGAGGGCATTGGTGGTGGCAAGGAATGGTCTTCCAAGTATCAAAGGAATTTTGGACTCCGTGTTTATAGTAGAAACAATACCTAAAACCAAAAAGTCAACAGGATAGTAGAAATTATCAATTTGCAACAAAACATCTTCTACAATACCTCTTGGTTTTCTTACCGATCTATCCGCTAATTGAAGTACCACAGAGGTTGGTTTGATCTCACCTAGACTGAGCTGCAAGTACATGGAGTATGGCATGAGGTTTACACTAGCACCCAAATCTAGCAATGCTTGGCCACAAGGTTTATTTCCAATTTGGCAAGCCACCATTGGACAGCCCGGATCTTTATATTTTGGGCGGTGTCTTGCTGTTAATTACAACACTTGCTTGCTCCATTAAGAATGCAGTCTTCTTCACATTGCGCTTCCTCTTGAGTGTGCATAGATCCTTGATGACTTTAGTATAGTTGGGAATCTGTTTTATGACATGAAGTAGAGGAAGATTAATTTTAACATGCTGAAGTTGTTCAAGAATCTCACCTTTTAATGCTGTATTTATCTCCTTAGGTTTAAAGAGTGCTTGAGGGAAAGGCACCGGTGGGCGATAAACATCACGGGCCTCTTGTTCCTTGGGGGCTTTATCCTTGTTGCTCACGGTATTAGGAATCCAGTGTGATGGTAGAGTGGGACCATCAATTATCTTACCACTGCAAGTAATTATGGCATTAGCCTCTCTATTGTTTTTATTTTCAGGATTGGAGGTTTGTACCATATGTTGTCCATTTGGATTAGGTTGTGGCTATGAAGGAAACCGACCTTGTTCTTGAATCATCAAGAAACTAGTCAACTTGATGGGCTGACTCTTTATTACCTTTTGTTCCTCTTTTATCGCTTGTTGTTCCTCTAACAACTGTTGATTTATTTTTCCTTGATCTTCCACAATCTTGGCATGTACTTGCATAAATGACTTAAACATATCTTCCAAAGGTAAAGATTGTTGAGGTGCATTAAATGAGGTTGCTTCCGGTTGCCATTAGGTACTAGAATGGGCAGGGGGTTGTATGTCGGATTTCCAACTGAAATTAGGGTGATTCTTCCAACCGGGATTGTAGGTATTAGAGTAGGGTGAGTGTGGTTTCTTAAAGGGTATACCTATAGCGTTACACTCATCCTTCATCTCAAAATAAACTGGACAATCCTTAGGTAAATGATCTACCCCATTACACATGAAACAAGGCTCATAGGACTCTACCCTAGCAACCGGTTTAGGGGTTCTAGTATCCTTGGTTTTTAAGGCTTCAATTTCCTTAGTTAGGACCTCTAAACGGGATTTAAGGCTATCATTTTCCTTAAGTTGGTAAATCCCAGTGGGTTGATTTCTCCTAGTGCCTTCCAGTCATTTGGTTCAGTCCAAGTGTGGGCTTTTTCTGATAGGTCATCTAGGAAATCTATGGCTTGGTTGGGATCTTTTTGAAGAAAATTCCCATTGCATATCATTTCTATGAACTGCCTTTCCCTACTTAGGAGTCCATCATAAAAATAGCTAACTACCCGCTAACTCTCATACCCATAGTGTGGACAAGAATTCAAAAGGTCCTTGAAACATTCCCAAACTTGATATAAGGTTTCACTCTCCTTCTGTTCAAAGTTTAAGATTTGTCTCTTGAGGTTGTTGGTCTTATGGGTTGGAAAGTGTTTTTGGAAGAAAACTCGGGTAATCTCATACCAACTACCTATGGACCTAGGCCTTAACGAGTACAGCCAAGCCTTGGCTTTTTCCTTAAGTGAAAAAGGGAAAAACTGAAGTTTGATGATGTCTATCATATCAGCCCTACTGTGAAAAGCAACTATTACTTCCTCAAATTCCCTAATACGGATATAGGGGTTTTCATTCTCAAACCCATGGAAAGTTGCTAGCAATTGGATCATGCCCAGCTTAAAATCAGGTTGTTGAACATTAGGGGGGAACATGATACACGATGGTGTGGCCGTACAGCTAGGGTGCAAGTAATCCTTAAGTGTCCTAGGGGGTTGATCTTCGTGTTCGCTCATTTCTTCGGAACTAGATGGATTGTCAAATAAAAGATTTGAAAAAGAATTAAATTTTGACTCTAACACTGGCCTACAACCAAATCTACCCACATTGTCTCTATGTCTGTGCATGTGAGGTAACAAAATAGTAAAAATACTATATATAAAAAAATAAAGAGTCAAATAAAAAAAAAAAAAAAAAATTAATGCAGCAAGCTAAAAGAAGGAACGAAGTTACCGCCTATACAGCTGCTGAAAAGAAAAACTATTTACAAATCTTCTACCGTCATGTCAAAAGTTGACAATCTTCTTTGTACTTAAGCATGTTTCCCCGGTAACGACGCCAAAATTTGATTACGCCCAAAGTGTAACGCGGTAGCTGTAAATAGCTTTGGGGTGTCGATTCCACAAGGAAACAAGTTAACTATAAAAGAAGGTGTGAACTTTAACACAAACGATAAAAGATTGATTGAAAGAATCTGAATTGTGTAAAAATAATGTGAAGGAAATTGTGTAAATAGATTTATGATGAAGAAACAACAAGGTTCCGGGAATCCTCCCTAGGTTCGTTGCCCTAATCCTAACTTGATTCAATTGTTTTTATCTCGATTGCAAGTTTCACATCTCAAACAGGCAATCGAAAAATATTCAATTAAAGCACATATATAAGCCCAAATATAACTGATATGAATTACTCTTTACTTTCAAACACATATGACCTAACTTATAAATTATCAAGAGACGACGATATATCTACATGACAATATCGCAGCAATGGACAAATCTATAAAAGAGATCTATCGGACTCAATCACACCCAAACAAATACACATAAGAAGAGTATGACTAGACTTATATGGAGGAGAAGCATGCAATCACCTGATTAATAGGAAATCTTCTAATTAAATCAAGAATAAATCATAACAATGTTTAATGAAAATAATACCAAACTACAACTGAATCAAATAAAGGAAAATAAGAACAACTACACCTAGGGATTCATCCCTTTGCCTTGCTTGGAGACTAGTCGACCATGAGGCTCATGCTTCCTCAAGCTGCCTCGGGCCTCCCAATGATCATCTCCGGCCTCTAATTTTCCTCCTAAGGGCCCTCTAGATTGCTCCTAAAGGCCCTATAGATTCACTTTCTGATCATCTCAGATGATCCTAGATTCTCCGATGGTCCTTAAAGCTAAAGTGGAGTGGGTCTTATATAGGCAAATACCACGAGTGCAACGTGTTTCCAATCCGATGTGGGATGTGGGATTTAGGCCTTCACAAGCAATTCACGCTGAAATCTCGCACAGCCTGACCTTTGTCTACTTAAACTGCCATAACTTTCTCTAGAAAAATCATTTTTACGAACCGTAAAATTCTTCAGAAAATAGACTTTCGGATCTTTCTAAGAATATATGGCTCATCTCCTAGTTATTCTTGTATCAATATAGTTTAATTTGAAAAGATGATTGATCTGTATGGGCAATTCTGTCAATTTATTGAAACTCCTTTCCAGTGCGGGCAGCAGCTGTTGCTCTTTTAAGCCCTCCATCTTGTCCTTCCAGAAGCATTCCTTCACTCCAGTATGCCTTGAGTCTTTGAAGCAATGATAACTTTTCCTCCTTTTTTGAGCTTAAAGTACCTGAAAATGCACCGAAATAGATCAATGATCCAAGAATGATACTTTAGAGTTGTTAACGTATAAAAGTGCAATTAAAACCTAGATCAACCCTAAAATGATAACAATTAAGTACTGTTAAGACTCATTTTATGACTCTCATCAATTCTCTTCAGGTAACAATCCCTCCCACTGTACTAGTACTTGAGGAATGAGTTGCCCCTTGACTATTATTTGTCTTTGAGCTAACACAACAAGTGATAGAATGATAAGCTAGTTATTGATACTATCCGGAGGTAAAGGAACAACTTGTGGAGGTGAATTAGAGATTGTGAAAGGTTTGGGTTGGGATATATGAAAGACAGGATGTATTTTGCTTTCCTCTAGTAAGTTTAACTTATAAGCTACCTTCCCAACTGTATGAAGAATCTAGTATGGTCTAAAGTGCATCTTACTCAGTTTGTTGTTAGCTCTATAAGCTACAGAAGTTTTTCTATAGGGTTGCAACTTGACAAGTACCTAATCATGAACATTGAATGACAATTCATTCCTGTGTTTATTTGCTTAAGCTTTCATCCTGGACTGAGCTTGGAGTAAGTTACTCTTCAGCTACTACAAGAGTTCAATTCTAGTAGTTAGGAGGTGGTCCACAACTTCTACATTAGAGGACTCCTTGATGTGTTCCGTAACATAGGGAGGAAGTTTCCCACTGCTTCAAAGGAAGACATACCAATAGTTGAATGATGAATTATGTTATACCATAGTTTAGCCCAAGGTAAGTAACTGGTATAGAGTTTAGGATGGTCTTGCACAAAAGCCATTAAATATTGTTCCAAGCATCTACTAATGACTTTAATTTCTCCATCAATTTTTGGATGATAAGAGGAGCTCATGATAAGAGTAGTTCCACTTAAGATGAATAGTTATCTCTAGAATCTACAAAGAAAGATAGTCTCTATTAGAGATTATAGTATTGGGAAAACCATGCTGTTTGATAACTGTTTTAGTGAATGGTTGTGCCATAGGTGTAGCATTGAAGTTGGGATGTAATGCACCAAAGTGTGTAGCTTTGGATTGTCTATCAATGACTACCATGAGAGCAAAAATTTCCTTTGATTAGGGTAGAACAATGATAAAATCCATATAGACATCCTCCCAAATTTTCTCTAAAACAGGTAAGGGCTACAATAATCATGTAGGTTTTGTTGTGGGATACTTCATATATTGATAGATCAAACAACTCTTGAAAAAAATTTGGATCACTTTTCTCAAGTGTGGCCAGAAGAAGTTCGCTGACAATCTCAAATATGTTATGAGCACTTAAGAATGGCTTTGGGAGAGGAATGAAATTCAATAACCAGGGTAGTCCTTAACTCAGAATTGGAGCCTATTCTAAGCTTGTATTTATGGTATAACAAGCCATCTGTAACTATGTAATCTTTGTATAGAGGGGAGGCATTATTAATAGCTTGATGAATAACTATTAACTCTGAACCCTTAATGTTCTCTTCTCTTAGGTGTTCTATAATTTCAAAAATAGGTTTGGAAATTTCCATTAACTCTCCCACAGTTTGAATGGACCAAGAATTAGTTGTGTTTGCTAAAGTTTCTGGGAGTCTAAATAATGCATTAGTTATCTAATACAACACAAGAAGAAGGCACTAGCTGGAGATAAGAGATAGGAAATGAGAAAGAAGTAAGGGAATAAATGGTGTATACTGATTAAGCAAGGGAAAAAAGTTGAATACTTACTCGGATCTGAGGATGAGCACTAGAAAAAGAAGGAAACCAAATTGGTACTAAGGGCAGAAGAGGTTTCCAAAAGAGTAAGGAAGCTGGGAATTAGTTACAACTTATTACAAAGTTTTTTAGTTTGTTAAGTGCTATTAAGATAGTTGTTAGTTGTACTAGCTTACTTGTTGGCCTTGTCAATCAGTATAAGTACTTGTAAGATCTTCAAAGAGATTCAGAGAATAATTTCAGGAGTTGATCACTTACTCTAAACAATGACTTGTCTTTCCTTTCTATAAAATAGTTTCTAACATTGGTGCTTTCATTGCACTTCCTTTTCTTGAATCCCAATCTCAATCCAAATTAATTCTCCACCTTCTCTTTTTCTTCTTCTTCTTCCACATCTTGATCTTCTTGATACATATCAGTTCTTATTTCTTCCAACATCACAACACCAACAATGGCAGAAGGTACACACATCAACAAACTAGATGAACATGTCAAGAAGATGCAACACGGATTTGAGGACAACTTCAAGACTTTACAAGAAATTCAAATAGCTCAGTATCAAGATCTTTCTGAGCTAAAGAAGACTAAAAAACAACAAATAATCGATATTAATCAAAATCTGAAGACATTCATGGTCTCTATTGAGCACAAGCTAGACAACCTTCAATAAACAAACTAATTTCAGAACCAGCACTAAACACCAACTCAAAAGGCATAAGAAGAGGAACAAAAAACTCAGTTCCATGAGAATATACTCCCTTCTTTTCCATTTTACCAATTCAGATTGGGGTTTTTAAGATTTGATGTATCACATGTGCAAGGATGGGTACCATATCTTCATTTCACATGGAAGGACTAGCTTTAGCTTGGTATCAATTGATGCAAAAAGGAGGGTTAATTCATTCTTGGCCTTATTTTCTAAGGCATTGAGGTTTAGGTTTAGACCTTATGAATATGAAGATCTAAGTGGTGTATTGTCAAAATTCAACAAACATCTATTGCTGAGTATCAAACTTAGTTTAAGTCACTTACCACTACGGTTCATGGCTTATCTGAGTCCTTTCTAATTAGTCATTTCATCTTGGGTCTCAAACCTAACTTGAAGAGAGAACTATTGCTAATTCAACCATCCACTATTGGACAAACCATGGCCGTTGCAAGATTGGAAGAAGGCAAGGATGCTGAGATAAAAAAATTCATTCAAGCCACAATGGACTTCTACTCTAGCTACCAACAAATCCCAAGGTAACTTCAAGAACCCCTCTTTCTTGACACCTAAACAGTTTCCTTTACAATCCAATGTTGTTAAGCCTAATCCTATAAAATTTGTCCAAACCACTCATACACAACCTGTTACCATTAGAAAACTTAGCCCAGTTGAATTTAATGCTAGAAAAGAGAAAGGCTTTTGTTATAATTGTGATGAAATGTATCACCATGGTCATAAATGCAAAAGAAAATTCTTGATCCTAACAGGAGACCAATACGAGGAGTTATGAACTATTTTGCATCAACAATTACCTTCTAACCAACACTTAGAAGAGGAAGACCGTACCTTATTATCTGAAATAAGCATAAATGCTCTAGTTGGTCAAATGAGTCCTAAAACTCTTATGATAAGTGGCTCTTATAGAAATTTTACATTACAAGTTCTGGTTGATAGTGGGAGTACCCATATTTTCATACAAGAAGAGGCCGTTACAAGACTAGGCCTACCTATGTCACCCTCCAAGTTGTTCAAATTCTACAGGATTTGCTATTCGATGCCTATAACACTACAACAACACCAATTTGTTATGGACTTGTTTGTTTTTCCCATCAAAGGGGCATATATTGTCCTAGGAATATAATGGTTGGAAAGGTTGGGACCAGTGCTCATTAACTACAAGGATATGACTATGGAATTCTCATAGCAAGGGCAGCAAGTTCATCTTTAAGGTGAATCATACTTACACTCTACCTCATTACTACACACCCAACTGAAGAAATTAGCAACCTATGTGAGCATTATCTCTAATTATCACTTAGAGATTGAAGATTAGGAGCAAGAGGCAGACATGAAAGTCATGCATAAAGTAGTTATAGAGATACTACAAGACTTCCAAGTGGTTTTTCAGGAACCAACCCAATTACCTCCCTCCAAACCACTAAATCATCACATACACTTTCTTTTTGGGGTAAGGCCTGTCAATGTTAAACCTTACAGGTATCCACATTTTCAGAAGAGTGAGATTGAAAGATTAGTGCAAGAAATGCTGCTGACTGACTTTATAAGAGACAACCACAGTCCTTTTCTCATCACCAGTACTAATAGTTAAGAAGAAAGATGTTTAATGGAGATTTTGTATTAACTACAGGGCTTTGAATGAAGTCACCATCTAAGATAGGTTTCCCATACCTACAATTGATGAATTACTAGGTGAGCTACATGGAGCTAAGGTGTTCTCTAAACTAGATTTGAAGTCTGGTTACCATCAAATAAGAATTCATAAAGAAGACATTCCAAAAATAACATTCAGAACACACTAGGGGCATTATGAATTCATTGCCATGCCATTTGGGTTAACCAATGCCCCTTCTACATTTCAAGCCATAATAAATCTCATCTTCAAACCATTCTTTAGATAATATGTCATAGACTTCCTTGATGACATCTTGGTATACAGACTTTCATTAAAAGATCACAAGTTTCACCTCAAAAAAGTGTTGTAATGTCTAACTGAAGATAAACTCTATATAAAAGGAAATAGGTGTGAATTCTGTAAGGAAACCATTCAATACTTAGGGCATATAGTTTCTTTCCAAGGTGTGCAGCCAGACCAAAAAAAGATTCAAGCTATGCTGGAATGGCCAGTTCCTATAACTCTTAAACACTTAAGAGGTTTCTTGGGGCTAACTGGTTACTAAAGAAAATTTGTTATAACATTATGCCACAGTAGGTGCACCTTTAACTAACCTCTTGAAAAAGGAAACCTTCCATTGGAATGAGGGTGCACAACACTTTTTCCAAACATTGAAGACTGCCATGATATAAGTACCTATCCTAGCCTTACCAGACTTCACCAAGACCTTTGAAAAGAAAACAGATGCCTCTAATGTGGGTATTAAAGCTGTTCTAACATAGGAATGACACCTACTAGCTTTTTTCAACAAGAAGATAGGCCAAAGGATGAGCTTTACCTCTACCAGGAGCTTTATGCCATCACATAGACAGTCATAAAATAGAGATAGTATTTTTTGGGAAGGAAGTTCATCATCAAGATAGATCATAGAAACCTCAAGAGCTTGATGAATTAGGTTGTTCAACCTCTTGAACAACATCACTACCTACACAAACTACTTGGGTTTGATTATATCATTGTCTATAGACTTGGAAAAGACAATGAAGTAGTTGATGCATTATCTATACTTCTAGAAAACCCTGTAAGAATAACTGATCCCTAGACCATTCAACCTACATGAGATTTATTGACAATCTCTAAACCAATCTTTGACATTGTGCGACAACTCAAAAAAGAGAACAATAAGGATCCTGAGTTAATAGCTATTTATCAAGCTATTACTATTGGGTCCTCTTTGCATAAGGATTACTCAATCACTGATGGCTTGTTATATCACAAAGGAAAGCTCAAGATAAGCTGCACTTCTGAGTTAAAAACTAGCTTGATTACTAAGTGCCACTCTTCTTCCATGGGAGGCCACTCTAGGGTACTCAGAACTTACTTGAGGTTGTCAGCAAATTGCTCTTGGCCACATATGAGAAAGGAGATTCAAGAGTTTGTTAGAAGTTTCTTGATTTCCCAATATATGAAGTACCCAATAGTAAAGCCTGCAGGACTATTGTGACCATTACCTCTTCCACAAAAAATTTGGGAAGATGTCTTTATGGACTTCATCACTGGGTTACCAATATCAAAACGATGTTTTGCTCTTATGGTAATCATTGATAGACTATCCAAAGCTACACACTTTGGGGCTTTACAACCCAACTTCAATGCTACCACTATGGCACAACTGTTCACTTAAACAGTTATCAAACTCCATGGTTTTCCCAAAACTATAGTCTCCGATAAAGATTCTGTTGGTATTTGTCTAAGGTTTGCATAGGTCAAACCATGGTTCAAAGATGGTTAAAATCTAAACCAAGGATGGAAGATTAAATTTTAGCAAGTTATAAGGCTGTACACATGTGTGTGCATCAATTTGGAGCAAGGGAAAGCTAGGCACACTGGTGTGTGCACTTCTGCACACAAGCTGATGGAGTGTGTGCACTACTGGGCAACATCAGTGTGCACCAGCGGTGCACCGCCCCCTCTCACGCGCCGCACCATCCAGAAGGTAAGCTCCAGGATTGCGCTAGCAGCACACCATCCAGCAAGGATGCTGCTGGGACAGAACCAGCGCTGCACCGCTCAGCCATCCGCGGCGCACCGCCCAGTGTGCACGCAAGCACACTCTGCCTCAGCGCCTCACCGTTCCCTGCTGAGCGCCGCACTACCAGGCACATTGCTGCACCCATAGGCAGCAGGCTTAAAGGCTCTCCAAAGTGTGTGTGCACAATACTAAAATGCACAGCACCACTTGAAAAGTGATGAAGGGCTAAGATTAAAAGGAGATCATGATCAAAGGGTGGAGATTGATTCACAAGAATGTCCAAGAAGTGAATGACTATAAAAGGGGTTCCTTAGCCTCATTCTACATATAATACATGGTATACACATATAGAATAAGAGAAAGTTATGAAATTTTGAGATCAATTGTAAATACAAGAGAGAATTGTGTGAGAGACATAAACACAGGAGGGACTCTTGTAGTGAGGCCAGTTGTAAAGAAGAGGGAGTAGCATAGAGAGAGAGCATTGTAATATTCTTTCTTTTCTTCTTGGTGTCTTCAAGAACTTAGTTTCTTGAAGACGATTGCTGTAACTTGTAAAAACCATTTGAGATAGTGCAAAGAGTTCGAAGGAACTCACGGGGACATAGGCACATTGCCGAACCTCGATAACAAATTGCTTGTCTTCTTTCTTTCTTTGATTTTCTGTTCTTGTGTTCAATTGTTGAAATTATTTCGACAAGTCATTCTAGACTTGGGTTTTTGGAAGATCACCATTTGGGCATCTTGTCAAGGTGATTTTCGACAGTGGTATTAAAGCTTTGGACAGTGGTATCAGAGCTGCACAGCTGGGTATTGGAGTAAGAACAAGAAGGTGACAGAGCCAAGACTCCAAGAATCAAAGATCAATTTCTTAGGTGATTTAAGAACGGTGTAAAGATCAAGATATGATCGTGTTCTTGAAGATTGATTCAAGAACGGTGTTAAGATCCATCTTCAATCTATGTTCTTGAGGTTGAAGAAAGTATTTGTGGGTAGTGCATAAATCTGGGATCTTGTCCACAAAAGATGGCTTCAAATTTCTTTGTAGAGAAGTTTGACGGAAAGAGAGACTTTTCCCTTTGGAAGCGGAAGATCAAGGCTGTTCTAATGCAACAAAAAGTGGACTTGGCTATTAGAGAAGATGATGCTTTTCCAGCAAGTGTCATGAAGGACCAGTGGACCGAGACGAAGAAGATGGCTTACAACACCATTTTCTTGCACATGTAGGATAGTGTCACAAGGGAGTGCGGAGACTCGGAGGCTCCGGCTGTCATATGGAAGAAACTAGATGAGTTTTTTCTTACCAAAACTCTTCCTAACAAGATTTATCTTCTTAAAAGAATCTTTGCTTTTAAAATGGACCCTAGTAAAGAGTTGCAAGATAATCTTGATGTCTTTAATAAGCTAGTTCAAGATTTGAATAACTGTAGCATTATTTTTCCGGATGAACAATTGGCTGTTATTTTGTTAAATTCTCTTCATGATTGCTTTGATAACTTGATTAATGCCATTGAGTATGGAAAAGATACTTTGACAAAGGAAATTGTGATCAATGCTATAAGGGCACATGATTTCATGGCCAAGATTAAGGAGACATCAAGTGGTGATGGGCTATTCGTAAGAGGAAGGCCAGCAACTCGGAATGGCAGTAGCAACCATGGCAACTACTGGGAGAAATCAAGAGGTAGAGGTCAGGACCATGGGAGATCTCATTCCAAGATAAGACTTGGAGGAGGAAGAGCTTCTACTGCAACAAGGAGGGCCATTTCAAGAAAGATTGCAAGAAGAGGATGTTGGATGAGAGAAGAAGCCACACCAACAATGAAGAGGCTTCGGTTGCCAAAAGAGAATAGCAAGATGATGTTCTTATAGTGTGCTCAAATGTGAGCAGGAGGTAAGGCAGTGAAAAGTGGATTCTTGATTTCGGGTGCACTTATCATATGTGCCCTCACAAAGAATGGTTCAAGAATTTCAAGGAGATCAATGATGGAAGGGTCTTCTTGGGGAATGACAATTCTTGCCAAGTGAGAGGGATTGGTGACATTCAATTGAAAATGTTTGATGGAGTCACAAGGCTACTGCGAAATGTAAGATATCTTCCAGATTTGAAGAGGAACTTGATCTCATTAGGGCAGCTGGATTCCATGGGGTATACATGCAAAGTAGAGGGAGGAAAGATCAAAGTGGCCAAGGGATCTTTGGTAGTGATCAAGGCAACAAGAAATGATGGACTCTATGAGATGATCGGAGAGACAGAAATCAATGATCAAGCAGCAAGCTTGATGGCTGAGATGGACAAGGTAGCCCTTTGGCACACTCACTTGGGACACATGAGCGAAAAGGGCCTGCAAGTGCTTAGCAAGGAAGGTCTACTTAGTGGTGACAAAGTAAAAAAACTAGATTTTCGTGAGAGTTGCATTCTTGGGAAGCAACACCGAGTCAGCTTCAACACCGGAGTGCACAAGTCCAAAAGGATTCTTAGTTACATTCATTCAGACCTTTGGGGACCAGCAAGAACACCAACACATGGAGGTAACTTTTACTTTCTGTCTTTAATTGATGATTATTCAAGAAGAGTGTGGGTTTATTTTCTTAGGAATAAATCTGATGCCTTGAATAAATTTTTTGTGTGGAAGAAGTTTGTGGAAATTCAAACGGGTAAGGTAGTTAAGGCTTTACAAACCAATAATGGCTTAGAATTTTGCAATAATGATTTTGATAAATTTTGTGAATTAAATGGCATTCTAAGGCATAAGACTGTTTTAAAAACACCACAGCAAAATGGAGTTGCTGAAAGAATGAATAGAACCCTTATGGAGAAGGTTAGGTGCATGTTAATAGGATCCGAGTTACCAAAATATTTTTGGGGAGAAGCTGTGGCTACAGCTGCATACTTGATAAATAGATCACCCTCTAGAGCTTTAGAGCTCAAGACTCCTATGGAGATGTGGAGTGGAAAACCCCCTAAATTAAGCAACCTAAGGACTTTTGGGTGTGCAACATATGCACATCAAAAGGAGGATAAACTTAGCCCTAGATCTAGAAAATATGTATTTCTAGGATATGGTGATGGGGTTAAAGGATATAGGTTGTAATCCTTAGAAAAGAAGGGCATGAAACTGATTATAAGTAGGGATGTTATTTTTAATGAATTATTATTTCCCTACTTGGAGAAAACTAACCCTGTAGGGGCTAGTGAGCAAACTAAACCGGAAGTTATGGAGCATTGCATCAAGGAGAACGCAGTTCAGGTAGAGTAGAGGAGGCAAGAGGGTTTGGACCAGGTAGAGCCCTTGGATGAAGGCCAAGCTCAAGAAACTCAAGAAGAGGCTGAACAAGAAGAGGTTGATGTAGTAAATGACTACCAGCTTACAAGAGACCGGGGAAGGAGAGCGGTTAGACCATCTTTGAGATATGGGTTTGCAAATGATGCAGATGCAGCAGCTCCTTAAAGAGAAGGAGAGGTTGAACCAAAAACTTACACTGATGCCATGGAGTGTAAGGATTCGTCAAAGTGGCAGCTGGCTATGGAGGAAGAAATGGAGTCTTTGATGAAGTACAACTCTTGGGAGTTGGTGCCCAAACCTGAAAAACAGAGAGTTGTGGATTGTAGATGGCTCTACAAGATCAAAAAAAGGAATACTCTAGGGGATGAAGTCCAGTATAAAGGTAGGCTTGTGGCGAAGGGGTTCACACAAAAAGAAGACATAAATTTCACCGAAATATTCTCACCGGTTGTGAAGTACAAGACGATCCAGATAGTGTTAGCATTGGTGGTCCAATTTGGTTGGGAAATTAAGCAAATGGATGTGAAGACAACATTCTTACATGGAGAGCTCGATGAGACCATTTTCATGAGGCAACCTGAAGGTTATAAAGAGGGAAGGCAGGGAGAGTTAGTGTGCAAATTAAAGAAATCTCTCTATGGCCTGAAGCAATCACCTAGGCAATGGAATAAGAGGTTTGATTCCTTTGTAATCAGCTTGGGTTTCATGAGGAGCAACTATGATTCGTGTTTGTACTATAAGGGGCAGAAGGTTGAGGAAATCGTGATCATCCTCATTTATGTTGATGACATGTTGCTTGTTGGGAGCAGAATGGAGAGGGTAAAAAATTGAAGGCTCAACTCAATGAGGAGTTTGAGATGAAGGATCTTTGCCATGTACAAAAGATCCTTGGGATGTGTATCATCTGGGAAAGGGAGAGAAACAGATTGAAGATCTCTCAAACCTCCTACATAGAGAAAATAATATTTAAATTCTTTATGGAAGATAGAAAACCAGTGAAGGTTCCCCTTGCTGGTCATTTCAAGTTCTCCAAGGATCAATGTCCAAGATCAGAGGCAGAGAAGAAGGAAATGGAGAAAGTCTCTTACTCTAGTGCTGTTGGTTCTGTTATGTACACCATGGTAAGCACTAGACCTGACATTGCTAATGCACTGAGTGTTCTCAGTAGGTTTATGAGTAATCTTGGAAATGAGCATTGGCTTGGGATGAAGTGGTTACTGAGGTATTTGAAGGGAAGCCCAGAAGTAGGGCTGGTGTATGAGAAGAGGGATAATGCCATCTGTCTTGAGGGTTTTGCTGATTCGGACTATGGAGCAGACCGGGATAAAAGGAGATTGATTACCTCCTATTTTTTCAACATAAATTGATATTGTGTAAGTTAAAAGGCTCAGTTGCAGCCAGTGGTAGCACTCTCAACAACCGAGGCTGAGTACATAGCAGCTACGGAGGCCATTAAGGAGGCTATGTGGCGCCAAGGGTTGTTTGAAGAGTTAAAGGTATTGGAGGAGCAGGTTGTGGTATTTTTGGATAGTCAAAGTGTCTTGCACTTGTATAAAAATCCAGTGTTCCATGAGAGGACAAAGCATATGGATGTTCGGTATCATTTCATTCGAGAAAATGTTACAAAAGGATACATCCATGTGGACAAGATTGCCACGGAAGAAAATCTTGCGGATTTGGGTACTAAAGTTCTACCTCTAAGTAACTTCAATCATTGCCTTAGACTACTTAGGATAGGAGTTGGTTGATAGATCACTCATGATGAGTTTGGATCCCGAAGCTTTCTGCACAATGGTTCAGGTTTAAACACTTAGACAAAGGTAGAGATTGTTAGTATTTATCTAAGGTTTGCACAGGTCCAACCATGGTTCAAAGATGGTTAAAATCTAAACCAAGGATGGAGTATTAAAGCTCAGCAAGTTAGAAGGCTGCACACATATGTGTGCATCAATTTAGAGTAAGGTAAGGCTAGGCACACTGGTATGTGCACTTCTGCACATAAGTTGATGGAGTGTGTGCACTGCTGGGCAGCATCAGTGTGCACCAGCGATGCACCGCCCCCTCTCTAGCGCCACGCCATCCAGAAGGTAAGCTACAGGACCGCACCAGTGAAGCACCATCCAGCAAGGATGCTACTGGGATAGAACCAGCGCTGCACCGCTCAGCCATCCGCGGCGCACCACCTAGTGTGCACGCAAGCACACTCTACCTCAGCGCCTCACCGCACCTTGCTGAGCACCGCACCGCCAGGCACACTGCTACACCCATAGGAAGCAAGCTTAAAGGCTCTCCAAAGTGTATGTGTGCAATACCAAAACGCACAACACCACTTGAAAAGTGATGAATAAGATTAAAAGGAGATCAAGATCAAAGGGTGGAGATTGATTCACAAGAATGTCCAAGAAGTGAATGACTATAAAAGGGGTTCCTTAGCCTCATTCTACATACAATACATGGTATACACATATAAAACAAGAGAAAGTTGTGACATTGTGAGATCAATTGTAAATACAAGAGAGAATTGTGTGAGAGACATAAACACAAGAGGGACTCTTGTAGTGAGGTTAGTTGTAAAGAAGAGAGAGTAGCATAGAGAGAGAGCATTGCAATCTTCTTTCTTCTCTTCCTGGTGTCTTCAAGAACTCAGTTTCTTGAAGGGGATTGCTGTAACTTGTAAGAACTATTTAAGATAGTGCAGAGAGTTCGGAAGAACTCACGGGGACGTAGGCACGTTGTCGAACCTCGATAACAAATTGCTTGTCTTCTTTCTTTCTTTGATTTTCTATTCTTGTGTTCGATTGCTGAAATTATTTCTACAAGTCATTCTAGACTTGGGTTTTTGGAAGCTCACCACCTGGGCATCTTGTCAAGGTGATTTCCGACAGATTCTATCTTCCTTAGTAGATTTTGGAGATAATTATTCATCTTAAGTATCCGTAAACTGATGTACAAACTAAAATCCTTAATAGGTACTTCGAATAGTATTTAAAGGCCTTTTTGCATGATTATCCTAAACTATGGACCAACTACTTTCCTTGGGCAGAACTTGGTATAACACAACTCATCATTTAGCTATTGGTATAACTCCATTTTAAGTAGTATATGGGAGATTTCCTCCCTGTGTTCCAGAATACATCAAGGATTCCTCTAACGAAGAAGCTGTAGACCATATTCTAACTACGAAAACTGAGCTCTTGCAATAACTGAAAGTAACTTATTATAAACTCAGTCTAAGATGAAAGCTCAAGAAGATAAACATAGAAAAGAATTATCATTCAATGCTGGTGATTGGGTCCTTATCAAACTATAACCCTATAAACAAACCTCTGTAGCTTACAGAACATACAAGTTGAGCAAGAGGTACGTTAGACTATACCGGATTCTTCATCCAGTTGGGAAGGTAGCATATAAACTGAACTTACCAGAGGGAAGCAAATTCCATCTTGTCTTCCATATATCCCAACTCAAACCATATATAAGCTCTAATTTAAGTTCACAGGCTGCTTTTCTAACTCCAGATAGGATCAATCATAAGCCTATCATTATACCACTTTCTATGTTAGCACAAAAAAAGATAGTAGTCAAGGTCTAACTCATCCCTCAAGTACTGGTACAGTGGGAGGTATTACTACCTGAAAAAACTTCTTGGGAGAACATCCAAGATCTATTAAAGACCTACCCCACCCGACCCTTAAGGATAAGGTTTTTTTTAATGAGGAATGGAATGATACAACAAAAGAAGAAGGCACTAGCTAGAGACAAGAGACAGGAAAAAGGAAGCAAAAAAGGGAAAAAAGGGTGCACACTGATCCAGGTATGAGGAGGAGCATTGGAACAAGAAAGAAACTAGATTGGCACTAAGGGCATAAGAGGTTTCCAAAAGAGTAAGGTAGCTGGGAATTAGTTACAAGTTGTTACAAAGTTTGTTAGTTTGTTAAGTGCTGTTAAGATAGTTTTTTGTTGTACCAGTTTACTGTTTGGCCTGGTAAATAAGTATAAATACTTGTAAGATCTTCAAAGACAGTCAAAGAAGAATTTTAATAAAAATTCCAGCAAGAATTTCCAAGAGTTGATCACTTACTCTAAATAGTGATTTATTCTCTTTCCTTTCTACAGAACAGTTCCTAACACTACCTCATTATCTGTTCCAGGTCTATAAACAATGATATAATGAAACCCAAGCAGCTTGCTTAGGTAGTGATGTTGTTAAGGAATTTGAACAACCTGATTCATTAAATTCTTAAGGCTTTTGTGATCTATTTTAATGATGAATTTCCTCCCTAAAAGATATTATCTCCACTTCATGAGTGCTTATGTTATGGCATAGAGCTCCTTGACATATGTAGAGGCAGAGCTCATTCATTGGCCAAACTTCTTACTGAAGAAGGCTAATGGATGACCTTCTTGAGTTAGAATAGTTCCAATACCCACATTAGAGGCATCTGTTTCCACTTCAAAGGTCTTTATGAAGTTTATTAAGGCACGATTAGGAATTTGTGTCATGTAAGTCTTCAATGTATGAAAAGAGTTATGTACGATCTCAATCTAATGGAAGGCTTCATTCTTTAAAAGTTTAGTTAATGGTGTAGCTATTGTGATATAGTGCTTAACAAACTTTCTATGATAACCAGTTAAACCAATGAAGCCTCTTAATTGTTTAAGATTTATTGAAATTGGCCACTCTAACATATCTTGAATCTTATTTTGGTATGGTTGCGTACCCTGTGAAGACACCATATACCCCAAGTACTGAATGGTTTCCCTACAGAACTTACACTTGCTTTATTTTTTGGCATATAGTTTATGGTTAGTTAGACATTGCAACACTTGTATGAGGTGAAGCTTGTGATCTTCTAATGAAGGACTGTAGACCAGGATGTCATCAAAGAATATTACTATATATTGCCTTAAAAGGTTTTAAATATTAGATTCATTGTAGCTTGAAATGTACAAGGGGCATTGGTCAACCTAAATGGCATGCCAAGGAATTCATAGTGCCCCTAATGTGTCATGAATGCAGTTTTTGGGATGTCTTCTTCATGAACTATTATCTGATGGTAACCAGACCTTAAATCCAATTTAGAGAACACTTTAGCTCCATGTAACTCATCCAGATTGATTTGGTTCGATTTTCCTTGATTAATTCTTGTCCAAAATTAATTTTTTACTGTACATTTATCCATTTTAAATTTCTCGAGACCAAAATTTCATCATGTGTCTCCACACGTGGTTCATTCTAATATTCAGAATGAAATTGGGTTTCTATAGTTTTCCCTTCTTTGATTGAGCTTTTTTGTAAGTGAAAATCAAAGGCTGTAAGAGACCACGATTTCTTTGCAAATATTGGAACGATACAGTGAATGTGTATACGATGTAAGAAAACATGCCAGGAGAAAAATGCATTTTGGGAACAACCACGATAGTGCCATGTACTTGATAGTAACGGAGTTGATTTTCGTTACTTAGTTGTTTCATAGTTGTGCTGGGGAATTTCATGGAGAGACCTGTCATGAAAATTCCAATGAGATTTTGAAAGAAGGAATGCATCTTGATCGGGGACTTTTAATAGTGAACTCTTGCCTAAAGGTCTTAATGATTGACACCTATCTAAATGATCTTATGAGAAAATGTCTGTCTAAAGGACATTATAGTTGATGCTTGTCTAAAGGACTTGATGGAAAAATGCTTGTCTAGAATATTTTTTGGTTGAGACCTGTCTAAAAGACTTGATGAAAACATGTCTATCTAAAAGATTGTATGATTTATGCCAATTTAAATGACATTATGGCTGATGCCTATCTAAATGACTTTTTAGAAAATGCATGTCTAAAAGACTTTTGGAAACCCTTGTCATCCATTAGGAAAAATTTCTCGAATTCCAATGGGGAACAAGTATTTTTACATCTTTTGGACTTGATTGGGGATTAGATTATATTAGACTAGAACCCAACTGGGGATAAAAGTTGATTCATTTTTATTTTATTTGAGATTGACCCTGTTAAGCAAAATATTAGTGGAAATTACATTTCTTTTTGCATGTGGTTAGTCCAAACCTGCAACTTTCAATTGTATTTTCTTTAATATACACTTACCTTATGTTAGGAATTGTTTTAAGGAAAAGTAAATGAAAGGTTCACTATTTTGAGTAAGTGTCAACTCCTAGAAAATCTTGCTGGAATTTCCCTTAAAAATTCTTCTATATTCTATCTTTCTGATCTTACAAGTATTTATACTAGTTACAAGGCTAAACAATAAACAATTTATAGCTAACAACTTCCATGACAAAAACTAACAATCTAACTGTTGGGATTTGTCTAAGGATTAAACAGATGAAAAGGTTCCGCATAAGGTCTAGTCAGTGCGTCGTGGCCCAGCCTTGTGCTTAGCGGCCTCCAGCATGCTCAGAACCTACCCCCTCCAGGCTGCGCCATGGTTCAGCCTTGGGCGCCGCGGCACCCAGAACCTGGAGGAAGTTTAGCCCAGTGTGCGCCGTGGCCTGCTCTATTATGGGCCACGGTGCTAGGTACACCTAGAGCATGGTTTTTCAGCCTCTCGTGAAGGTGCGTGGGACTTAGTTAAAATGCACAGGTTCACTTAGACACTTAGAGAACCTTGAATCTTTGGTTCTTGAGAGCTAAGGGTTGAGATTAATCTCAAAGATTGGATGAAGAAGTTGGTGCACTATATAAAGGGTCATCTAGCTTCAATAACAAGAAGAGAACACACAATATACAAGATCATCATATAAGAGAATTCAAGTGCAAGTGTGAGAGTGCAAAGACATAAAACACAATAGAGGCACTAGAATAGATCTCATTGAAGATAGGCTGGTTTTTTAGAGAGAGTAGTATAGATTGGGAATTCAAGGGCTTTGTAATTGGAATTTCCTTGGGGGAAAATTCCAAGGAAACACTAGTCCTTATCACTTTCTTTTTCTCTTCTTTTATTCTTCAAGAACAAGAGGATTCTTGAAGAGGTGTTGCTATAACTTGTAAGAACTCATTGATTTAGTACAGAGAGCTCAGAGTAGCTCGCAGGGACGTAGGCACATTGCCGAACCCCGATAACAATTACGTGTGTTCTTTCTTTGATTGGATTGCTTCTGATTCATTACAAGTCATTCTAGACTTGGGGTGTTGGAAAGATCAAAACCTGAGATTATCTTGAGGCTGATTTCCAATAAGTGGTATCAGAGCCAAGATTGGCAGGTATCGGAGCAAGGCGACAAGAATCAAAGGTCAACTTCTTGAGTGATTCTAGAACGGAGTAGAGATCAAGATCTGATCGTGTTCTTGAGGTTCAAGAATGGTGTTGTGATCAAGATTTGATCGTGTTCTTGAGATTTAGAAGTTGGAAAGTAATTGTGGGTGCTGCATAAATCTGGGATTTTCTTTGCAAGATGGGTTCAAATTTCATTGTTGAGAAGTTTGATGGAAAATGAGAATTTGCCCTTTGGAAGCGGAAGATCAAGGCTGTTCTTATGCAACAGAAGGTGGGCTTGGCTATTGGAGAAGATGATGATTTTCCAGCAAGTTTCATGAAAGTCCAACGGATTAAGATGAAGAAGATGGCATATAGCACCATCTTTCTACACATGTCGGATAGTATCACAAGGGAGTGCGGAGACTCGGAAGATCCAGCTGTCATATGGAAGAAACTAGATGAGTTGTTTCTTACCAAAACTCCCCCTAATAAGATTTATCTTCTTAAACGAATCTTTGCTTTTAAAATGGATCCTAATAAAGAGTTGCAAGATAATCTTGATGTGTTTAATAAACTAGTTCAAGATTTGGCTAGTTGTAGTATAACATTCCTGGATGAACAATTGGCTGTTATGTTATTGAATTCTGTTCCTGATTATTTTGAAAGTTTGATTAATGCTATTGAATAAGGAAGAGATACACTAACCAAGGAAATTTTGATCAATGTTATAAAGGCTCATGATTTCAAGACCAAGATGAGGGAAGCATCAAGTGGAGAAGAGATGTTCGTTAGAGGAAGGCCAACAATTTGGAATGGAAGTAGCATCCATGGCAACTACCGGGAGAGATCAAAGGGTAGAGGGCAGAGCCATGAGAGGTCGTATTCCAAACCGAAGTTTGGAGGGAAACAATGCTACTACTATAATAAGGAGGGTCATTTCAAGAAAGATTGCAAGAAGAAGTTGTGGGATGAGAGAGGAAGAAGTCATACCAACAATGGAGAGGCTTCGGTTGCCAAGGGAGAACAGTAAGATGATGTTCTTGTTGTGTGCTCAAATGTGAGCAGAAAGCGAGGTAGCGAGAAATGGATCTTGGATTCTGGGTGCACTTATCACATGTGCCCTCACAGGGATTGGTTCAAGAATCTCAAGGAAACCAACGATGGAAAGGTTTTCTTGGGGAATGATACTTCTTACCAAGTGAGGGGGATAAGAGACATCTAATTGAGGATGTTTGATGGAGTCACAAGGCTGTTGCGGAATATGAGGTACCTTTCAAATTTGAGAAGAAATTTGATCTCATTGGGGCAGCTAGATTCCATGGGGTACACATATAAAGCAGAGGGAAGAAAGATCAAGGTAACCAAGGGATCTTTAATAGTAATCAATACAGCAATAAAGGATGGTCTCTATGAGATGATCGGAGAGACAAAAATCAAAGATCAAGTAGCAAACTTGATGGTTGAGATGGATAAGGCGGTTCTTTAGCACAATCACTTGGGACATTTGAGCGAAAAGGGCCTGCAAGTTCTAAGCAATGATGGTCTACTTGGTGGTGACAAGGTAGAGAAACTTGATTTCTGCGAATGTTGTGTTCTTAGGAAGCAATATTGGGTCAGCTTCAACACTGGAGTGCACAAGTCTAAAGGTATTCTTGACTACATTCATGTGGATCTTTGGGGACCAACATAGGGAGGTAATGTTTACTTTCTGTCTTTAATTGTTGATTATTCTAGAAAGGTTTGGGTTTATTTGCTTAAAAATAAATCAGATGCATTGAATAAATTTATGGGGTGGAAAAAGTTACTGGAGACTCAAACCAGTAGGGTAGTTAAGGTGTTAATAACCGATAATGGCTTAGAATATTTTGTAATAAAGATTTTGATAAATTATGTGAGTTAAATGGGAATCTAAGACATAGAACGGTTGTAAAAACCCCTCAGCAAAATGGAGTTGCGGAGAGGATGAATAGGACCCTTATGAAAAAGGTTAGGTGCATGTTAATTGGGTTCGGTTTACCAAAATGTTTTTAGGGGGAAGTTGTGTCTACTGTTGCATATTTGGTTAATAGATCACCCTCTAGGGCTTTAGACCTTAAGACTCCCGAGGAGATGTGGAGTGGGAAACCCCCTGAGTTGAACAACCTTAGAACTTTTGGATGTGCTACATTTGCACATTAAAAGGATGATAAACTTAACCCAAGATCTAGAAAATGTGTGTTTCTAGGGATATGGTGATGGGGTTAAAGGGTATAGGTTGTGGTCCTTAGAGCCAAAAGGGACTAAACTCATAATAAGTAGGGATATCATTTTTAATGAATTGTTATTTCCCTATTTGGAGAAAACAAACCCTGCAAGGGATGGTGAGCAAACCAGTTCGGTATTTGTGGAGCATAGAATCAAGGAAAATACAGTTCAGTTAGAGCAAGGAAGGCAGAAGGGTTTGGACCAGGTAGAGCCCATTGATGAAGGCCAAGCTTAGGACACTCAAGAGGAGGCTGAACTAGAAGGGGATGATGCAGCAAATCAGAATGATTATCAGCTCACAAGGGACCGGGAAAGGAAGGTGGTCAGACCACCTTTGAGATATGGTTTTGCAGATGCTAATGTAGTAGCTCCTTATTCAGAATGAGGGGTTGAACCAAAAACTTACATAGATGCCATGGAATGTAAGGATTCGTCAAAGTGGCAGCTAGCTATGGAGGAAGAAATTGATTCTTTGAGGAAGAACAACTCTTGGGAATTTGTGCCCAAACCAAAAAAACAGAGAGTTGTGGATTGTAATTAGATTTACAAGATCAAAGAAGGGAACCGTCCAGGGGATGAAGTCCAGTATAAGGCTAGGCTGGTGGCGAAGGGGTTCACACAAAGAGAAGGTACAGATTTCACCGAAATATTCTCACCAGTTGTGAAATACAAGACGATAAGGATAGTGTTAGCAATGGTGGTCCAATTTAATTGGGAAATTGAGCAAATGGATGTGAAGACAACATTCTTACAAGGAGAGCTTAATGACACCATCTACATAAGGCAACCCAAAGGATATGAGGAGGGAAGGCAGGGAGATTTTGTGTGCCAATTGAAGAAATCTCTCTATGGCCTGAAGTAATCACCTCGGCAATGGAATAAGAGGTTCGATTCCTTTGTAACTAGCTTGGGTTTCATGAGGAGCTACTATGATTCGTGCTTGTACTACAAGGGGCACAAGGTGGAGGAAATGGTGATTATCCTAATCTATGTCGATGATATGCTGTTGGTTAAGAGCAACATAGAGAGGATAGTAAAATTGAAGTCTCAACTCAGTGAGGAGTTTGAGATGAAGGATCTTGGTCATGCACAAAAGATCTTTGGGATGAGTATAATCCAGGAAAAGGAGAGAAACATATTGAAGATTTCTTAGAGTTTTTACATAGAAAAAATGATATCTAAGTTTTCTATGGAAGATACCAAACCAGTTAAGGCTCCCCTTGCTGGTCATTTCAAGTTCTCCAGTGATCAATGTCTGAGATCAGATGAGGTGAAGAAGGAAATGAAAAGGTCCCTTACTCTAGTGCGGTTGGATCAGTCATGTTCATGATGATAAGCACTAGACCTGACATTGCTTATGCAATGAGTGTTCTCAGCAGGTTTATGAGTAATCCTTAAAGGATCATTGGCTTGGGATGAAGTGGTTGCTGAGGTACATGAAGGGAAGCCTAGATGTGGGGCTGGTTTATGAGAAGAGGGGTAAGTCCATCTGTCTTTAGGGTTATGCGGATTCAAACTATGGAGCAGACCGGGATAAAAGAAGATTGATTACCTCCTACTTCTTCAACTTAAACGGATGTTGTATAAGTTGGAAGTCTCAGTTGCAGCTGGTGGTAACACTCTCAACAACCGAGGTTGAGTACATAGTGGCAACGGAAGCCATCAAAGAGGCTATGTGGTGCAAAGGGTTGTTGGAAGAGTTGAAGGTCCTGAAAGAGTAGGTGGTGGTGTATTCGGATAGCCAAAGTGTGTTGCATTTGTGCAAGAATCTGGTGTTCCATGAGAGGACAAAGCATATGGATGTTCGGTATCATTTCATTCGAGAAACTGTTACGGAAGGATGCATTCATGTGGACAAGGTGGCCACGGAAGAAAATCCTGCAGATTTAGGCACCAAATTTCTACCTCTAAGTAAGTTCAATCATTGCCTTAGACTTCTTAGGATTGGAGTCAGTTGATATGGTGACTCAAGTTGAGTTTGGATCCTGAGTTCTCTGCACAAGGGTTCGAGTTTAATTTCTTAGACAAAGGTAGAGATTGCTGGGATTTGTCTAAGGATTAAACGGATGAAAAGGTTCAGCATTAGGTCCAGTTAGTGCGCCGCGACCTCCAGCATGCTCAGAACCTCCCCCCTCCAGGCACACCTGGAGCATGGTTTTTTAGCCTCTTGTGAAGGTGTGTGGGACTTAGTTAAAACACACAGGTTCACTTAGACACTTAGAGAATCTTGAGTCTTTGGTTCTTAAAATCTAAGGGTTGAGATTGATCTCAAAGATTGGATGAAGAAGTTGGTGCACTATAGAAAGGGTCATCTAGCTTCAATCACAAGAAGAGAACACACAATATATAAGATCATTATACAAGAGAATTCAAGTGCAAGTGTGAGAGTGCAAAGACACAAAACATAAGAGAGGCACTAGAATAGATCTCATTAAAGAGAGGCTGGTTGTTTAGAGAGAGAGTGGAATAGATTAGGGATTTAAGGGCTTTGTAATTAGAATTTCCTTGGGGGAAAATTCCAAGGAAACCCTAGTCCTTATCACATTCTTTTCTTCTTCTTTTGTTCTTTAAGAACAAGAGGATTCTTGAAAAGGTGTTGCTGTAACTTGTAAGAACTCATTGATTTAGTGCAGAGAGCTCAGAGTAGCTCACGGGAAAGTAGGCACATTGCCGAACCCCGATAACAATTACGTGTGATTTTCTTTGATTGGATTGCTTCTGATTCATTACAAGTCATTCTAGACTTAGGATGTTGGAAAGATCACAACCTAAGATCATCTTGAGGGTGATTTCCAACAACTAACTTTATAACTATCTTTTAACTAACTCCTTGTTGTCTCACTTTCCTTGAAACCTCTTCTATACTGAGTACCAATTTGGTTTCCTTCTTATTCTAGTGCTTCTCCTAAGTCTCGGATTGGCGTGCTCACTTTATTCCCTTGCTTGCTTCCCATTCATTACCTTTTTCCACTTGTCATTATCTTCTTCTTATATTGTATCCTTCCTTTCCCTATCAAAAAGAACTTTGTCCTCAAGGTTCAAGTGAGGATAGATCTTCAATAGATTATGAACATTTTCCCATGAAGTTTCTTCAAGTAGTAATCCCACCCATTGTACTAGTACTTAAGGAATGAGCTTTCCCTTAATTATTATTTGTCTTTGGGCCAACATAGCAAGTGGCATAATGATAGGCTAGTTATTGATACTGTTTGGAGGTAAAGAAGCAACATTTGGAGTTAAGGTGGAACCTTTGAATGGCTTGAGTTAAGATATGTAGAAGACATGATGTATTTTGCTCTCCTCTGGTAAGTTCAACTTGTAAGCTACCTTCCCAACTATATGAAGAATCTGGTATGGCCAAAAATACCTTTTAGTCAGTTTGTTGTTAGCTTTATAGGCTACAGAGGTTTGTCTATAGGGCTGTAACTTGACAAGACCCAATCACCAGCATTGAATAACAGTTCCTTTATGTGTTTATCTACTTGAGCTTTCATCCTTGACTGAGCTTGGAGTAAGTAACTCTTTAGTTGCTGCAAGAGATCAGTTCGGTGGTCCATAACTTCCACTTTAGAGGACTTCTTGATGTACTCTGGAACGAAGAGAGAAAGTCTCTTATATACTGCTTCAAAGGGAGTCATGCCAATACCTGAGTGATGAGTTGTGTTCTACCAGAGTTTAGTCCAAGGTAAGTAAATGGTCCATATTTTAGGATTATCATGCATAAAAGCCCTTAAATATTGTTCTAAGCATCTATTAAGGACTTTAGTTTGTCTATCAGTTTCTAGATGGTAAAAGGAGCTCATGTTGAGGGTAGTGCCACTTAAAATGAATTGTTGTCTCCAAAATCTACTAAGGAAGCTAAAATTTTTATTAGAGATTATGGTTTTGGGAAAACCATGGTGTTTGATAACTGTTTTAGTGAATAGTTGTGCCCGAGTAGCATTGAAGTTGAGGTGTAAGGCACTAAAGTGTGTAGCTTTGGATAGTCTATCAATGACTAACATGAGAGCATAACATCCTTTTGATAATGGTAGAGCAGTGATGAAGTCTGTAGAGACATCCTCCCAAATTTTCTTTTGGAACAGGCAAGGGCTACAACAATCCTACAGGCGTTGTTGTGGGATACTTCATATATTGGCAAAATAAGCAACTCTTCTCAGTCAATCAGTCAGTTAAGCGGGCAAGTAAGAGAGAGAAGTTCTCAACTGCTACAGTAACTTGTCCATGGGTCCCGCTCTTCTTTCCTCCCCCCCTATTCTTTGCGTCAATATCATTGCTCTCCCTAGCATGGGAAAGAAGAAGCCCAGTAAGAAGCTTCCCCAAATAGTCCAAGAGAAGAAAGACTTGGAATTTATACAAAACCATTTCAAATCCAAAGCTGCTACAGTACCGGATTTGTGTCAGAAAGTTCTAGTAGACTCTAGCAAGATTGAGTCTAGAGGATTAAGCAAAGAGTCATAAAGCTTTCCCTGCTCCTTGAGAGAGGAGGAAACGAAGTCTTTGAGACTTGAGTTGGAAGACAATGCCTCGGGCAACGAAGGAAGTTCACACAGAGTATCAATGGTGAACAGTAACCAAAATCAAGCTAAGGCAATGAAGGCAATGCAGAAAGATACTCAGGCTTCAAAGGATGAGAACCTAAGCTCCTCTGAATAGAGTGATGAGGATTCAGTTTAGGTAGGGTCCTATTCTTCTAGGGAAGAAGATAGTTCCAGCCTTCATGCTACTGTTCACGGAGGACCTATTGCAGTAGGTCAACGAAAGGAAGAGGTAAGAAATGGGACCAGGCCACACTCTCCCTTGAAGGATAGGGGTCTCTCTATTGGTTCCAATACCAATGAGCCTATCCATAGGTTGGATGCATCCTCTGGTGCTCGAGAAAAAACAAGTGCTAAAGGCCATGTTAACAGTGGCAATACTCCCCTGGAGGAAAGCAATAAAGCTCATTGGGTAAGCTTATTTGCTGACAATAGGAAGCAAAGTAAGGGCTTACAACTCTCTACCATTGAAAGTGAGGGAGATACAGTATGTGTTACAGAAGAAGAAATTGACGAAGTGTTTGGAGACTACCCCTACTGCTTGATAGGGTATTTTGCTGGAAGGTTCCCAGGGAGGGCTGCCCTGAAGATGCTCACAGACTCCTGGAAGGTAAAAGTTCTAACCCAATTCCATGATAGTGGTTGGATTGTATTCAAATTTGATAATGTTGAGTATAGTATGAAAATTTTGCAAGAAGGACCCTATCAAATATATGGTAGACCTTTACTCTTGAAATCCATGCCTAAATTCTTTCAATTTAGAAATGAGGAAATAAGCACTATCCCTATTTGGATTCAGCTGAAGGGTCTGTCTCTTGAGTTGTGGACTGCAAACTACCTAAGTAAGATTGGCTCCCAACTTAGAAAGCCTCTCTATGCTGACCAGTTTACCAATAATAAAGAAAGAATTTCTTATGCCAGGCTGCTTGTGGAGATTGATGTAGCAAAGAAAACTAAATTTTTTGTGCCAGTTAGTTTCCCTAATGGGAACACCTTTGAGCAAAAGGTATCTTATGAAAACCTTCCTAGGTACTGCTCCAAGTGTAAGGTTCTTGGCCATGACCTCCACTCTTGCAGCCTAAATGTGAAGTCAGATAAAGGGAGAAAGCAGAATGGTAAAAGGACAGAAATAGCAAGGCAAGAAGGGGCTAAAGCTTCACCCACTACTGACAAGGGGGGAACTCTCAAGATGCTGAGACAGTGAGGGTTGGCCTTTGTCCAGGTCCTCCAGCTATAGGAAAGACAACTCAAGAATCTAGAGGTGCTGACCAAGTAGTGACTCTACTAGGAGGGGAGGGTTCCAGTAGCAAAGAAACAAGGGTGGATGGAGACCATAGGCATGTATCAGCCCCAGTTCTTTTGGAACCTACTAAAAAGCCCATCCATCCTACTGAGCCCCCTGACACTTGTGTGATGCCCAAGGAGACAGGTGTACAAGGGAGTAGCATTCCTACAGCAAAGAAGAAGAAAGGAAAAATAGGCTTGAAAGATTCTCATACAGATGGGAAGGGAGGGAAAGCCTCTCGGAACCCTCAATGATTGTAGCTTGCTGGAACATCAGAGGTTTCCACAAACCCCTAAAGCACAATAGGGTGTTGCACCTCATGAAAAGCAATAGGATTGATGTGATGGGAATTTTGGAGTCCAAGCTTGATGAAGACAAGCTGTTCAGAATCATGGGCAACAAGTTCAACCTTTGGAGACAGATTAATAATTTTTCAGCTCATCTTGCTGGCAGAATTTTGGTGCTATGGGACCCTTCTAAGGTCAGTATCTCTATAATTGAAGTCTGCCCCCAAGTTATTCATTATAATGTTTTATGTTTAATTTCCTCTTGTAAATTTGTAGTAAGCTTTGCATATGGTTTTAATTCCATTGTTGCTAGAAGACCCCTGTGGGATAATCTTTGTAACTTTAGCTATGACAACCCAGCCCCTTGGCTTGTTCTGAGGGATTTCAATAATGTTTTTGCTACTGATGAGAAAGCTAATGGGCTGCCTGTTATAGACTATAAGTTAAGGGACGCTTCATTTTGTTGTAGAGAAACTGGTGTAACAGATGTCAGTGCTACTGGGTGCTTGTTTACTTGGTCAAATAACAAAATATGGAGTGAACTGGACAGAGTAATGGTGAATAATGTATGGTACCATAAGGGGCTTAGAGCCCAGGCAACATTCCTTCCTCTTGGATGCCTTTCTGATCATTCTCCATGCTTTGTAAACTTGCTGGAAGAAGTTAGTGGGGGCAGAAGATCCTTTAAGTTCTTTAATATGTGGACAGATCATGATAAGTTTCTTGAAACTGTAAGATCACACTGGGGCAGAACCTTGGGAGGTACTAAACTGTTTAAACTGTGTAGAAACCTGAAAGCTCTCAAACCCCACTTTCAACTGCTAAATGAGAAACACTTCAGCCATATTTCAGAGAGAGCTCTAGAGGCTTCACAAAAGCTGATTAGTCTCCAAAGAGAGCTCCATGATAATCCTTCTGATTTAGAGCTTCAAACTATAGTGGTTGCTCAGAAGCTGAAGGCCTTTCAGCTAGCTGAAGCTGAGAGGAGCTTCCTATCATAGCAAGCCAAATGCAGATACCTTATTAATAGTAATAGGGGTTCAAAATTTTTTCGTGCCTTGTTAAGAAGGAAGACTAGTAAAAACTATATAGCTGCAGTTGTCTTCTCAAATGGGTCACAGACTGCCTCTGAAGCTGAAGTGGTAGAGGAATTCCTAAAGTTCTATAAGGACCTTCTTAGATCTTCTTTCAGTTGCAAGCCCCTTGACCTGGAAGTCATTAGAGAAGGTTCTTTAATCCAAGAGAGCCAAGCTGATCTGCTGATTAAGGAAGTTACAGTGGAAGAGATTAAGGAAGCCCTTTGGAGTATAGGGGAGGATAAGTTCCCTGGTCCAGATGGCTATTCTTCTAGATTTTTCAAGAAAGCACGGGATGTAATCAACCAAGATATCATTGAGGCTGTGCAGGAATTTTTCCAGAATGGGAGGTTACTTAAACAGTTAAACCATACCTCCCTTGCTTTGATCCCTAAATGAAAACAAGCTTCTAAAGTGGAGGATTTCAGACCTATAGCCTATTGTAATGTGATCTATAAGATCATCTCTAAGATCCTTGCCTCCAGATTAGCCCCCTGCCTGGACTGCATTGTCAATCCAGCCCAGGCTGCTTTTATCAAATCTAGAAGCATGGCTGAAAACATCTACCTAGTCCAAGAGTTGCTAAGGAAATACTGTAGAAAAAGGATCTCACCAAGATGTATGATCAAGATAGACATTAGAAAAGCTTATGACACTGTTGAGTGGGAGTTTCTAAATAGTTTAATTGATGGTCTTGGGTTTCCTGAAAAATTCAGAAAATTGATCATGGAATGTGTAACTTCAACAGCCTTCTCTCTATCCATTAATGGGAGTTTGCATGGTTTCTTTGTTTTGTAAAAGGGGCCTCAGACAAGGAGACCCCCTCTCCCCATATTTGTTTGTCATGATTGTGGAGTACTTATCCAGACTTCTTAGGAGATTGAATGAAGAGGATGGGTTCAGATATCACCCTAAGTGTGACAAACTCAAAATCAGCCACTTGACTTTGGCTGATGACCTCATTCTCTTTGCTAGAGGGGATGCTTGGTCTATTAAGCAGCTAATGAAATGTGTCAACCAATTCAGTGAGTGCTCTAGGCTGCAAGCAAGCTTGTCCAAATCAAATATATTCTATGCTGGAGTCCAGGCTGCTGAGTTAATGGAAATCAAAAGGATTACTGGAATGGAGGATGGTAGCCTCCCTTTCAAATACTTGGGTGTTCCTCTGGCTTCAGCAAGATTAAATGCTGCTCACTACTCTCCCCTCATTGAAAAAATATATGGTTACATAAATGTCTGGGCTAGTTCTTCTTTGACCTATGCTGGCAGAACAGAACTGATTAAATCAGTGCTTCAAGGGGTGGAATGTTTTTGGCTTGCCATCTTCCCTATCCTTGGCAACATCCTGCAGAAAATAATTAGGATGTGCAAATCATTTCTATGGAATGGTAGGAGCAATGGTATGAGGAAGGCTCTTATTGCTTGGGCTGATTTGTGCAAACCAAAACTGAAGGAGGTTTAGGCCTTGTAGACTTAAAAGCATGGAACAAGGCACTCCTAACCAGGGTCCTATGGAACATCCACATGAAGAAAGACTCTCTATGGATTCAGTGGGTTCAGCACTATTATTTGATGAATAGAACTATTTGGGAGATCATGGCAAGAAAGGATTACTCCCCCCTCTGGAAAAAAATTCTAGAAATCAGAAATGACTTGACTGGCCAGTCAGCTTCTACTCAGTAGGCCAGAGAAAAATTAATGGAATGGAAGGACCATAATGATCTGTGCATAAAGAAAGTCTACAACTCAATCAGGCTGAAAGGAAATGTGGTCAGCTAGGCTGCCTTGGTGTGGAATGGTCACTGCCCCCCTAAGCACTCCTTTATTCTTTGGCTGGCCATCAAGAACAGGCTTCTCACAAAGGATAGACTACAGCTGGAAGGAGAAGATAAACTCTGACCTCTATGTAAAGAGCATGATGAGTCTAGGGAGCACCTTTTCTTCTCATACCGGATTAGTAAGGAAACCTGGGATACCATCAAAGTTTAGCTAGGTTGCAGAAGACAAATGACAACAATTGAAAGTGTAATCAAGTGGACCCTAAAGGAAGTAAGAGGATCTGGCCCCCCAGCCATAGCAAAAAGGATAGTGCTAGCTTGCACAGTGTACAATATATGGATGGCTAGAAATGCTAAATTATTTGAGCAAACCTCAGTTCAACCTATCAGCCTAGCCAAGAAGATCCAAATTGTAATTTATAGAATTGTGTATGCATTTTGCCCAGAGATTAGGCTTCTTTTGTAAGCTTATTTTTGTTTTCTATATATGCTCTCATTGTAAATCCCCTGGGTATGCCCAGTGATTTTTTGTACTCTTTTTATTAATATAAGTTTTATTTACTGATAAAAAAAAAACAACTCTTGCCAAACTCTTGAACCTCCTTTCTTATGTGTGGCCAGAAGAAGTTTGCTGATAACCTCAAGTAAGTTCTAAGCACTCCAAAATGGACTCATATAGGAGAAGAATTAAATTCAATAATTGAGGCAGTCCTTAACTCAGAAGTGGAACCTATATTGAGTTTGCCTTTGTGGTATAATAAGCTATCTATGATAGAATGATCCTTGTGTAGAGGGGAAGCATTAGTAATAGCTTTTTGAATAGGTATTAACTCTAGATCCCTGTTTTTCTCTTCTTTGAGTTATGTCACAATGTTAAAACTAGGTCAAAAAGTTGTCATTAACTCTCCCTTGGTTGGAATTGAGCAGGAATCAATGTTTGTAGGACTTCCTAGAAGTGTAGATAATGCATTAGCTACCTCATTGTCTTTTCCAGGTCTATAGACAATGATATAATCAACCCAAGTAGCTTGCTTAGGTATTGATAATGTTGAGGAGTTTGAACCACCCAATTCATCAAATTCTTGAGGTTTCTATGATCTGTCTTTATGATTAATTTTCTTCCCAATAAATATTGTCTCCATTTCATAACTGCTTGTATTATGTCATAGAGCTCACTAGCATATGTATAGGAAAAGCTCATTCTTTGGCCCAACTTCTTGCTGAAGAAGGCTAGTGGATGTCCTTCTTAGGATAGTACAACTCAAATACCCATATTAGAGGCATTTGTTTCCATTTCAACGGTCTTGGTGAAGTCTGGTAAAGCTAGGACAGGCACTTGTGTCATGGCAGTCTTCAATGTCTGAAAAGAGTGCTATGGAGTCTCATTCCAATGGAAGGCTTCCTACTTTAAAATGTTATTTAATGGTGTAGCTATTGTGGCATAGTGTTTAACAAACCTTCTATAATAACCAATTAATCCCAAGAAACATATAAAGTGTTTAAGATTTGTTGGGACTGGCCATTCTAACATAGCTTGAATCTTCTTTTGGTCTGGTTGCACACCTTGGGAGGAAACTATACGCCCCAAGTACTGAATGGTTTTCTAACAGAACTCACACTTGCTTCTTTTGGCATATAGTTTATGGTCAGCTAAACATTGCAGCACTTATCTGAGGTGAAGCTTGTGATCTTCTTATGAAGGACTGTAGACCAGGATATCAACAAAAAAATATGCTATATATTTCCTTAAGAATGGTTTGAAGACTAGATTCATTATAGCTTGAAATGTAGAAGGGGTATTGGTCAATCCAAATGGCATGACAAGGAATTCATATTGCCTCTGGTGTGTTCTGAATGCAGTTTTTGGAATGTGTTCTTCTTGAACTCTTATCTGATGGTAACTAGACCTCAAATCCAGTTTTGAGAACACCTTAGCTCTATGTAGCTCATCTAACAACTCATCAATTGTAGGTATTGGAAATCTATCTTTAACAGTTATTGCATTCAAAGCCCTATAGTCAATACAGAACCTCCATGAGCCATCATTCTTTTTCTCTAATAGTACTGGGGATGAAAAAGGGCTTTGTCTGTATCTTTTAATGTTAGTCAACAAAATATCCTGCAATAGTCTTTTAATCTCACTTTTCTAAAAATATGGATACCTGTCATGTTTGACATTGATAGGTTTTTGATGTGCAAATTTTAAATGCTCGGAAGTGCACAAATCATAAATAGTATTACGATGAGTTTACTCTCGAGGTCGATCTCTCAAGGAATTGCAGTGGTTTAGATCCTAAATTACTTTCTTAAAATTACTAAAACAAACTTTGAAATTAAATCCCAAACACTCAAATTAAAAGATTGGTGAAGAGAAAATTGAAATAAAAACAATTAAACAAAACGAATTATGAAGAGATGAGTATAATCAATGAGAACAATTTGGAGTTTAGCTTGCTATCTAATCATGAATTGGAACATTTGGTGAATATAAAGAATTAATCAACATCCAAGATTATTGGTATTTCCGCTAATACTAGAGAATGCTGATGAGTGCTAAATATTACATGTTTTAGCCCCTTAGTTTACATTTGTTGAGTTCTTAGTTATGTTATTTCGTGCTATTTTATCTATTTTCTATGTTTTCTGTGTTTTTATAGGTTTTGGAATAAAATGAAGCAATGTGGAAACTACAGGGCTTAAAGAACAAAAACTAAAGATGCCTAGTGCGATCGAGCGCACAGGACATGCGATCGATCGCACCTGCGATCGTGCGCACAAGGCATGAGATCAATCGCACCTGTGCTCGAGTGCACCTGACTTGCGATCGATCGTAAGTGACTCGCATATCCCACATTGGAGAGGAAACATTTGCAGTATCATATATATTACAGCGCACTGTGCTGCGCTTGAGTGCAACAGGGTTGCGATCGATCGCAGTTGACCTTCCATCCCACATCGGATAGGAAGCACTTACAGTGCGCGCCAGCCACATTGCATCGCACCATGCTGCGATCGATTACAAGGGGTAGTATCCCACATCGAATTTACAGCTCATTGTACTCCGGGAATTCCCTTATATAAACACTACCTCACTTCATTATTCAATGTGCAGTCTGGTTGATTTCTACTAGCATTCTAGTAGATCTTCTAACGGTTTTTACCACCACTGGGGGAAGTGCTGCCCAACAGCGTGTGAAATTTCTCCCAATGTACAGTCAGTTTTAATTCTTTTCAAGTTTTTAATGCTTAGCACTTTTTATTGTGAAATTTAGTTTCATGATCATGAGTGGCTAAAATCTTCAGCTGAGGTTGAAGATGAAGCCTCGCCATTGTTTAGCATTATATTTTCAGATATGTTCATACAATTCTGATATGTTTAGTTTAAATGTTCTATTTCAATTGTTTGAGTAAATTTTTACGATTGATAGTTTTTTAATTGTTCTGTTGGATATTCTGTGTGTTTCATCCGATGGATACATCGAATCTTTTTCGAATAAATTGGATTTCCTTTCTAATTTGTTAAAAGCGGATACATTGGATGCTTTTGGTTTAATTGGGATATTCGTTGTTTTTTGTTTAAAGTTGGATTCATGGAATGTTTTGATAGATTATTTTTATATGGAACATAAAGATATATGCTTTACTTTGGTTAGGTGGATTCATAAACCTTAGTGTTTTCATCATTAGTTATTAAATCAATTTAGTTTAGTTTATATTTGTTTTGCAAAATATAATTTGCAATTCGGAACTAGGTTAAAATATGGTTAGTTTAGATAAAAAGCTATTTTCACAACGCATTCCCTGTGGATTCGACCTCGCACTTGCATAACACTATATTGCAAACGACTCGTGCGCTTGTGAATAATTTAAAACTCACAACAAATGCCATTGATCGTGTTTATTCTCAATTTATAACTAATTAATTAAATCCCATGGACTCTGTTTATCAATTAATTAGTTAAATTAAATATAAGAAAAATGCAACCACCTAAATCACAATTTGATTTGAATCCTGATATAAATTCCTATTCAAGAAAGCTTAATTAGGTCTAGATGATTTGTCGTCAACCTAATCTCAAATATTAACCTTAACTATCAATAATAGATGACCAGTCCACAAGCAATAATCAAAGGTATGAATGATATTGAAAAAGAAATAATCTGAAAAATTTCATAAAACTAAATCCACCAAAATATCCAAAACAATCAAGACAGCTAAGCCAAACGCCCAACAATGCGTTCAGCCGCTCATGTTTAAATCCCAATCACAAAATTCAAATACTAGGGCTACAAGCATATTGAAGGACAAAAGGAGCAAAGATAGAATTTTTTCGTGAATTACAAAATGAATCCTCAAAGTCTTGAAGTGATTGATCTTCGTCTTCAATCTCTTGATAAGTCGTCTTGATGAAAGAAACCATCTCCTCCTTCAATCTCCCAAAACTCCTCTTGATAATATCTCTCCAAGAACTGCTGTCGTTTGACTAGAACTGCCGTCATCTCCCCAGAATTCCCATTCTTTGAGTACAAAAATTCCTATATATAGCTATATAGAGACGGCTTTGTAGACAGAAAAGTTGCTCTAGGGTTTCTGTTCAGGCCGTGTGCTTCTGCTTCTGTCCAACCCGGTTCTCCCTAACCTTTGTCTACTAAAACTGCCATAACTTTCTCTAGAAAAATCATGTTTATGAGCCATAAAATTCTCCAGAAAATAGACATCCGGATCTTTCTAAGAATATATGGCTCATCTCCTGGTTCTTCTTGAATCAATACAGTTTAATCCACAAAAATGAAACTTCTGCCAAGCTGAAATCACGCACAGCTTGACCTTTGTCTACTAAAACTGCCATAATTTTATTTAAAAAAATCATATTTATAAGCCATAAAATTCTCCAAAAAGTAGACATCTAGATCTTTCCAACAATATATGGATAATCTCCTGGTTCTTCCTGAATCAATACAGTTTAATCCGTAAAAATGACTGATTTGTAGGGCAATTCTAGCAATTTAGTGAAAGTCCTTTACAAATGCTTGTGAACCTGTAAAACAACGAAAAATAACTCAAATTAAAAAATTCCTAAGCTAAACATATAAATAAATACTTGAAAAACATACAAAATACTAGGACAAATATTCGTTCATCCGTTTTGCACTAGGAACCAGATGTATATGAAGATTGAGTGGTATAGAGGAAGGTAACTGAGTTGGTTCCTGAAAAAGCACTTGGAAGTCTTGCAGTATTTTTGTAACTCCTTTGTCCATAACTTCCATGTTTGAGTCTTGTTCCTGATCTTCAATCTTTTAAGTGATAATAAGAGACAATGCCCTCATAGTTTTCTAGTTTCTTTAGTTAAGTGTGAAGTAATAGGGCAGTGTGTAAGTATGATTCACCTTGGAGATGTACTTGCTGCCCTTGCCATGAGAAGTCCATGGTCAGATCCTTATAGTTAGTAGGAACTAGTCCCAGTCTTTCTAACCACTGTGTTTCTAGGACAATATCTACCTCTTGAATAGGAATGACAAACAGGATTATCACAAACTGAAGCTATTGAAGTGTGATAGGAATTGAGTAGCAGATTTTATCACAGCAGAGATAATCTCCATTTCCCACATCAACTTTGAACAGTTTAAAGGACATAGGTAGGCATAGTCTTGTAAAAACTTCTTTTTGTATGAAATTGTGGGTACTCCCACTATCAACCAGGACTTGCAATGTAAAATTGCCATGACAACCACTTATCCTAAGAGTTTTAGGACTCATTTTACTAGCTAGAGTATTCATGCCTATTTTAGAAAATAACATAGTCTTTCTCTTCTAAGTGGTGTACAAAAATTAAATATTGATGCAAAATAGTTCCTCAATCCTCTTCTTGGTCTCCTGAGTATCAAGAATTTATTTATTCATTTATGGCCATAGTGATATTTTTCATCACAACTATAACAAAACCTTTCTCCTTTCTAGCATCGAACTCAGCAGGACTTAGTTTTCTAATGGTGACAGGTTACGTTTGAGAGGTAGGAACAAGTTTTATAGGATTAGGCTTAACAATGTTTGATTATAAAGGAAATTGTTTAGGTTCCAAGAAAGAAGGGTTCTTGAAGTTGCTTTGGGAGTTGCTGGCAACTAGAGTAGAAGACCATTGTGGATTAAAGGTGTTTATGATCTCAGCATACTTGTCTTCTTGCAATCTGGAAATAGAAATGGCTTATACTATAGATGATGGTTGAGCTAACAATAGTTCCCTCTTCAATTCTAGTTTGACACCTGAGATGAATAAGCTAATTAAAAATGACTCAGATAAGCCTTGTACCTTGGTAGAAAATGATTCGATCTAAGTTTGGTGTTCAGTAAAAGATGTTGTTTGTTAAAGTTTTTCCAAAGCACCATTTGGATCTTCATAAGTGGAAGATCCAAACCATAACATCAGTACCTCAAGAAAATTTGGTAAAGATTGAATTAAACCTTCTTTATACATCCATTGATACCAGGCTAAACTTGGTCATTCCATGTGAAAGGAAGGGATAGTGACTCTTTAATCAAAAGAAGTATTATGATACTTAAAGAACTGTTTAGCTTTAAACGCCCATCCTTGTATATCTAATCCATCAAATCTTGGGAACTCCAATCTAAATTGTCTAAATGGAAAAGTAAAATGTCCATTCTCATGAAATTGAGTTTACATTACCCTTTTTTGGTTCATCCGAGTTGGAAGATGGTTTTGGTCCTATGACTGATTTATTTTCTAGAGATTGTCCATCGTGTACTACACTGATATTATGAATGTCTTCAAGTTTCGGTTGATTTTAGCTATTTGCTATTCTGTAGTCTTCTTGAACTTAAAGAGATCTTGATACTGAGATGTCTGAAAACCTTGTAAGGTCTTGATGTTGTCATCAGTCTTGTAGATTTTGGTTGTTTTCCTCCAATCTATGTTGCAGGTTCTTGACATGTTCATCTAGCCTGTTGATCCTTGTTCCTTCTGCCATCTTTGGTGTTGAATTTTGGAAGTAATGAGAAGTGATAAGTGTCAAGAAATTTAAGAAGGTAATAAGAAGATAAGAAAGAATAGGGAAATGAAGGTTATTGATCCAAATTTGAGCTTGGGATTCAAGAAAGGGATGCAATGAAAGCACCAATGTTAGGAACAGTTTTATAGAGAATCAATGAAAATGGTCACTATTTCGAGTACGTGACTAACTGTTAAGATATTCTTGCTAGAATTACTTTGAAAACTTCTTCTATATCTTCTCTTTATGATCATACAAGTATTTTTACTAGTTACAATTCTAAATAGCAAATAATTACAACTAACATCTTCGTTAACAATAACTAACAACTTTAACTAATGTATAACTAACTTATAACTAACTCCCAGCTGTCTAACCCGCCTTGTAACCTTCTGCAGTTAATACCAATCTGGTTTCCTTTTTATTCTAGTGCTTCTCCTAAGTCCCAGCCTTAACTTTTGTTAGTTTCTCCTTCTCTTCCCTTTGATTTTTTAGTTCCATGTCACCACCTTCTTTTTGAGCTGTATCAGAATTCTATCCAACCTGTGAAACCTACCTCATAGGAAGAAAGAGTCACAGGTGTATTAGGAGGTTACTCCTACTTTATTACCTTTATCGATGATTACTCAAGGTATGGGTATGTGAACTTAGTGAAGTACAAGTCTGAATGATTCAAAAAGTTTAATGAATTCAAAGTTGATAAGAAAATTGAGAAATGTATCAAAATTTTTGATCTGATTGAAGAGGAAAATACTTGTTTAATGTTTTTCTCGATTATCCCAAAGAGAATGAAATTCTCTCTTAGTGAACTCCTCTTGGAATCTCACCCTTTGAGATATGGTATGATTCGTGATGAGTTGCACTAATCTTCCTATATCCTTTTGGGGATATTTTGTCCTAACTATCGCATACTTATTGAAAAAAGGTTCCCTCAAAGGCAGTACCCAAAACGCCATTTAAGATATTAAAAAGGGGGAAAACCTAATCTTAAACATGTTAAGATTTGGGGTTGTCCCACCTATGTAAATAAGTTACTTACAAACAAGTTGGGAACTAGGTCTGACAAATGTAGGTTTGTGGGATATCAAAAAAAAACTTTAGGATATTATTTCTATCATCCTCACCATTTTCATAAGTGAAGATGATTGAATCAATGATCCTTCACATGATAGTTTCTTAGACTCTTTGGTTTCCTACCTCATTATATCATATATTTAATAGGACATCATAAATATCCAATAATCTAAGCTCCACATGTCTGCAGCAAACCTAACTTATAATAGTAGATCTCATATATCCCTATAATAGTGGCAAGCCACGATAAAACATTCATAATACCTTTTCGTTATAACTTAATAGGCATTACTTTCATGAGGGGGTTTAATTGGTCATTAATCTCATCATTAATTGAACATACATATCATATATCATATAATATTAAATAAAGTATGACTCTGGATGATTATTGAATTTTGTGTATGATTCACTTGAGCCACTAAGTGAAACATTGGTCTTAATTTAGTGTTATATAATATCTTTATCAATTTTCACACAATGGGCCTTGCAATCTTCAAGTGGACCTCCACTACTTCCTTGTGCACTAGATCATCCTCTAGCTTTGCAAGAAAATTTCTTATCTTCTCCAACCAAATTATTCTAACTAATTACATTTCATAATCAATAAGAAATCTTTATTCAAAATCAAGGGAGTTATAATAAGAGTGAGATAGAATTTTACAACCAGAGATAAGAGAGAGGTGAGGTATGCAAACCCCATTTAAAATCATATATCTCAAATATAGAGAATAAATATTACAACCCATAAAAATTACAACCATAAATTTAGTCACATTGAATAATGACCAATCACGTAGCTCAATTATTTGGTCTTAAGTCCATAATCACTCATCCTTGAACATACACACAATCATATTGCATATATAAATTTAAATGTAATTTATTCAAGTTATGGCTTTAATTCTATGATTTCTTGTCCTAATCTAATTAGAATTTCTAAGACTTTTTTAATCCTATTCTAAATAGGGTTTCAATTTCTTATTCACTAGAATTCATAATTCTAATGTAATAAGCATTTTGGTGTTCTAATTCCAAATCAAACTCCAAATTCATAAAACTTTTGATTTTAAAATTAAGGACAATTATTAAATAATTAAATAAATTTAATTTAAACTTTTTAAGAAAAAAGTAAAATAACTTATTTCAATTAAAATAATGTTTTAACTTTGAAAAACTAGAAACAATTTCAAAAACTTTTGAAAAACCCATAAAACTATTTTTTTTTGTATGCTGTAGTCAACTACACCCTAGTTGTATTTGATTACATGAAGGTTCTGCTCGAAAAATCCCATCAGGTCTTATGGGTGTAGTCGACTACACCCCCATTGTAATCGACTACCACTTGATGTTGTAGAAAATTTTACGTGATTTCTTGCGTTTTTGCTTCCCAAACTTGATCTAATTTGATCTAAAATCATATTTTAATAATTTGAATTGAATCTAATCAATCCTTAATGATTTTATATTGTTTATTAAACAATCTACAACATCTTTATCATCATCGCATGATAATAGTCAATTCTAGAACTCTTTCTTGAATTTCTTGACCTTGGGTTTCATAAACCCTAATATAACTTTTAGATTATTAATTTGAAATATTTAGAACTATACAAATCTTCTATAGCCATAACAATAAATTACCTTGTTCTACATAAATCATAAGGATGACTATGATAGTATTTAAAGAAAATCGATGTAGAAAACACAACGAATTTTTTTTTTATATTTATTCCTATATACCCTAATCACCTTATGATTTGTATAGAACATTTCACAATTAATAATATTCAGGATTTAGAATTGTTACCTTTGATTGTGTTTTTGACTCCTTGAATTTGTTGTAGTTGAATTCTCCACCATGCTTGAATCCAAATTTATTGCATTCTTGAATTCACAAAAACCACAAAATTATGTGGTCTCCAAGGTTGATCCACACATAGTAAATCCCAAATTAGGATTTCTCTCTCAATTAGATCTCTTTTTTGGGAAGAAGAAAAACTAAAACCCTAAGAGAAACTTGTGTGTGGATTTTGGGCTAGCAAAAGTACAACAATAAACTATTTAATGTTAGTGTTAGGTACGATTAACCATTAATTGCAAACTAAACTCCTATAGTTATTTTATAATTACAGATTGCCACTTTTGTGTGTGACCCCTTAAGTTCAAATTAATCTGATTGTAAGCCATAACTTTTATGTAATTGAAATTAAAACCCTTTCCAATTAGTTAGAACACATTCTAATTTATTTTGAATCAAAACCCCTTTTGATTATCCCTTTTGTAAGAATAGTTTAATTATCTATTAAATTAATTCTTAGGGCTTCTACAATCATGATTCATACCTAATAGCATATCATGACTATCCAAATAGTGTGTATTTGGTTGTGAAACCTTGAACCTTTATAATATCAGTTACTGTAAAATTCAATCCTTCCATAGTGCAATGTTTGGATTAAGTTGATTAGGGTATGAAATTACTGTCAAACCCTTAGCATTAATTCTATGTGTCTAAGTCTCAAGAATATAATTATAATGGTGAAATAAGAAACACCTTTCTAAGTCTCACCCTGCCTTAGCCAAGGAACTTCCCGAATTATATCTTAGTAGATCACATAGGACATTCTCTACTTTTATTTAGAAGTGGAAGATGCCTTATTGTACCCTCATATACCTCTATGTGAAACCCATTATACCCAATTACTACTAATTAATGATCCATGAATAGACCCATATAAATAGCATCAAAGTATAATAAGTCACATACAAGATAACCATGGTGCCCTAGGTCTAAGGATCACATGCACAATTGTAACGTAAGCACCACCTATTGATAGAGAAGTAAAATTCCATGTAGGTGTTCTTAAGTCGAGTCATGTTCAATGAACTCATTCTCAAATGAGCACTCACATACTTGTTTTAGTGTCTATCATACAAGCGACATTGAGATCAATCGTACTTTCTACTGAGATAACATAGTATGTACCAGTCTAACTGGATTACTAATGTCCAATTAATATCTTACAACCAGGAACATTTAAGAGAAAAGCTTTCGAGAAGACTAGGTCTCAAAATTATGATCTTATCATAATCATATCTCCATTGCTTTTACTTTATGGACTTAATCATGACGATGTAATTAAACAAATATTATTGATATATAAACATGCAATTAATTATGATAACAATTTGAATAAGATTGTTTTACAGATAATATCCATAGACATCAAATGTCACTGTCTTATAGGTCATACTACTAACAAAGGTTTATATTTTAATGGAGGAGGAAGCAAAAATTCAAAATTTTCTTGCTTGGTTGCTAAAATTTGTGTGTAGGATCAAAAGATCTAGAAAAGATCCTTTTTAGGGATGCTAAAAGAAATATTTATATGGTTTAGGAATTTATATTAGGGTTATGATTAAGCTTTGGATGTTTTAAGAGAATAGGCAAGTGTTTAATGACTTTTCAAATTCAATTCTTGCACTAATTAGGAAAATAGGCAAATTTTGGACCTTAAATTGGAACATGTCATTCTCACTAATACACATGAGTTTGGAGGTATTCTTGGACTTTATGGAAATCCTAAAAAGTCTTATTTTAAGTGCATTGGTGGAATAGGGAAATTCATCACGAATTTTAAATAGGACACCAGACATTAAAAATGGTCAGTTTTGACACTATTTTGGTAAATAATTAAGTTATCACTCATCTCTTATCAGATCAAGACCCATAACATATAGTTGGAAAGATAATTAAAGTTATATTGATTTTAAGAATAGAATGTTCTCAAGTGTTTGATATAGAAAGTTATTAAGCTTGAAAGTCAAATTCTTAAAATAGTGAAAACGGGTCTTTTTGCAAGGTCATCTTTGTGGCTTAGGGATTATCCTATTCTCTTGTATTAGCCAGCCCTTGACATGGTAAGTAATTGAACTCAACTATGAATGAACCTCAATCTCATGTGACAACTCATCACCTTTGTTGATTTCATAGAGTTTCAAGAAGAAGAATTATCGTTTATCAAATGGTACAAAATTTGGTGTCTACAGCCATAACAATAAAACTACTATGTTTCATACAAATCATAAGGATAACTCCGATGCCACTTGAAGGAAATTGATGCAGCAAATGCAGCAAAAATTTATTTATTTTATTGATTCCTATAAACCCTAATCACTTTATAATTTACACGGAATATATATTGAACATACATGGATAGAACTATTATCTTGTTGAATCGATGTGTTCTTGTTTTTCCTTTCGCAATTCCAAGAGTATTTTTGAATTCAACTTCGTGTTATTGAATCCACAACAATCACAAAACTGTGTGATCTCTATGGTTGATCCACATATGGTGAATATTGAATAATGTGCTAGCAAATATCTGCACACTAATAAACTATTTATAATGTTGGGGTTAGTTACAATTAAACATTAATTACAAAGAAACCCCTATAGTATTTCCTAATTATACATTTTCTTTTCGTGTGTAACCCTTTATGTTCAAACTAATCTGATTGTAAGTTATAACTTTTATATAATTGCAATTAAAACCATTTTCAATTAATTAGAACTCCTCCTAATATATTTTGAATCAAAAACCCCTTTTTGATTCTCCTTTTAATGAGCATTAATTAATTGTCCATACATTACTTCTCAAGGCTTCTAGAATCATGAGTGACACCTAGCAACATATCATAACTACCTAGACAGTGTGAATTTGGCTGTAAACTTTGAACCTTTATGTTATCAGTTACAATGCGATTCAATCCTTCCATCATGTAATGTCCCAATTAAGCTAATTAGGGTATGAAATACTATCAAACCATTAGTATTAATTATATGTGTCTAGATCTCAAGACTATAACTCTAATGGTGAAATTAGTAACTCCTTTCTAATTCTCACCCTACATTGGTCAAGGAACTTACTGAGTTATATTTTAGTAGATAAAATATGACAGTCTCTCTTTACTTAAGAGTGGTGGATCCTTTATTGTACACTCACATATCTCCATATGAAATCCACTAGACCCAATACTACTTGTTAATGATCCATGAAAAGAACTATATTAAATAGTAATTAAAGCATAATGAGTCCCATACAATACAAGCATGGTATATCAAGTATAAGGGTCACTTGCACAACCATAACTTAAGAACTACCTATTGACAAGCAATTAAAACTCCATGTAGGTGTTCTTAACTCGAGTCATGTTCAGTGAACTAATTTTTCAATGAGCACCCATATAATTGTTTTAGTGTCCCATACATAAGTGACATTAAGATCGATCAACCTCCCAATTGAGCAAACATAGCATGTACTAGTCTAACCAGATTATTAAGGTCCAATTAGTATCCTATGACTAGGAACATCTAAGAATAAAGCTTTTGAGAAGAATAGGTCTCATTATTATGATCATGTCATAGTCTTATCTCCATTTCTCTTATTTTAAGGACTTAATCATGATAAATAAAAATTGACCTTAATATAATGATACCAATATGAATAAGATTGTTATATAAATAATATAATTAACATAAAGTATTATTGGCTTGTAGGGCATACTACTAACACTTTTGCATAATGAATTGCTAGTTGACAACACTACTAGCCATGCTCTTTTATCTTTTATAGATGGATTTTTTGGGTATAATCAGATTTAGATGGCATTAGAGGACAGAGAGAATATTACCTTTATCACTTAGTGGAGAACATTCTGTTATAGAGTAATGTCATTTGGGTTAAAGAATGAAGTTGCAACTTATTTGAAAATGGCAACAACTTTGCTCCACGAACTCATACACAAAGAGGTAGAGGTATATATCGATGATATGATGGTGAAATCAAAGGAGAGAGTGACTCACTTTCAAGAACTCTGCAAGTTCTTTTAGCGCATCTAGAAGTACAAGATAAGGTTGAATCCACATAAATTTATTTTTGGTGAAACTGTTGGCAAGGTACTAGGCTTTGTAGTCAGTTAGAGAGGAATAGAAGTTGATCCAGTCAAAATCAAGGCTACCGTTAAAATGCCTACTCCAAAAACTATGAAAGAAGTTCGGGTTTTTCTAGGTAGAATTTATATATCAATTGATTTATCACTAAGCTCACAATGGTCTATGAACCTATTTTCAAGTTGCTTAAGCAATTATCCAAGATTAAATGGATACCACATTTTTAAGAATCCTTTGATAAAATCAAGAAGTATCTTGCCAGTCCTCCCATTTTAGTTCCACAAACGCAAGGGGCACCCCTGTTACTATACCTAATTATTACTAACACCACAATGGGTTGTATGTTGGCCCAAAAAGATAAAGATAAGAAAGAGAAGAGAATTTACTATCTCAACAAGAAGATGCTAGAGTGTGAGGATAGGTATTCAAATATTGAGAAAGCTTGTCTAGCTTTAGTTTGGGCCACAAAGAAATTGAAGCACTACGTGGTAGTGTATCAGGTATTGGTAATTTCTCGAATGGATCCGTTGAAGTACTTATTTGAAAAGTTAGCCTTGATTGGAAGAATGTCTCATTGACTCATTCTGCTATCAAAATTTGATCTTTAGTATGTCAATCGAAAGTCCATTAAAGGTAATGCGATCACCAGGCACTTTACTGAACACCCTAGAAAAGATGGGAAATACTTATTATATGTATTTCTAGATGAATAATTGATGATGGAAGACATTGAGAAAGGTTGGAAAATATACTTTGATGGAGCATCTAATCATAATGGATATGGAATAGGTGTCGTAATTATATCTTTCAGTTAGTTCTACACTCCCTTGTCAGTCAAGTTGAACTTCCCAGCAACAAACAATGTCACCAAGTACTAGACCTATGCCACTAGACTATAAACTTTATTAGCCATGGATGTGAAAAAAGTAGAGGTCTTTGGAGACTCTAGTCTAGTCATTCTACAAGAATAAAAGAAATTGAAGATCAAGGGAGAAAATTTGAAGCCTTATTAAGAGTACATAGAAGAGTTAGTTAGAGAGTTCGACATCATCACATTTACTTATCTTCCTAGAGCACATAATCAGTTCGTCGATGACTTGGCAGCCTTAGCTTCACTAGTAGACATGCCAAATGGTGTGCAATTTAGACTCTTGGCCATTGGAAAGCATGAAGAGCCAATTTACTACCACAAGATTGAGATAGAAGCAAGAGAATATGATGGGTTACCATGGTTCATAGACATCAAGAGGTTTATTGAGAATAGGGGGTACCTTAAGGGAGATAATATGAATGATTAAAGAGCAATTAGAATAGTAGCATCACATTATTTGCTTAACAGAGGTCTATTGTATGAAAAAAGCTACGATTGTATACAATTTATGTATGTTGATGAAGATTCAACTGCAAGATTGATTCAAGAGATACACAGTAGAGAGTGTGGTCCCCACAAAAATGAGCACATGCTCCCTAAGAAGTTTCTAAAGTTAGGTTATTACTAGATTACCATAGAAACAAATTGTGTCAACATTGGTAGTTTTAAATTACTCGCAAGCGCACGAGTCGTTTGCAATATAGTGTCTGCAAGTGAGAGGTCGAATCCACAGAAAATTGTGTCATGAAAATAGATTTTTATCTAAAGTAAACCTATATTAACCTAGTTCCAAATTTCGAGCTGTGTCATGCAAAAAATATAAATTTAAACTAAATTGATTAAAACAAATGATAAAAGTACTAAGGTTTCTGAATCCACCCCACCAAATTAAAACATATATTTTCACGATTTTGTTCATACAACCGACAAGCAATTACATCCTATGCATGTTCTATATAAAAGTAATTTTATCAAATAATTCCATGAATCCATTGATATACAAATCACAACAAATACCCTAATTAAATCAAATCATCCAATGTATCCGTTTACTTTAGAATCACAATGGATATCCGATTTACTTTGAATGATTCACTATATCCTTCAGATGAAACACATCGACTATCCAATTTGAATAATTTATAAACAAAATAATCAATCATAAGAATTTACTCAAACAATTGAATTGAAATAGAACATCAGTACAAAAAAATATCGGAAATGTATGGATATATCTGAAAATATAATGCTAATCAATGGTGAGGCTTCATCTTCAACCTTAGATGAAGGTTTTAGCCTCTCACGATTATGAAAATAAATTTCACAAATAAAGTGCTAAACATTAAACTTTAAAATAAGAAAGAAATAAATTAAAGCTGAAAATATATTGAGAGAGAAATTTCACTTGCAGCTCTTCTCTTTGTTTTTTTTTTGTTTTTGCTGTGCGGTGCGCTCCTCCTTTCTTTCAATCTGTGTTTACAGGTTTATTTATAGGGTTTAAGTAACCCTAGAAGCATTTAGAAACACTAAAAGTTGGGAATGAAAACCCTAAGCCTATTTCCAAAATAGGACCAGCCGTCATACTGCGCGAGTGCGCTCTATCGCAGCATGGTGTGCTCGATCCTACTTCTTGCACAAGTGCACTCGATCTTGGGCTTGGGCGCTTAAGTGCTGTTGCGCTCGATCGCAGGTCCCCTGTGCTCGATCGCAGTAGCAGATTCTAGCTTTTCCCTATTTTGCTCTTTAAGCCGGATAATTCCATAATGCTCCAAAAACCTAGAAAAACATAGTAAACACAGAAAGGAGATAAAATAGGATGAAATAACACAAACTAAGAGCTTAACAAATATAAATTAAGGGGCTTAAATATGAATATTTAAGCACTTATCACACCCCCAAACTTATGTATTGCTAGTCCCTTAGCAATATGAAACTAAAAACTAAATGAAAAACAAAGAACACAAATATAAATCCATCTTTCATGGTATCCAAAAATTTAAGTCTCACACAAAACCATGATATTCATTCATGAGCAAGCTTAAAAAGTTAAACCCATCTTCGCAATGAATAGAAAATTTAAAATCTAATTACTTACAAAAGGCCAGCTAAGGTATCACAAGCTCAAATCAGTGTAAAGTGAACTAGAACATAAATATGAAGCTTCCAAATAATTCCAATGTGCAATGTCTCCATGTCTCAAGATTCCCAGAATTTCCCATCAGAATGAACAATCAATGGCATATTTTTATTTTCTTATTTCTTTTATTGTGAGGCTCTCCCATGTTTAGTTCCTTTAAGCTTTCTTATTGACCTGTGAAGCGAGTGTTGAGTCAATAACTCCCAAACCAGATGGTTTTAGGGCTTTAGGTGTAAAGACACCCCTAAGGACTTACTAACTTGAGTAAAAAAGGCTACGAAACTAAACTAGCTTTAATGCAACCAATCAAAATTCTCACCTTTTGACGTGAACACTCAATGATGAGCATTTTTCTCTTTTTGTGCAATTTTTTTTTATGACAAAGTGTCCATCCAACAAGTCATCCAGAATCAGCTAAGCCATGGAAACATACATATATAAAACATATGTCATACCTCACACAATTATGTGCTAATGTGCTCGTGTCAAATTCGATCAAACATGTGAATTCTCAAATGCCTAAAGTAAGTAACTAAACTTTAAAACTCTATCATCAGATCATATGTTCAAGATTTTAAGCTTTCCAATGAAATCAAATCATAATATTTGTTCAGATCACCCAAAATTTCAAAACAACATGAGCATGCATTTATCTTCTCTTTAAAACGAAGAAAAAAAAACAATAATAAACTGGGACAAAGTGTGTGTAATGTGTCACCCATGCTGATTACGCCCAAAGTATAATGCGATAGTTGTAGCACGGCTTTGGGGGTGTCGATTCCACAGGGAGACAAACTAACTACAAGAGAAAGTGCAAACCTTAAAACGAACGATAAAAGTTAAACTAGAAAATCTAAGTTTGAAGTAGTGTGAAATAATTGTGTAAATATAATAGAACAACAAGGGTCCGGGAATCCTCCCTAGGTTCATTGCCATATTCTATTCTTGATTCAGTTGTTTTTATCTTGATTGCAAGTTTCACATCCCAAACAAGCAATTGACAAATATTCAATTAAAGCACATATATAAACCCTAATGTAATTGATATGAATTGCTCTTTCGAATTAAGCACACATGACCTGTCCTATAGGTTTATCAAGAAATGACAATATATCTTTAATGACAATATCACAGTAATGGACAAACCTAAAAGAGAAGTCTACCGGACTCAATCACATCCAAACAGATTGACATAAGAAGAGCATGACTAGACTTATATCTAGGAGAAGCATGCAATCACCGGATTAAGAAGAAATCTTCTAATTAGATTAAAGAATAAATCATAACAATGTTTAATGATAATAAATCCAAACTACAATGAATCAAGACTAGAAAATAAGAACAACTACACCTAGGGATTCATCCTTTCGCCTTGCTTTGAGATTAGTTAGCCATGGGGGAGAGTGTGACAGCCTTCATGATGTTTTCCCCTGCCTCCGGCCTCTAATCGATCTCCTTTTACAAACCTTAAGTGGTCTATTTATAATACACAAGGTCCAAGGCTTTTTTAGGGTTTAAAAAGTCATTAAAATCCTAATTAGGTCAAAGCTCGGAGAAGAAAAGCGTGTGCGCACTGCGGTGCTGCTGTATGGACGCTGCGGTGCTAGGCATAATTTGGCTGGGCGAGCTTCTGGGCACCGCAGTGCTGGGCGCGGTGCTGCTGGTGCTGTTCTGGAGGCCTGACCTTTGTCTACTAAAACTGCCATAACTTTCTCTAGGAAAATCATTTTGACGAGCCGTAAAATTCTCCAGAAAATAGACTTCTAGATCTTTGTAAACATATATGGTGCATCTCCTGGATCTTCTTGTATCAATACAGTTTAATTTGCAAAGATGATTGATCTGTACAGGAAATTATGGCAATTTAGTGAAACTCCTTTCTAAGTGCTTGTGAACCTTCACTCCGGTGTTCATCAAGTCATTTTACTTCAAGTAATGATAGATTTTCCATCTCTTTTGAACTTAAAGTACCTGAAAATGCATCAAAATAAGTTAGTGGTCCAATAATATTACTTAAGAGTTATCAACACATAAAAATGCAATAAAGACCGAGAAGAATCATAAACATCGTTGAGATGCATTTTATGGCTCTTATAGCATACCCCCAAACATGAACTGAAGTACGCATTGTCCCTGAAAAATAAAGACTAAAGTAATACTGGAAAACAAAAAAAAATACTAGAAATAAATAGTAACAAGAAATACGAAAAATAATAAAAACATAAAGGGTATGCTGCGGGGTGCCTCCCATGAGCGCTAAGTTTAAAGTCTTCAGCCAGACTCTCCATAGTAGACGACAATCACTCTAAGTAACTAGGATCCTCCAACAATGTCATCTCAATCTCTGGACTCCTCAACTCCAAGAATTGTTTTAGCCTTTGTCCATTCACCTTGAAAGTGTTACCATTCTTTGGATCCTCAATCTCGATGGCCCCATGAGGAAAATTTGACCAAATAATAAATGGGCCTGTCCATCGAGATTTGAGCTTGCCTGGAAAAAGATGCAAGTGTGAATTGTAGAGAAGAACTTTTTTACAAGCTCAAAAGATCGTGTCAAAATGTTCTGGTTATGAGCCTTCTTAATTTGTGCCTTATACAACCGCGCACAATCATATGTATCGTTCTGCAACTCCTCTAATTCATTGAGTTAGAGCTTCCTTTGTGAGCCAGCCTTCGAAAGATTAAAGTTCAGCGACTTGATGGCCTAATATACTCTATGCTCTAATTCCATCGGAAGGTGACATGTTTTTTCGTACACAAGATGATATGGAGACATGCCAATTGGCGTCTTAAATTCTGTTCGATATGCCCATAGTGCATCATTCAATCGTAGAGACCAATCTTTTTTACTAGGGTTCACAATCTTCTCCAAAATGTGCTTGATCTCGCGATTAGAAATTTCTACTTGTCCACTCATCTGCGGGTGATACGGGGTGGCAACCTTATGTGTGATGAAAAACTTCTTCATCAACTGCTCAAAAAACCGGTTGCAAAAGTGCTTACCTCCATCACTTATGATTGCTCAAGGAATACCAAAACAAGCAAAGATAGTGTCCTTCAAAAATTAGACCACAAATCTGTGGCCATTGGTCTTGCATGCAATGGCCTCCACCCGTTTGGACAGATAGTCCACAGTAACCAGAATGTACAGATAGCCAAAGGAGTTTGGGAAAGGTCCTATAAACTCAACGCCCCATACGTCAAAAATCTCAACAATTAGAATGGGGTTGAGGGGCATCATATTCCTCCTAGAAATACTCCCTAGCTTTTGGTAACACTCACAAGATGCAAAGTAGGTGTGAGAGTCTCGAAAGAGGGTAGGCCAATAGAATCCACACTGCAAAATCTTCGTAGCGGTCTTCTTAGCACTGAAATGGCCTCCACAAGCATGATCATGACAAAAGGAGATGACATTAGATTGGTCATGCTCAGGAATACATCTTCTAATGATCTGATCAGGACAATAATTGAACAGGTAAGGATCATCTCAGAAAAAATGCTTTACCATGGCCAAAAACTTGGACTTATCTTGTCGCCCCCAATGTAAAGGCGTTTGACCGGTGACAAGATAGTTCACTATATCAGCAAACCATGGTGCAGGATTGTGAGCAATGTGCATCAATTTCTCATCAGGAAAGGTCTTAGAAATGGGAATGGCGGCCTCAGTGAAAACCACTATCAACCTAGACAAATGGTTCGCCACCACATTTTTGGAACCTTTCTTATCCCGAATCTCTATATCGAGCTCCTGAAGTAACAAGATCCATCAGATAAGATGAGATTTAGCATCCTTTTTGGAGAAAAGATACTTCAATGCTGCATGATCCGAGTAGATAACAAGTAGGATCTGAACTTGTCCAATGCAAAAATGACTGTTAGCAACTCCTTCTCAGTGGTAGAGTAATTGAGTTGTGAATCGTTTAGAGTTATGCTTGCATAGTAGAAGACATGTGGGAGTGTATCAACACACTACCCTAAAACAACTCCAACTGCATAATCTGATGCGTCACACATAATCTCAAAAGGTACACCCTAGTTGGGTTGCTGAATAATGGGTGTGGACGTCAGAATCTTCTTCAGATCCCCAAATGCTTTCATACAGTCCTCATCAAATACAAATAGGGAATCCTTCACCAACAACTTGCATAAGGGCCTAGCGATCTTGCTGAAATCCTAGATAAATCGCCTGAAGAATCTTGCATGGCCTAGAAAAGAACGAACTTCCTTCACCGTATGTTGGGGTGGAAGGTTAGAAATTAGGTCCACCTTCGCTTTGTCGACCTCAATCCCCTGATGAGATATGATGTGCCCTAGTACAATACCTTGCTTAACCATAAAATGAAACTTCTCCCAATTAAGCACCAAGTTCTTTTCTTTGCACCGCACTAAGACCAAAGTGAGATGGTTTAGACACTCCTCAAATGATGAACCGATCACGGAGAAGTCATCCATGAAAATCTCTAAGAAATGCTCTACCATGTCAGAGAATATGCTAACCATGCACCGTTGAAAAGTAACGGGAGCATTGCATAACCCAAAGGCATGCGACGGTAGGCGAATGTCCCAAAAGGACAGGTAAACGTCGTCTTCTCCTGATTTTTGGGGTCCACAGGGACCTGGTTATATCTAGAATAACCATCCAAGAATCAGTAGTAATCGTGCCCAGCCAAGCGCTCTACCATCTGATCAATAAATGGGAGTGGAAAATGATCCTTCCTTGTGGCAGCATTCAACTTATGGTAGTCTATACACACTCTCCATCCTGACTAAACACGAGTTGGCACCAACTCGTCATCCTTATTCTTCACTACTGTCAATCCAGCCCGCTTTGGCACGACATGAATCGGGCACACCCACTTGCTATCAGAGATTGGATAAATGATCCCTGCATCCAACAACTTTATCACTTCAGTCCTCACAACTTCTTGCATCGTTGGGTTGAGCCTTCTCTGAGGCTCCCTCGATGGCTTGGCATTCTCCTCCAAATGTATCTTGTGGATCACCACTGAGGGGTTGATCCCCTTGATATCCTAAATAGTCCAGCTGATATCTTCCTTATGCTCTCTTAAAACGTCCAAAAATTTCTCCTCTTGAGCATCAACCAAATCTGAAGCTACAATCATTAGCAAAGAATCTGTTGGACCTAGGAACTTATACTTAAGATTGTTCGGTAAAGGCTTAAGTTCCTTCTTGGGGGGCTTAGGTGCTGCGGTCTCCTCCGTCTCACTGCTCTTCCGAGTAACAGACTCCAAAATGGCATTCGTTTGCTCAAGTAACTTATCCAAATCCAAATCCTCTCCAAACTAAGCAAAGCATGCCTCCAGGGGGTCCTAAATGCTTGTTTCATCCACAGTCTCCTCAATAATCTCCTCTATTAAGCATACATTTCTCACTTCATCATATTCCAATGGTTTCTTACTGATATCAAAGATATTTAGCTCCACTGCCATATTTGTGAAGGAAATCTTAATCACCCTTGTCCTACAATTTATCAGGGCATTAGCCGTCACTAAGAATGGTCACCCTAGAATCACCGGTATTTGAATCCCCATATTCTAAACTGGCTTTGTGTCAAGCACAATAAAATCCATGGGGAAATAAAACTTATCCAGCTTTATCAAAACATCCTCAATTATTCCCCGTGGTGTCTTCACTGACCTGTCAGCCAATTGAAGCATCATGGATGTGGGCTTCAATTCTCCTAGCCCCAACTGCAAATAGATTGAGTAGGTTAGAAGATTCAAACTTTCTCTAAGATCCAAAAGGGCTCTCTCAATCCGACAGACTTCTATCATGCAAGAGATGGTAGGACACCCTAGGTTCTTATACTTGAAATGTGGAAGATAATGTGTAGTCTGCAACCATCTGGAAGCTGGAGTTTGTAGGCAACTTGTCTTATTCTTTCTAAAGTGAAGGGGTCAAAGTATCTTTTGGCTGATTTATGAAAAACTCTTGCTGTTACTATTGTCTATATGCTTGTAATTTGAGGAGAACCAAGCCACCAACTTGAAATTGCATGTTATTTTTATTCTGGTCAACTTTTTGCTTCATTCTTTATTGACCCTTGAGCAAATGAGTTTTGACTTACTGCAAGAGGTCTTCTCTGGAACCTAAGGTTTGATCAATAGCTTCAATGGGAGCAATACCTCTACTGTAAGCATATATGGTTGGTGGGAGTCTTCTATACACAAGGAGGAATGAAAGATGGTGTTGTAGCGAAACTCAACCCAGGCTAAGCAAGTGGACCACAGGTTTGGTTTATCTATAACAAAGGATCTTAAATAATGTTCTAAGCATCTGTTGACAACTTCTATTTGTCTATCAGTTTGTGGATGATAAGAAGTGCTCATCCTTAATTGAGTGCCATATAACCTAAAGAGTTCTCTCCAGAACTGATTGGTGAATAAAATATCTATATCGCCAACTATGGATTTTGGAATGCCATACAGCATGTAGACAATCCTAATGAAGACTATGGCATTGATTGTTGTGGAGTTAGGATTGAGGTGAGTAACGTGTGCAAAAAACTTGTTAAATGATAGGTGCTTAAATATTCATATATAAGCCCCTTAATTTACATTTGTTAAGCTCTTTATAATGCTTTAGTCTATTTTACTTCACTTTTGTGTTTTACACGTTGTTATAGGGTTTTGGAGAAGAAAGAAGCATTTTTAGCACTTAAAGGAAGAAAATCTGGAAATCCTGGAGCAGTTGCTGGATAAAGTGCAATGGAGCGCAACCCTCGGTGCGATCCAGCGCATCAGTGCTCGTGCGCGCACAAAGAAGGATCGAGCGCAGCATTGCGATCGATCGCACTACATGTGCGATCAAGCGCATATGTATGGGTGTGAACAGTAAAGCGGCAGAACCAGTTTTGGAAATAAAGGAGTTTTATGTTTTAGGAAAGTTTAGGGTTCCTGAGCCTTCTAGGATTATTCACCCCCTATAAATAAACCTGTAAAACACACACAAGAGACATCCCTTCTTTTTATCTTTTAATCCCCTTTTGGAGTAGATCTTCCTTTTAGGAGATCAAGCTCTGTTTTAGTTTTAGCTTTTGTTCGGGGAGGCCAGAGGCTGGACAAGCCCAAAGGAAGAGACTGTGGAGACGAATTGATGACTCTTCTCCATAATGTTTTCGGGTTTCTTCTTTCCTTTTTATCTTATTATGTGTAATTAACTTTTTGGTAAGGGCTTGGTTGAAGCCCTAATTATGTTTACTCAATAATTCAGTATTGGCACCTTTGGGATATTTATGTTGTGTTGCTTAACTTGATTAATGCCTGTGTTTATTTAAAATTCCTCATATGTATATGTCTGATCAATATGTGCATGTGGTATGGACTTGTTAGTTAGACCAATTTGGATGACCGAGTCCTGGGTTTAACATTAGTAACAAAAGATATCCACACCAGATTCTTGGGTTAATCAACATGGGAAACCGGGAGTAGATACCATGCCCTAGATCTCATGTGGTTGTCGATTTCCATAGTACTTATGCTCTCTTAAGGAACAATTCAGTAGATACCATACTGAATCCCTTAAGATAGAAAAGAGTTAGAGTAGATACCATGCCTAACTCGTTGCTTAGGGAGATCGATAGCTTAAGGAGTAGATACCATGCCCTTAGGTTGACAAACATTAGGTATTCATGACATGAGTAAAGTATTGGCATACTGCTTTGTTGTGGTAGCATGATTAGTGGTGGATATCAAGTCCCTATGCCTTTATCTTTATTATTTCAAACTCAATATTTATTTCTCTTATTTTTATTTTATTATTGCGAAACTAATTCTAAATCAAAATTTACCAATCCCTGTGGAGATGATCTTGCATTCGCACACTATACTACTAAGTTGACCTTGTGCACTTGCAAGTAAAACAAGTACGATTATTTGCTTATTTATTTAGGTAGATAATCGCACAACAAATTTTTTGCGCCGTTGCCAGGGATTGTGCTAAATTTCTATTTGGAATTATTTTTTTTTTTATTATTATTAGTCTATTTTATTTTATTTTGTTCCGTTTTATTTTTTTTTTATTTTTATCAAAAATCAGATTTATTCTTTCTTTTCGTTTTCTGTTTTTGTTCAGTTGTGCAGAGGAGGAGTTTCTGACCTCATTGTGATCGAGCGCACCCCTTGGTGCGATCGAGCGTAATCCCAGTGCGATCGAGCGCTGTTCTTGGTGCACTCGAGCACAAAAGCTCCAGAGAGTACCCGAGAAGCAGTACTGAAACTGCAACACTGAAGTTTTTCAACTAATTCAATCGAGGGAGAAGCACCAATGGTGGAAGCTAGATATGCTTGTCTAGATGCTATGGAGAGGAAGCTAGATATGCTTGTAGAAGTCATGATTGCTCGGATTTCTTCACCTAGGCCACAACCTACACCACTCCAGGTATGTGCTATTTGTAGTCGTTTTGATTACACTATTGAAATTTGCCCTTTATATTCATCTGCTGATCGAGAGCAAGCAAACTATGTGGAACCAAACAACTACAATCCATATGCAAATACCTACAATCCAAAATGGCGAAACCACCCCCACTTCTTATGGAGCAACGATCAAAATGCATGGAACCTTCAAGGTCAATGAAGAAACTTCCAATCAGCAGCCTAATCAGTTTCGGAAGCAAAGGAGAGCGACCTAGAGAGCATTGTGAGGCAACTGGCAGTTCAACAACAACAACTGATGACCTCACAAGAGCAGTTCATAGCAGAGGTAAGACAATTTTGGACTGAACAAAGCCATATAAATGCAAGGCATGAGCAAGTTATTCAAAGACTAGAAGTACAAGTGGGGCACATAGCTAAGGAGCTAAGTAAACAAAAGCAAAGTGTTGTTGAACAATTTTTTCATGACCATCACGTTGATCCATTAGAAACTGCACTTACATATAGTTTCACAAGATCAAATATAGTGCCAGAATCCGAGGATGTTACTGATGACATCATCGAAACTATGCACCTCATTGAAGCCTCTCCAAAACATCCAAGTAAGTACACCGATCCATTTGATATTTATATACCTACTAATACTACTTTTTTCCCTTTTATTGTCCAGACACCAAATTTGGAGTTGAAGCAATTGCCGAAGTACTTGACTTATGCTTATATGGGAGAGAATAAGACACTACCTGTGCTAGTTGCTGCAAATCTTAGTTTTGGGGAAGAATAAGGCTTAGTCCGGCTGAAGACATTAAACTTAGCGCTCATGGGAGGCACCCCAGACTTATTCTTTTCAGTTTAGTATTTTTCTTTTGTTTATATTTATATTTACATATCTAGTATTTATATTTTTTGTTTTTCGGAACAACATTTATTTTTCTTTGTCAGGTACTTAGTGCGTGCATCCAGTTCAAGTTTGGGGGCGTGTTACAAGCAAAGCAAGCAACCTAGTTCTCCATCTCCTTGGTCAGATCTTTCCATGCCACACACATTGGGGACAATGTGTATTTTAAGTTTGGGGGTAGTGGGAGATACTAGATACTATCACACACGCACTTGAAACACATGCACACACTAAGTCCCAGTTTTTTTTTTTTTTTTTAGGAAGATAAATGCATGTTCTTTTGGTAAACAAAAAATTTTGGTTGATTTAAAAATTTGATAACACTTCATTAGTAAGCTTAAAACCTAGAACACATAGTCTTGCAATGGGAATTTTAAAAAGTTTAGTTACCTACTTCAAGGCACCTAAGAATTCATGAGTTTGATCCAAATTTGCATGAGCACATTTAACACGCATTTGTGTGGGGTATAACATATAATTCTCTTGTATATATTTCCATAATGTAACTATAATCAGATAACTTGTTGAAAAGAACACTTTGGCATAAGAAAAATAAAGAAAAAAAATAAAGAAAAATGTTTATCATGTAAAAAGCGATCAAAAAGCTTTCCACTGAGTAACTGGGCCTCTTACCTCAGTAAGCATTGAGTGTTCACATCAAAAGGTGGGAATTTCATTTAGAAGCATTACAACCTGTTAGTTTTGTAGCCTTTTTCATTCAAGTTGGTAAGTCCTTAGGGGTGTCTTTACACCTAATGCCCTAAAACCATCTGGTTTGGGAGTCATTGGCTAAACACTCGTTACATGGGTCAAATAGAAAGCTCGATGGAACTCAACATGGCAAAGATCGTATGATGAAAGAAAAAGAAAGAAGAAGCAAGTATTATGCCATTTTTGTTCTCTTTGATAAGGAATTCGATAAAGATTTGGGTATCAAAACCCTATGCACTAAAATTATGTGGAAGCCCCATCTTATATGTGCTAATTCATCACACACAAATCAAACTTGTGATGCCTTAAGCCAACCTTAGGTAAGTAACATGAACTTTTGAAAATCCTTTTTCAATACAAAAATGTGTTTTTATTATAAGCTTACTCATGAACGGTTATCATAGTTTTATGCACAACCCAAATCTTTGAGTATCATGGAAATGAATTTATCTTTAATTTTGTTCTTCATTTTAGTTTTTTGTTTTGTATTGCTAAAGGACTAGTAATATGTAAGTTTGAGGGTGTGATAGGTTCTTAAATATTTAAGCCCCTTAATTTACATTTGTTAAGCTCTTTATTTATATGTTTTAGTCTATTTTACTTCACTTTTGTGTTTTACACGTTGTTATAGGGTTTTGGAGAAGAAAGAAGCATTTTTGGCACTTAAAGGAAAAAAATCTGGAAATCCTGGAGCAGCTGCTGGATAAAGTGTGATCGAGCGCAACCCTCGGTGCGATCGAGCGCATCAGCACTCGTGCATGCACAAAGAAGGATCGAGCGCAGTATTACGATCGAGCACACTATATGTGCGATCGAGCGCATATGTACAGGCATGAACAGTAAAGTGGCAGAACCAGATTTGGAAATAAAGGAGTTTTATGTTTTAGGAAAGTTTAGGGTTCCTGAGCCTTCTAGGATTATTCACCCCCTATAAATACACCTGCAAAACACACAAGAGACATCCCTTTTTTTATCTTTTAATCTCCTTTTGGAGTAGATCTTCCTTTTAGGGGATCAAGCTCTGTTTTAGTTTTAGCTTTTGTTCAGGGAGGCCGGAGGCTGGACGAGCCTGAAGGGAGAGATTGTGGAGACGAATTGACGACTCTTCTCCATAATGTTTTTGGGTTTCTTCTTTCCTTTTTATCTTATTATGTGTAATTAACTTTTTGGTAAGGGCTTGGTTGAAGCCCTAATTATGTTTACTCAATAATTCAGTATTGGCGCCTTTGGGATATTTATGTTGTGTTGCTTAACTTGATTAATGCTTGTGTTTATTTAAAATTCCTCATATGTATATGTCTGATCAATATGTTCATGTGGTATGGACTTGTTAGTTAGACCAATTTGGATGACCGAGTCCTGGGTCTGACATTAGTAACAAAAGATATCCACACCGGATTCTTGGGTTAATCAACATGGGAAACCGGGAGTAGATACCATGCCCTAGGTCTCATGTGGTTGTCGATTTCCATAGTACCTATGCTCTCTTAAGAAACAATTCAGTAGATACCATGTTGAATCCCTTAAGACAGAAAAGAGTTAGAGTAGATACCATGCCTAACTCGTTGCTTAGGGAGATCAATAGCTTAAGGAGTAGATACCATACCCTTAGGTTGACAAACATTAGGTATTCATGACATGAGTAAAGCATTGGCATACTGTTTTGTTGTGGTAGCATGATTAGTGGTGGATATCAAGTCCCTACGCCTTTATCTTTATTATTTCAAACTCAATATTTATTTCTCTTATTTTTATTTTGTTATTGTGAAACTAATTCTAAATCAAAATTTACCAATCCCTATGGAGATGATCTTGTATTCGCACACTATACTACTAAGTTGACCTTGTGCACTTGCAAGTAAAACAGGTACGATTATTTGTTTATTTATTTAAGTAGATAATCGCACAACATTGAGCCTATCTACTACCACATATGTAGCTGTGAAGTCATGAGAGAGAGATAGATGAGTGATGAATTCTATTGCGATGTCCACCCAAATCTTCTCAAGATTTGGTAGGGGTTGTAACAAGCCATAAGATTTGATATTGAGTGCCCTGATCTACTGATAAGTAGTACACTGAGATACAAACTGAGTAACATCCTTTTTCATACTCTTCCAATGAAAACTAACAGATAGACTTATATAAGTCCTCAAAATGCCAGTATGACCACCTGATGGAGTGGCATGGCATTCAGTAATGAAGAGGATCTTCAAACTAGAATATTTTCCCACAAAGAATTTCCCTTGACAATAAAGTATGCTATCTTTCACAGTCTAGTGTGGATGCTGTTGAGCTTCTTTAGTGTAGTGTTGTGAGTTTTAATTTACTCGCAAGCGCACGAGTCGTTTGCAATATAGCGTTGTGCAAGTGCGAGGTCGAATCCACAAGGAATTGCGTTGTGAAAATATAAATTTATCTAAACTAATCTTATCTTAACCTAGTTCCAAATTTGTAATTATATGTTGCAAAAGAAATAAAAACTAAACTAAATTGATTTAAAACTAATTAATAAAGACACTAAGGTTTCTGAATCCAGCCCGCCAAAGTTAAGCATATATCTCAATGTTCTAAAGATAGCCTATCAAAAAATTCCATGAATCCAACTTACGACAAAAAACAAAAAATATCTCAATTAAACCAAAAGCATCCAATGTATCCGCTTTTAACAAATCACAAAGAAAATCCAATTTAATCGAAAACAATTCAATGTATTCATCAGATGAAACACAAAGAATATCCAACAGAACAATTTAAACTCAATTAATCACAAGATTTTACTCAAATAATTGACAGAACATTTATACTAAAAATTTTCAGAATTGTATAAACAAATCTGAACTACTATACCAAACAACAGCAAGGCTTCATCTTCAACCTTAGTTGAAGATTCTAGCCACTCATAACTATGAAACTACAGTTCATAATAAAAGTGTTAAACATTAAACTAAATAAAAAGAAATAAATAACTTTACATGGGAGAAATTCCACTCGTTGATGGGCAATGCTTCCCCTCATGGTAGCAAAGCCTTCGGGATCCACCAAAATGCTAGCAGACGTCCACTGGTTAACACCAAAGTGGCCCAGGAATTGCACACTGAATGATGAAGTGGAGTGGGTCTTATATAGGCAAATACCACGAGTGCAATGTGTTTCCAATCTGATGTGGGATGTGGGATATAGAAATGTGTTTCCAACCGATGTGGGATGTGGGATTTAAGTCTTCACATGCCCTTCAAAACTTCTGTTCACGCTGAAATCCCGCATAGCCCGCACAGCCTGACCTTTGTCTACTAAAATGGCCATATCTTTCTGTAGAAAAATCATTTTTACGAGCCGTAAAATTCTCCAGAAAATAGACTTCTGGATCTTTCTAAGCATATATCGCTCATATCCTGGTTATTCTTGAATCAATACAGTTTAATTTTCAAAGATGATTGATCTGTACGGGCAATTCTAGCAATTTTAGTGAAACTCCTTTCCCAGTGCTTGTAAATCTGAAAAACAATGAAAACAACTCAAAGTAACAAATTCTTAAGCTAACAAATGTAAATTAAGGGGCCAAAATATGCAATATTTTTCACTCATCAAATACCCCCAAACTTACATTTTGCTAGTCCCTTAGCAAAACAAAATAAAAAGCTAAATGAACAACAAAGATTATAAAGAAAAGTTCAGTATTCATGGTATTCAAAAATTTAAGAAGCATTCAAAATCATGAGATTCATTCATGAGCAAGCTTAAATAAGTCAAACTCATCTTCACAATGAATAAGAATTTAAAACTTAATTACTTGCAAGAGGCATGGTAAGACATCACAAGCTTGAATCAGTGTAAAGTGAATTAGAATATACAGATGAGGTTTCCAAATAACTTCAATGTACAAGGTATTCAAATCTCAATATCCACAGAATTTCTCGTCGGAACGAACAGTGAAGGCATAATTTTTTTTTTTTTTAACATAAGGCTCTGCTATGGTTAGTTCCCTTAAGCTTTCTAATTGACTTATGTAACGAGTGTTGAGTCAATGACTCCCAAACCAGATGGTTTTAGGGCATTAGGTGTAAAGACACCCCTAAGGACTTACTAACTCGAGTAAAAAAGGCTACGAAATTAAACCATCCTTAATAGTACGAAGCAAAATTCCACCTTTTGACGTGAACACTCACTGCTTACTGAGGCAAGAGGTCCAGTTACTCAGCGGAAAGTTTCGCAATGATCATTATGAATAAAATTCCCACCTTTTGATGTGAACACTCACTGCTTACTGAGGCAAGAGGTCTAGTTACTCAGTGAAAAGTTTATTGATGATGATCATTATAAATATTAGTAGTATTAGTTGTTTTTTTATTATTTTTTTTATATATGCCCAAGTGTTTATCCAACAAGTCATCTGGTTTCAGTTAAGACAAGGAAACGTATACATTCAACTCACTTGTCATACCTCACACAAATATGTGCTGATGTGCTCATGTTAGATTAGATCAAACATGTGAATTCTCGAAAATGCCTAAAGTAAGTAACTAAAGTTTAAACTCTATCATCAGATCATGTGTTCAAAGTTTTAAACTCACCAATGAAATCACATCACAATTTTTCAGAACAACCAAAATTTTTAGATGAACATGAACATGCATTTATCTTTACGACAAAAAGATAACAAATTAGGACAAAGTGTGTGATGTGTCTCCCATACCCCCAAACTTAAATTACACATTGACTCCAATGTGTGACTAATATGGAAAGAGCTGACCTGAGATATGGAGAACTATCTGGACTGGTATGGCTCATAGCATACCCCCACACTTGAACTAAAGTACGCATTGTCCCTGAAAAAGAAAAAAACTGGAAAACAAAAAATACTGGAAACAAACATTAATCATAAAAAAGCGAAATAATAAATAAACAGAAAAGATAAGCTGTGGGGTGCCTCCCATGAGCCCTAAGTTTAACGTCTTCAGCCAGACCCAACATTAGTAAACATGCCCAACTAAGAACTCCACCATCTGATCAATAAATAGGAATGGAAAATGATCAGGCCTAGTGGTAGCATTCAATTTACGGTAGTCTAGACACTTTCTCCATCTTGACAGCACTCGAGTTGGAACCAACTCGTCGTCTTTATTTACTACCGTCAATTCAGCACGTTTGGGCACGACTTTAATCAGGCTCACCCCCTTGTTATCAGAGATGGGATAAATGATCCCTGCCTCTAACAGCTTAATATCTTCTGCCCTCACAACCTCTTGCATAGCAGGGTTGAGCCTTCTTTGTGGCTCCCTCGATGGCTTGGCATTTTCCTCCAACTGTATCGTGTGTATTACCAAAGAGGGGTCGATTCCCTTGACATCCTCAATAGTCTAGCCTATAGCTTCCTTATGCTCTCTTAAGACGTCCAATAATTTCTCCTCTGGAGCATCACCCAAATCTAAAGCTATAATTATAGGCAAAGAATCTGCTGGACCTAGGAACTTATACTTAAGATTGTCCGATAAAGGCTTAAGTTCCTTCTTGGGGGGTTCAGGTGTTGTGGTTTCTTCCGTCTCACTGATCTTTAGAGGAGCAGACTCCAAAGTAGCATTTTATTGCTCAAACAACTTATCTAAGACCAAATCCTCTTCAAATTGGGCAAAGCATGCCTCCAGAGGGTCTTCAATACGTGATTCATCCATAGTCTCCTCCATCTCACTGCTCTTCTAAGGATCAGACTCCAAAATGGCATTTACTTCCTCGAGTAACTTATCTAAGCCCAAGTCCTCTCCAAAGTGAGCAAAGCATGCCTCCAGGGGATCCTCAAACTCCTCTCCTTCCTTAATGATAGGTGTGGCTATAGATGGCTCAACATCTCTCTTTTCTTTGTTGCCACTTTCTTGCCCTTGTATAGGAGTTGATAAATTTCCCACCGCAAACTGTTCCTTTGGGTTAGGGTCAAGTTGACTGGGGAACTTTCTTTCCTCTCCTTCACCCATGTAACTTGCGATTTGATCAATTTGACTCTCTAGCTCGGCAATCGCTTAGGTGTTTTCTATGGTTTCACTCATCACTTCACTCATAGATTGGCTAGTCGTTTTCATGAAATCATTGAGAGCATCCTCCAATGATTGTGAAACCGACACTGGCACTTGAATGGGAGCTTGGTAAGCGGGTGATGGTGCTGGATAGGTATAACTTGGGATTGGTGGAGGAAATTCGGGAGGGTATTGATTGTGAGCATGATAAGGGGCTCCTCCCTGATTCATTAGTTGGTTCTGCTCCCATGAAGAATTAGAGTGGTTCCACCACCCTGGATTGTATGTTTCAGAGTAAGATCCATTTGATTGCCAACAACACTCATTGAAAGCATTCATTTGTTCCATGGGATACTCAGCAAAAGCTGGCATTGATCGACAATTCTGTGCTAAATGCAGAGGACTAGCACAGATGGAATAGCTATCAACATTGATTGTGTTGGCAGCATTGAGGGACGGGCCGGTCATTTTAATGAAATCCTTGTTGGCAGCATTAGTTTTTTGAATAACTAACTAGTAGAAAAATAAAATTAATTCAGACAAAAAATTTTCACAAACCAAACAACTCCCCGGCAACGGCGCCAAAAACTTGTTGTGAGTTTTAATTTACTCGCAAGCGCACGAGTCGTTTGCAATATAGCGTTGTGCAAAGTGCGAGGTCGAATCCACAGGAACCTGCGTTGTGAAAATATAAATTTATCTAAACTAATCTTATCTTAACCTAGTTCCAAATTTGTAATTATATTTTGCAAAAGAAATAAAAACTAAACTAAATTGATTTAAAACTAATTAATAAAGACTAAGGTTTCTGAATCCACCCCGCCAAAGTTAAGCATATATCTCAATGTTCTAAAGATAGCCTATCAAAAAGTTCCATGAATCCAACTTACGACAAAAAACAAAAAATATCCCAATTAAACCAAAAGCATCCAATGTATCCGCTTTTAACAAATCACAAAGGAAATCCAATTTAATCGAAAACAATTCAATGTATCCATCAGATGAAACACAAGGAATATCCAACAGAACAATTTAAACTCAATCAATCACAAGATTTTACTCAAATAATTGACAGAACATTTGTACTAAAAATTGTTAGAATTGTATAAAAAAATCTGAACTACTATGCCAAACAACGGCAAGGCTTCATCTTCAACCTTAGTTGAAGATTCTAGCCACTCATAACTATGAAACTAGAGTTAATAATAAAAGTGCTAAACGTTAAACTAAATAAAAAGAAATAAATAACTTTACATGGGAGAAATTCCACTCGTTGATGGGCGGCGCTTCCCCTCGTGGTAGCAAAGCCTTTGAGATCCACCAGAATGCTAGCAGACGTCCACCGGTTAACACCAAAGTGGCCCAGGAATGGCACACTGAATGATGAAGTGGAGTGGGTCTTATATAGGCAAATACCACAAGTGCAATGTGTTTCCAATCCGATGTGGGATGTGGGATATAGAAATGTGTTTCCAACCGATGTGGGATGTGGGATTTAAGTCTTCACATGCCCTTCAAAACTTCTGTTCACGCTGAAATCCCGCACAGCCCGACCTTTGTCTACTAAAACGACCATAACGTTCTGTAGAAAAATCATTTTTACGAGTCGTAAAATTCTCCAGAAAATAGACTTCTGGATCTTTCTAAGCATATATGGCTCATATCCTGGTTCTTCTTGAATCAACACAGTTTAATTTTCAAAGATGATTGATCTGTACGGGCAATTCTGGAAATTTTAGTGAAACTCCTTTCCCAGTGCTTGTAAACCTGAAAAACAATGAAAACAACTCAAAGTAACAAATTCCTAAGCTAACAAATGTAAATTAAGTGGCCAAAATATGCAATATTTTTCACTCATCATGTAGCCTTGTTGTAAAGCAAGGATTTTAGTGTCTTCTTGGTGCTCTTTCCAGAGGCCACCTAGGAATTTAAAAATATGCATTGAGAATGCTAAATAGGTTACCATCTCCTTCTCACTTGGTAGCCTTGATAGAGCATCTGCAACTGTGTTATTTCTTCCTGGATTGTATAGGATTTCATATAAGAATCCTAGTAATTTAGTGAGGTAGTGTTGCTGCTTAGGCATTTGAATGGTCTAGTCCATTATGTACTTAAGGCTTCTGTGGTTAGTTTTGATGAGAATTTGGCACCTAGGAGGTATTGTCTTCATTTCTTCATAGTTGTAGTAGTGGTATACAATTCTCTGTTGTAGGTAGACTATAGTTGCATTCTTGGACCCATCTTTTTGCTGATAAAGAAAATAGGATGAGGGGGTTGTAAGAGAACTACTCTAATACTACAGCCACTAGCATTTGTCTCCAAAGTGAATAGCCTAGTAAAGTCAGGCAAACTAAGAACATGAGTAGAAGTCATGTCCTGTTTAAAAAAAAAATGTTTCTTTTGTTGTAATGCTCTATTGGAAAGAATCTTTCTTTAATAGATTAGTTAATCTACTAGAAAGGGTTACATATCTCTTGACAAATTGTTGCGCGTTTATCTACCTAAATAAATAAGCAAATAACCGCACTCGTTTTACTTGCAAGTGCACAAGGTCTGTGGTGGCATAGTGTGCACGTGCGAGATCATTTTCATAGGGATAGGTGAATTTTTATCTAGACTTAGTTTCTTCAAGTTTTTAAAAGAGAAATGACAGTTTGAGTGTGAGTGAATAACAATAATGAGAACATAGGGCTACGATATCCACCACTAATTATACTTTCCCACTAACTAAGGTTTCAATGCTCTAGCTTTATCATGAATATCTAATGGTTGCCAACCCAAGGGCTTGGTCCACACCTTAGGCTATTGATCCCCCTATGCAACGAGTTAGGCATGGTGTATACTGAGTTGTTCTTTAAGAGAGCATGAGGGCTGTGGAGATTGGTAACCACACGAGACTTAGGGCTTGGTCCGCTCCCGATTTCCCATGTTGATTAATCCGAGTATCCGGATAAGATATCTCTTGTTACTAATGTCAAACCCAAGACTCGGTCATCCAAATTGGTTCGACTAACCTATCCATGCCACATGCATACGTTGATCAGGCACATACATATGAGGAATGTAAATATAAACAGGCATTAATCAAGTTAAACATTCTAACTAGGCTATAGCAAAGATAATCAATGAATATATATGTGGAAAAGCATAACTAGGGCTTCAATTGAGCCCTATAAGAGTTTAGTTACACATGCTTGTTAATCTAAACATATTCATAAAATAAAGGGGAAAGAGTAAACCCGAGAGAAGAGGCGTGAATTCTCTCCCAAAGCTTACAACTCCAAACTAAACAAAAGGTAAAAGATAGGATGTCCTCTTTGTGTGTTTTATAAGTGTATTTATAGCGGCTGAATAATCCTAGAAGGCTCATGAATTTCTAAACTTTCCTAAAACACAAAACTCTTTTATTTCCAAAACTGGTTCTGCCACTTTACTGTTCACCCCCGTACAGGTACACTCGATCGCAATTATGCGCTCGATCTAGCCTGTATGCGTGATTGCTGCTGTGCTCGATCGCCCGTGTGTGCATGTGCTATTGCGCTCGATCGCATGCCTAGTGCGCTCGATCGCACTCCAAGCAGCAGTTGCTCCAGGATTTCCAGTTTTCTTCCTTTTAAGCTTCAAAATGCTTCTTTCTTCTCCAAAACCCTATAAAAGCATGTAAAACATAGAAATGAAGTAAAATGAACTAAATTAACATAAAATATGACTTAACAAATGTAAATGAAGGGCCTTAAATATGAATATTTAAGCAGTTATCACACCCCCAAACTTACATATTGCTAGTCCCTTAGCAAAACAAAACTGAAAACTAAAATCAAAGATAAATTCATTTCCATGATACTTAGAAATTTGGGTTGTGCATAAAACCATGATAACCGTTCATGAGTAAGCTTATAATAAAAACACATTTTTGGATTGCAAAAGGACTTTCAAAAGCTTTATGTTACTTTCCTAAAGTTGGCTGAAGGCATCGCAAGTTTGATTTGTGTGTGATGAATTAGCACATATAAGATGGGATTTTCACATAATTTTAGTGGTTGGTGTTTCGGTGTCCAAACTTTTATCAAATTTCTTATCAAAGAGAACAAAATGGCATAATACTTGCTTTTTTTTTCTTTTCATTTTATCATGCGATCTTTGCCATGTTGAGTTCCATCTAGCTTTCTATTTGACCTTTGTAACGAGCGTTTGGCCAATGACTCCCAAACCAAATGGTTTTAGGGCATTAGGTGTAAAGACACCCCTAAGGACTTACTAGCTCGAGTAAAAAAGGCTACGGAAATTAACAGATTTTTAATGCTTCTTAATGAAACTCCCACCTTTTGACGTGAGCACTCAATGCTTACTGAGGCAAGAGGCCCAGTTACTCAGTGGAAAGTTGATTTTTGGAAGCTTTTTTATTTTCTTTTTGCATTATGGATATATTTTTTTATTTTTCTTATGCCAAAGGGTTCTTTTCAACAAGTTATCCGACTACAGTTTAGGTAATGGAACATATACAAAAGAATTATATGTCATACCTCACACAAATGCGTGCTAAATGTGCTCGTGCAATTTTAAAGCAAACTTGTGAATTCTTAAGTGCCTTGAGGTAGTTACCTCAACTTTGTAAAATTCCTAAAATAATACTATGTGTTCTAGTTTGTAAGCTTACTAATGAAATGTTATCAAATTTTTAAATCAACCAAAATTTTTGTTTATCAAAAGAACATGCTTTTATCTTCCTAAAAAAAAAAACTGGGAGTTAGTGTGTGCATGTATTTCAAGTGTGTGTCTGATAGTATCTAGTATCTCCCACTACCCCCAAACTTAAAATATATATTGTCCCTAATGCGTGTGTGGTATGGAAAGATCTGACGTGGGAGATAGAGAACTTGATTGTTTGCTTGCTTGTCTACGCCCCCAAACTTGCACGCACTGAGTACCTAACAAAGAAAAAATAAATGTTATGCCAGAAAACAAAATATAAAAAATAGACATGTAAATATAACTATAACTAAAAGAAAAGTACTAAAATGGAAAGGATATGTCTGGGGTGCCTTCCATGAGCGCTAAGTTTAACGTCTTCAGCCAGACGGAGTATCCTCTCTCTACTGATCATCATGTGGTGCAGACTGTTTGCTTAGGTAGTGGAGTTTAGCTTCTAGAGTAAATGAGCTCGATCGCACTGCATAGGTGCACTCGATCGCAATGCATCAAGTAGTGATGTTATGTGCAACAGAAACTGGGAATTCAAGTGGGTTAGGTGTCTGTGGATCAGCTATATATTGGACAGTTTGAAGTGTCAAATCCTCGTCCCGAGGAGGTATGGTGAGATCAAGGTATGGTTTGACTCGGTGTCCATTGACTGTAAATGTCTAATTGCTATTCGAGTCATGAATCTCCAAGGCTCCATGAGGAAAGACCTTGGTGAACACATACGGACTAGCCCAACGGGATTTTAGTTTGCCTGGGAATAGCCTTAATCTTGAATTGTAGAGTAGCACCCTTTGTCCTATGTGAAACTCTTTATACACTAGTTGCTTGTCATGATAAGCTTTTGTCCGTTCTTTGTAGAGCTTGGCATTTTCATAGGCGTCATATCTTAGTTCCTTTAGCTCATTTAAATGCAGCTTCCTCTTATCTCCCGCTTGTTTAATATCGAAATTGAATTTCTTTATGGCCCAATATGCTCGATGCTCTAATTCTACCAGAAGATGGCATGCTTTCCCAAAGACTAGGCGGTATGGAGACATTCCAAATGGAGTTTATAAGCAGTCCGATATGCTCATAGAGCATCATTTAGGCGCAAAGACCAATCCTTCCGATTAGGCTGCACAGTCCTCTCTAGGATTCCTTTGATTTCTCGATTACTTATCTCCACTTGGCCACTGGTTTGAGAATGATAGGGGGTGCCGACTTTATGAGTGATCCCATATTTTCGGAGTATTTCGAAAAAAGAGCGATGATGAAAGTGGCTGCCCCCATCACTGATGATTGCTCTTGGAGTCCCAAACCTGGTAAAGATGTTAGCCCGCAGAAACTTGACAACTACTTTGTGATCATTAGTCTTTGAGGGGACAGCCTCGACCCATTTGGACACATAATCCACACCCACTAGAATATATAAATACCCAAAGGAGTTAGGAAATGGACCCATGAAATCAATGCCCCATACATCGAAAAGTTCTACTATATGGATATTTTGGAGGGGCATTTGATTTCGGGAAGAGATGTTACTTGTCCGTTGGCATCTATCACATGAGTTGGAAAAGGAGAAAGCATCTCTAAACAAGTTCGGCCAATAAAAACCATATTGTAATACTTTAAGAGCTATTCACTTAGCCCTAAAATGTCCTCCACAAGCCAACTGATGGCAGTGTTGTAATGGGCTCAAGTGCTCCTATTCTAAGACACATCATCTAATGATTTGATCAGGGCATAATTTGAAAAGGTAAGGATCATCCCAATGGTAGTGTCTACATAGGGATATTAGCCGCTTCTTTTCTTGCGTGGTCATACTTGGGGGAAAAACCTTAATAGTTAGATAATTGACAATATCAGCATACCATGAAAGTTTTACCTCTAGTGTGAATAGTTGCTCATCAGGGAAGTTCTCATTTAAAGGTAGTTCATTGTCATCATTCTCATAGGGTAACCTTGATAAATGATCTGCAACCACATTCTCACTGCCTTTCTTGTCTTTGATCTCTAAATCAAATTCTTATAATAGGAGCACCCATCTGATTAGCCTAGGCTTTGCATCTTTCTTAGAAAACAGATATCTCAAAGCAGCATGGTCAGTGAATACAATAACTTTAGAACCAATAAGATATTATCTAAACTTCTCTAAAGCAAAAATAACAGCTAACAATTCTTTTTCAATAGTAGAATAGTTAAGTTGAGCATCATTTAAAGTTCTAGAAGCATAGTAAATAGCATGAGGTACCTTATTGACTCTTTGACCTAAGACAACTCCCAAGGTGAAGTCACTGGCATTGCACATCAATTCAAATGGAAGATTCTAATCTAGTGCCATCATTATTGGAGCAGAGGTGAGCATATTCTTCAATGTGTTGAAAGCTGTCATACAATTATCATTCCATTCAAATCTGGTATCTTTAGCTAACAATGCACAAAGGGGTCTCGAGATCTTGGAGAAATCCTTGATGAATCTTCTATAGAAACCCGCATGTCCAAGGAAACTCCTAATACCCTTAACTGTTAGAGGAGGAGGCAGCTCTGAAATGATGTCTATTTTAGCCTTGTCTACCTCAATACCTCTATTGGAGATGGAATGACCCAACACAATGCCTTGTTGGACCATAAAGTGACATTTCTCCCAATTCAACCCTAAATTGCTCTCTTCACATCTCTTTAGGACATTTTCCAAATGATTTAGGCATTCATTAAAATTAGAACCAAAGACACTGAAATCATCCATGAATACCTCAATGTATTTCTCTACCATATCGAAAAATATGCTCATTATACATCTTTGAAAAGTGGCTGGTGCGTTGCATAAACCGAATGGAATCCTTCGATAAGCAAATGTATCGAAAGGACATGTGAAGGTAGTCTTTTCTTGATCCTCGGGTGCTATGGCAATTTGGTTGTACCCACTGTACCCATCCAAGAAGTAGTAATAGTTGTGACCGGCCAATCTTTCTAACATCTGATCAATGAATGGCAAGGGGAAATGATCTTTTCTGGTCACTTTGTTTAATCTTCGGTAATCAATACAGACCCTCCAACCAATTGTCTTTCTTGTAGGTATGAGCTCCTCATTTTCATTTTTCACAACGGTAATCCCACTCTTTTTCGGAACGACTTGGACTGGACTTACCCATTTACTGTCTGAGATGGGGTAGATAATGCCAACATCTAGTAGCTTTAATACCTCGGTTTTTACTAACTCTTTCATGTGTGGGTTAAGTCTTCTTTGAGCATCTCGAGTGGGCCTTGCTCCATCTTCAAGGTAAATATTATGCATGCACTTGGCTGGACTTATTCCCTTAATGTCAGCAATGGTCCATCCAATAGCAGATTTATGCTCCCTAAGAACTCTTAACAATTTCTCTTTTTCTCCAACACTCAAATTAGCAGCCACAATTACAAGTAAAGTCTCTTTTTCTCCTAGATAGGCATAAGTTAGCTGCTCTGGCAGCTGCTTCAATTCCAAAGTTGGTGCTTGGACAATAGATGGTAAAAAAGTAGCATTAGTAGGTATGAGAGATTCAAATGGAGGAGCATACTTACTTGAGTATTTTGGAGAAGCTTCAAGGTGGTGCACAGCTTTGATGATGTCATCAGTAACATCTTCAGGTTCTTGCTCAATATCCATTGTTGTATAGCTATGAGTGATAGTAGTCTCTAATGGATCATTATGCTGGACCTGAAAAGCTTTATCAACAAAACTTTGCATCATACTTACATTAACACATTCCATGTCATTTAGAGGTAGCTTTAATGCATCAAATATTTTAAATTCTATTTTCTCACCGTTGATCTTCATACTTACTATGCCCTTTTTCACACAAATCTTAGTATCGGCAGTTCTCATGAAGGGTCTCCCTAATATGATGGGTAGGGGTAATGGCATAGGGCATTCCTCTATATCTAGTACAATGAAATCAGCAGGCAAAATGAATTCTCCTACCTTAACTAGGACATCCTCAAGAATACCTCTAGGTCTTTTAATACTCCTATCTGTCAATTGTAAGGTGATGGAAGTCAGTTGTAGATCCCCCAAACCTAGGGTTTCGAATACCGTGTATGGTAATAAGTTTACACCCGCTCCCAAATCTAGCAATCCTTTTTTAAACAGCTGATCACCTATTCTACAGAGAATCGTAAAGCTACCCAGATTTTTCAGTTTTGGTAGGAGTTTTCTTAACAGTACAACACTTACTTCTTCAGTTAATGCTACAGTTTCATGCTCTTGAAAATTTCTCTTATGAGTGCAACAATCTTTTAGGAACTTAGCATAGGCAGGTATTTGGTGAATTGCATCTAATAAAGGAATATTAATTTCAACTTTCCGTAAGGTTTCAAAAATATCAATCAGTTTATTGTCTTTCTTTTGTTTTACTAACCTTTGCGGGAAGGGTGGAGCATTTACCTTCTCCGTTTCACTTACCCTTGGTGCCGATGGTTTCTCTTTAGATCCTATTGCAGATTCATCAGACCCTATCACCTTGCTATTTCTCAAAGTTGTGACAACTTTCAGTTGTTGATGCCCCTCAGGGTTGGGTAGTGTTTGAGCTGAAAGCTTACCTTGCTTTTTTTTCACTTAGCTCCTTAGCCAATTGCCCCATTTGCACTTCTAGCCTTTGAGTTGCTTGCTCATGTGTTACAGTGGTTTGTTTTTGGTGATCTAGTGAAGTCATCAATGTTGTCATTAGTTGCTATTGTTAAGTGGCTAATTGTTTTACAAGACTTTCTAAACCATCCTTCTTGGGTTCTGGAACTGGTTAGGCTGCTTTATGGAAGTTCCTTTGTTGCCCTTGAAGGTTCAAGGTGTTTTGATTGTTGCTCCATGAGAGGTTGGGGTGGTCTCGCCATCCAGGGTTGTATGTATTTGCATATGCACTATTTGGTCCCACATAGTTTGCTTGCTCGGGATCTGTAGATGAATACAAATGGCAGGTCTCAGTAGTTTGATCAAATTGAGAACATAAAGCACATACCTGGCTTTGTGTAGCTTGTGGTCAAGGAGAGATGTTTTGAGTAGACATGGCTTTTACAATCATATCTAGCCTCATATCTAGCTTCCTTTCCAAAGCAGCTCTTTGGGCAGAGGGTCCACCATTCAGAGTAACCTCATATATACCTTTGCTCTTGACTCCTTGTCTACCTCTAGAGGAGAATTGTTAGGTATGCTCACTCAATGCCTCAAACAGCTCCATGGCTTCTTCACTGCTCTTCTCCATCAGCACACCTCCACAACCATAATCAACAATACCTTTATTCATATCATTTAGACCTTCATAAAAGGCTAGTACCAGCTCATCTTGAGGTAGGTTGTGGTGTGGGCATTTAAGTAGTAGCTTGTTGAATTGTCCCCATGCCTCAACGAACATATCTCCATCCCTTTGTTGGAAGGATTGGATCTCCTTCATCATTTGCCTCATCTTTTGGGCTGGGAAGAACTTCCTTAGGAATTTGCCAGCCAACTCCTCCCAAGTGTGGATTGAAACCGTAGGTAAAGAATTGTACCATAGCTTAGCATTATCTTTTAAGGAAAAGGAAAATAGAATTAACCTTATTCCTTCTTGGTCTAGGCCCTGGATGTGCTGGAATTTGCATAGATCAAAGAATTCCCGAAGGTGCAAGTGTGGATCCTCTGCCGGTGTACCCCTAAAATGAGTCAAAGCATTGAGTACCTGCGGGGATATGTAATAGTTGCCCTCTGCTTCAGGTTGATATACAATGCATGAAGGATGGTTGAGGTTCTATGGGATGAAGGATTGCTTCATCGGTCTTCATGCAGGTGGTTGCTGGATTTCTAGTTGTTCCACCATTGGTGCTTCTTCTATGAATTCCTCTTCTTCCTCCTCAAAGTTGTCTCTAAGATTTTGTTGGATGGTCCTTTCAAGCTCGGGATCAAGGGGAAAGACTGTTGGATGTCGGGATCGAAGTCCGTGCATGAATGAGGTAAAACAACTTCAGTGCAGTAGTTCAACACTGCTACTCGGGTAGCTCTCTGCCCTAATTACGCTCGATTGCACAGAAGGGTGTGATCGATCGCAAGTATCACAAAAAGACGATTAGGGTTTGATGTGCCTAAAACAGAAAAAAAATCAATTAGGGTTTGATAAAGATGATAAACAGAAATTAAAGATACAAATAACGATGATTAATCGAAATGAAATTAATTCTAAAAAAAGAGATTCAGCGCAATCCCCGGCAATGGCGCCAAAAACTTGTTGCGCGTTTATCTACCTAAATAAATAAGCAAATAACCGCACTCGTTTTACTTGCAAGTGCACAAGGTCTATGGTAGCATAGTGTGCAAGTGCGAGATCGTTTCCACAGAGATTGGTGAATTTTTATTTAGAATTAGTTTCTTCAAGTTTTTAAAAGAGAAATGACAATTTGAGTGTGAGTGAATAACAATAATGAGAACATAGGGCTACGATATCCACCACTAATTATACTTTCCCATTAACTAAGGTTTCAATGCTCTAGCTTTATCATGAATATCTAATGGTTGCCAACCTAAGGGCTTGGTCCACACCTTAGGCTATTGATCTCCCTATGCAACGAGTTAGGCATGGTGTATACTCTAACTCTTTTCTCTCTTAAGGGATTCAGCATGGGTGTATACTGAGTTGTTCTTTAAGAGAGCATGAGGGCTGTGGAGATCGACAACCACACGGGACCTAGGGCTTGGTCCGCTCCCGGTTTCCCATGTTGATTAACCCAGGTATCCAGATAAGATATCCCTTGTTACTAATGTCAAACCCAGGACTCGGTCATCCAAATTGATTCGACTAACCTATCCATGCCACATGTATACGTTGATCAGGCACATATATGTGAGGAATGTAAATATAAACAGGCATTAATCAAGTTAAACATTCTAAGTAGGTTATAGCAAAGATAATCAATGAATATATATGTGGAAAAGTATAACTAGGGCTTCAATCGAGCCTTATAAGGGTTTAGTTACACATGCTTGTTAATCTAAACATATTCATAAAATAAAGGAGAAAGAGTAAACCCAAGAGAAGAGGCGTCAATTCTCTCCCAAATCTTACAACTCCAAACTAAACAAAAGGTAAAAGAAAGGATGTCCTCTTTGTGTGTTTTAAAAGTGTATTTATAGGGGCTGAATAATCCTAGAAGGCTCATGAATTCCTAAACTTTCCTAAAACATAAAACTCTTTTATTTCCAAAATTGGTTCTGCCACTTTACTGTTCACGCCCGTATAGGTGCGCTCGATTGCACACGCGGTGCGCTCAATCTCAACTACTTGATAGAAGTAGGTTCAGGCAAGTCAATTATTGCTTGAATCTTTGATTGATCAAGTTTAACATGTTGTGAACTAATGATGTGGCCCAATTATTCTAATGAGTTTTTGGCAAAAAGAAATTTGCTCATTTTGGTATACAGGGTATGCTGTTGGAGACGTTGAATGACTAGTCTCAAGTGGTGTACATGGTCTTTTATGCATTTGTTGTAGATCAAGATATCATCAAAGAAGATGATTACAAATCTTCTTAAGAAAGGTGTGAAGATCTTATTCATTGTACATTGGAATGTAGCAGGGCCATTTATCAATCCAAATGGCATTACCAAGAACTTATAGTGACCTTGATGAGTACTGAAGGTAGTATTAGCAATGTCTTCTTTTCTCATTCTGATATAATGGTATCAAACTTTAAGATCCAACTTGGAGAATAGTATAGTACCATATAGTTCATCCATTAATTCATCAATAGTAGGTATAGGAAATTTATCATTTATATTCAGAGCATTAAAGGCTCTATAATCCACACAGAACCTCCAACTTCCATCCTTCTTCTTGACCAGCAAAATAGGTGAACTGTAGGGACTGTTGCTGGGTTGAATTACACCTTCTTCAAGCATACTACTAACCAGTTTTTCCATCTCAGCTTTTTGATAGTGAGGGTATCTATAAAGCGTCACATTGACAGGTTTGGCATGAGGCTCTAAGGTGATATTGTAGTCAATGTTTCTTGGTGATGGTAAAGCAGAAGCAGTAGTGAAAACAATTTTAAATTCTTGAAGTAAATTTGATATGGAAAGATAGTCCAGTTGGTGATTATGAGTTAATGGTTCTAGTTCTTGGTTTTCCACATATATAGATGATGAGAGTCATAAAATGCATCTTAATAGTACTTATTTATTAGCATCTAAGGGTTGATCGAGGTTTGAATTACACTTTTATACCTTAATAACTCTAAAGTGATGTTCTTAGATCATTGACTTCTTTCAGTGCATTTTTAGGTATATTGTGTTTAAAAGAGATGGAAAAGCTATCATTGCTTAAAGCTCAAAGATTCCATGCACATCAGAGTTAAGCAGTGCTTCCGAAAGGACAAAACGAAAAGTTTATAAGCAAGAAGCCATTCAGTGGAAGCCTAGGTGCCCAGAAAAGAGGGCCTAGGTGCCCAGAACCTCCACCTAACCAAGACTAGGGAGCACTTAGGCACCTAGAATTAGGGCCGCGGCACCCAGAAGATTGCCTCACCAAAGATCAGGCTAAGCCGTGGCGCGCACACGATCCCCTTCTCCGAGTTATGACCTAATTAGGACTTTAATGATAGTTTAAACCCTGAAAACACCCTTACACCTTTTTTATTATAAATAGATCACTTAGGGTTTGAGAAGAGATCGTCGAAGGAGGCTAGAAACAAAGGAGAGAGCTCGACATTACGGTGTTCAAGCATAAGCCCCATGGCTAACTAATCTCCTACCAAGGCAAAGGGATGAATCCCTAGGTGTAGTTGTTCTTATTTTCATTTTTTTAATTCAGTTGTAAGGATTTATTGTTAAAGTATTGTTTATGATTTACTCTTTAAACAAGAAGAATTGAGGTTCATGTGAGAGCTGCACTTTGTGTTCTTCTTACCTTAGATTTTCTTAATCCGGTGATTGCATGCTTCTTTTCCATATAAGTCTAGTCAAACTTTTCTTATATCAAGTTGTTTGGATTTGATTGAGACTGGTAGATTTATCTTTTAGGTTTGTCCATTACTGCTATATTGTCATTGAGATATATTGTCATTTCTTGATAAACCTATAGGATAGGTCATGAGTGCTTGAATCGAAACTAAAGAGTAATTTGTAGCAATTACATTAGGGTGTTCATGTGCTTTAATTGAATATTTACCAATTACTTGGTTGGGATATGAAACTTACAATCGAGATAAAAACAACTGAATCGAGATTAGAATAAGGCAACGAACCTAGGGAGGATTCCCGGAACCTTGTTGTTATCCATTTATATTCTTCATTATATTTACACAACTCCTTCACACAATTTCATTATTAAAACTCAGATTTACTTATTTGGATTTTATCGTTTCGTATTGAAGCTTACATCTTTTCTTGTAGTTCGCTTTTCCCTATGGAATTGGCACCCCAAAGCTGTGCTACAATTACTGCGTTATAATTTGGGCGTAATCAAATTTTGGCGCTGTTTCCGGAGAAACGCGCTTAAGTACAAGGAAGATTGTCAACGTTGAGACAAGACGGTAATATTGTTCTTTGCTCCTTGTTTTGATTTTCTAATTTTCTTTTTCTGTTTTAATTATTTACTCTCTAATTCCTTTGGTGTATGCTTAGACCAAAAGATTTGCGAGAAAGAATCATTAAAAGACCCGAAATATAGTTACCCTCTCTTTCCGTGTCCATTAGTGAAACCTCGTCTAGATCAAACTATAGTGAAAACCCAAGGGAGAACTTAGAGAATTCTGTTAACATGGCCAAGAATCATAATGAAAATGTTGCTAGGACACTTAAGGACTATTTGCACCCTAGCCGAACGGCCACACCATCCTGTATCATGTTCCCCCCTAATGTTCAGCAACCTAATTTTAAGCCGGGCATGATCCAATTTTTACCAGCCTTCCATGGATTTGAGAATGAAAATCCTTATATCCATATTAAGGAATTTGAGGAAGTAGTAGGAACCTTTCAAGGTAGGGCTGATATGGTAGACACTGTCAAACTTCGGTTTTTCCCTTTTTCACTTAAGGTAAAAGCTAAGGTTTGGCTGTACACATTAAGGCCTAGGTCTATAGGTAGTTGGGATGAGATGACTCGAGTTTTCTTTCGAAAGCACTTCCCAACCCATAAGACTAACAACCTCAAGAGACAAATCCCAAACTTTGCACAAAAGGAGAGTGAAACCTTATATCAAGTTTTGGAATGCTTCAAGGACTTTTTGAATTCTTATCCACACCATGGGTATGAGAGTTGGCGGGTAGTTAGCTACTTCTATGATGGGCTTTTAAGTAGGGAAAGGCAATTATAGAAATAATGTGTAAAGGGGATTTTCTTCAAAAAGATCCCGATCAAGCCATAGTTTTCCTAGATGACCTACCAGAAAAAGTCCACACTTGGACTGGACCAAATGCCATGGAAAGCACTAGGAGAAATCAATCTGCTGGGATTTATCAACTTAAGGAAGAGGACAGCCTTAAAGCCCATTTAGAGGCCCTAACCAAGGAAATTGAAGCCTTAAAAACCAAGGATGCTAGAGCCCTTGAACCAGTTGCTAGGGTAGAGTCCCACGAGCCTTGTTTCATGTGTAATGGGGTATATCATTTACCTAGGGATTGTCCAGCTTATTTTGAGATGAAGAGAAAGTGTAATGCTTTAGGTACACCCTTTAGGAAACCAGACTCACCCTACTCTAACACCTACAATCCCGATTGGAAGAATCACCATAATTTTAGTTGAATATCCGACATGCAACCTCCTGCCCAAACTAGTACCCAATGACAATTGGAAACAACCTCATTTAATGCACCTCAATAGTCTTTACCTTTGGAAGATATGTTTAAATCATTTATGCAGGTACATGCCAAGAGTGTGGAAGAGCAGAGCAAAATAAATCAACGGTTGTTAGAGGAGCAACAAGCGATCAAAGAGGAACAAAAGGTGATAAAGAGTCAACTCATAAAGTTGACTAGTTTCTTGACAATTCAAGAATAAGATCGTTTTCCTTCGCAGCCACAACCCAATCCAAGGGGACAGCATGTGGCACAGACCTCCAATCTTGTAAATCAACATATTAGAGAGGTTAATGCCATAATCACTCGCAGCGGTAAGAAAATTGATGGGCCCACTCTACCATCCAACTTGAGCAACAAAGATGAAGCCTCCAAGGAACAAGAGGCCCATGATGATTATTCTCTACCGGTGCCTTTCCCTCAAGCTCTCCTTAAACCTAATGAGATAATTCAGCATTGAAAGGTGAGATTTTTGAACAACTTCAGCATGTTAAAATTAACCACCATCTTCTTCATATTATAAAAAAAATCCCTAACTATGCCAAAGTCATCAAGAATCTATGCACACTCAAGAGGAGGCATAATGTAAAGAAGATAACATTCTTAACGGAGCAAGTGCAGTAATTGACAGCGAGACACCGCCCAAATATAAAGATCTAGGGCATCCAATAGTGGCTTAACAAATTGGAAACAAATCTTGTGGTCAAGCATTGCTAGATTTGGGTGCTAGTGTGAACCTCATGCCATACTCCATGTACTTATAGCTCAGTTTAGGTGAGATCAAACCAACCTCCATGGTACTTGAATAAGCGGATAGACCGGTAAGAAAACCAAGAGGTATTATGGAAGGATTTTGTTGCAAATTGATAATTTCTATTATCCTGTTGACTTTTTGGTTTTAGATACTGTTTCTATGGTGAATATGGAGTTCAAAATTCCTTTGATACTTGGAAGACCATTCCTTGCCACCGCCAATGCCCTCATTAATTGTAGGAATGGCCCAATGACATTATCATTTGGAAAGAGGACTTTAAAGGTAAATGTTTTCTGAGTCTCAAGGCAGCTACATGAAGAGGATGAGTATTTCGACACTTATATGATTGATAAGCTTAATTTGGAGGATGAGCACATTAAAGATACTTCTAACTCTTCGGAATTCCCTCCTAATAATTTTGACTTCGATGATTCTGTAATTTATCCCCATGCCGTTAATGTTGTTGATGTTTTTGATAAGTCGCAAATATTTATTAGAAAATCATGGCAACCATGCTTTGAGGAGTCGCTTGAGAGAAATCACACAGATGCGGGAATCACATATCCTACTGCAAATAGTAAATGGGAAACACCAAGAACACTTGAGCCACATGTGGTGCACTTTAAGTATTCCTTGCCATTGAGTTTGGAGCCTCATCTTCAGCACCACAATGAGGTTAGCAGTGAGAGTAGTGCAGCGTCTGGCTGAAGACGTAAAACTTAGCGCTCATGGGAAGCACCCCACAATTTATCCTTTTATTTTTATTGTTTTTCGTATTAGTATTTTGTTGTTTTCTAGTATTAACTTCGTATTTCTTTTTCAGGGACAAATATACACAGCAGTTCAAATGGTGGTGCACAATTTTCAGCTTCTGTACACTTTTAGTTACAAAAGGAGTTTCCTTTACCTTTTCTCTCGCATTGAGGTCAATGTTATTTTTAAGTTGGGGGTGGAGGAAACGTGTTTCTTTTTCATTGAACTACTTGGTGTCATTTTCCCTTTTAGTTTATTTTTAGCATGCTTTATGCTAGCCTTGGAGTTAATTCACATGTCAATGATATGAACTTAATTGAGATAACATATAGCATTTAGAAGAAGTTAAATCTTACTTCGGTTTGAAAATAATTTAAGTATCAATCTTCATTTGGTTTGAGACTCTAGTTTGCGGTAAGATTGTATGATTAGTCTAAAGCATCTAGAGAAGTTTTATGTGTGATTGTTTTGTGAATTCTTTTGCGGTCCTGACAAGATCTAGAACTTATTTGATAATCACTTGAGCTGAATTTCTAGAATGCACATTGCTTAGGATATGATGTAGGCCATTTTTGGACCGTTTGAGCCTTTCAACCAACCTTTGCTATATTTATCACTAGTCGCCTGTTTGAGCCTTTTTCTCAAAAAAAAAAGTGAGCCTTGTTTCTATCGATAAACCATTTACTTACCTTTATAAGCCTAAAAATATTCTATCCTTACCTTTCTTTTAAGAGAACTTAGTCACACACATTTATTGAAAAGCACTTGAGAGGAGTAAGGATGAAAATATAAAAAAATATTACTACCATAACCCAAGTACATTAAAGGAGATAAGTTGGGGGTTGTGGAAAAGAAAAGAAAAAGAAAATAATGAAAAAGAAGGTGAATGGTCTTATGCCACAATAAAAAACTAAAAAAGAAGTGAATTATGACAAAGGAATAAGAAAAAAAAAGAGAATAGTGATTTATTAAGAAAAAAATGCTCAGGAAAATGGTTAAAAGAGTTGGGTATTGAAGTAAGGTTATCCAGTGCTTAAAGTGGTTGTGTTTAAAACCAAGAGATTAAGTTCTTTTACTTGTTGAATCCTTCCCATTCTTTCTTAACCTTTACCTTAGCCTAACGTTATAAGCTTATTAAAGACCTATTGATCCAAGGTGGTGTGATTTTTTCTATAATAGTGGAGAGTGATTTGAAAAGTGAGCATATAGAGCTTGTTTTTGTGATTAATGTTACGCAAATTAAATATTTTAGAGGCCAAGACTTGTATTCATAAATGTTATGCATAAAATCATCATGGTGTTCGGATTAATGGATTGTGGTAAGATGGATGTTAAGAGTCAATAACAATTTTAAGATTGATGTTTTGATTATTTTTGGATTTGGGTGATATTTAATGATTCTATGTGTTGTGTATTATGTGCAATTTTTGAGACAAAAAGTGAATTGCTCTTGGTTTAACACTAGCATTGCTTTACTCTGTTTTGATTCCTACCATAGAATTCATCTCTTATTTTTGCTTGAATTGCTAGGGACTAGCAATAAGCTAGTTGGGGGTTATGATAAGAGTCATAAAATGCATCTTGATAGTACTTATTTGTTAGCATCTTAGGGTTGATCAAGGTTTGAATTACACTTTTATACCTTAATAACTTTAAAGTGATGTTCTTAGATCATTGACTTATTTTGGTGCATTTTCAAGTATTTTTTGTTTGAAAGAGATAGAAAAGCTATCATTGCTTATAGCTCGAAGATTCCATGCACATCGGAGTGAAAGAGTGCTTCCGAAAGGACAAAACGAAGTGTTTATGAGCAAGAAGCCCTTCAGTGGAAGCCTAGGTGCCCAAAAAAGAGGGCCTAGGCACCCAGAACCTCCACCTAACCAAGACTAGTGAGTGCTTAGGCGCCTAGAAACCAAGGCCATGGTGCCCAGAAGATTGCCTCACCAAAGATCAGGCCAAGTCACGGTGCACATAAGTTAGAGCCGCGGCACGCACACGATCCCCTTCTCCGAGTTATGACCTAATTAGGACTTTAATGATAGTTTAAACCCTAAAAACACCCTTGGACCTTTTTTTATTATAAATAGATCACTTAGGGTTTGAGAAGAGATCGTTGAAGGAGGCTAGAAACAAAGGAGAGAGCTCGACATTACGGTGTTCAAGCATGAGCCCCATGGCTAACTAATCTCCAACAAAGGCAAAGGGATGAATCCCTAGGTGTAGTTGTTCTTATTTTTCTTTTTTTAATTCAGTTGTAAGGATTTATTGTTAAAGTATTGTTTATGATTTATACTTTAAACAAGAAGAATTGAGGTTCATGTGAGAGCTGCACTTTGTGTTCTTCTTACCTTAGATTTTCTTAATCCGGTGATTGCTTGCTTCTTTTCCATATAAGTCTAGTCAAACTTTTCTTATATCAAGTTGTTTGGATTTGACTAAGACCGGTAGATTTATCTTTTAAGTTTGTCCATTACTGCTATATTGTCATTGAGATATATTGTCATTTCTTGATAAACCTATAGGATAGGTCATGAGTGCTTGAATCGAAACTAAAGAGTAATTTGTAGCAATTACATTAGGGTGTTCATGTGCTTTAATTGAATATTTACCAATTACTTGGTTAGGATATGAAACTTGCAATCGAGATAAAAATAACTGAATCGAGATTGGAATAAGGCAACGAACCTAGGGAGGATTCCCGGAACCTTGTTGTTATCCATTTATATTCTTCATTATATTTACACAACTCCTTCACACAATTTCATTATTAAAACTCAGATTTACTTATTTGAATTTTATCGTTTCGTATTAAAGCTTACATCTTTTCTTGTAGTTCGCTTTTCCCTGTGGAATCGACACCCAAAGCTATGCTACAACTACTGTGTTATACTTTGGGCGTAATCAAATTTTGGCGCCGTTTCCGGAGAAACTTGCTTAAGTACAAAGAAGATTGTCAACGTTGAGACAAGACGGTAATATTGTTCTTTGCTCTTGGTTTTGATTTTCTAATTTCTTTTTCTGTTTTAATTATTTACTCTCTAATTTAATTCCTTTGGTGTATGCATAGACCGAAAGATTTGTGAGAAAGAATCATTAAAAGACCCGAAATAGAGTTACCCTCTCCTTCTGTGTCCATTAGTGAAACCTCGCCTAGATCAAACTATAGTGAAAACCCAATGGAGAACTTAGAGAATTCTGTTAACATGGCCATGAATCACAATGAAAATGTTGCTAGGACACTTAAGGACTATTTGCACCCTAGCCGAACAGCCACACCATCCTGTATCATGTTCCCCCCTAATGTTCAACAACCCAATTTTAAGCCGGGCATGATCCAATTTTTACCAACCTTCCATGGACTTGAGAATGAAAAGCCTTATATCCATATTAAGGAATTTGAGGAAGTAGTAGGAACCTTTCAAGTTAGGGCCATTAAGTTTGGAGCCTCATCTTCAGCACCACAATGGGTTAGCAGTGAGAGTAGTGCAGCGTCTAGCTGAAGATATAAAACTTAGCGCTCATAGGAAGCACCCCACAATTTATCCTTTTATTTTTACTGTTTTTCGTATTAGTATTTTGTTGTTTTCTAGTATTAACTTCGTATTTCTTTTTCAGGGACAAATATACACAGCAGTTCAAATGGTGGTGCACAATTTTCAGCTTCTATGCACTTTTGGTTACAAAAGGAGTTTCTTTTACATTTTCTCTCGCATTGAGGTCAATGCTATTTTTAAATTGGGGGTGGAGGAAATGTGTTTCTTTTTCATTGAACTACTTGGTGTCATTTTCCCTTTTAGTTTGTTTTTAGTATGCTTTATGCTAGCCTTGGAGTTAATTCACATGTCAATGATATGAACTTAATTGAGATAACATATAACATTTAGAAGAAGTTAAATCTTACTTCGGTTTGAAATAATTTAAGTGTCAATCTTCATTTGGTTTGAGACTCTAGTTTGCGGTAAGATTGTATGATTAGTCTAAAGCATCTAGAGAAGTTTTATGTGTGATTGTTTTGTGAATGCTTTTGTGGTCTCGACAAGATCTAGAACTTATTTGATAATCACTTGAGCTAAATTTCTAGAATGCACATTACTTAGGATATGATGTAGGCCATTTTTGGACCGTTTGAGCCATTCAACCAACCTTTGCTATATTTATCACTAGTCACCTATTTGAGCCTTTTTCTCGAAAAAAAAAAGTGAGCCTTGTTTCTTTCGATAAACCATTTACTTACCTTTATAAGCCTAAAAATATTCTATCCTTACCTTTCTTTTAAGAGAACTTAGTCATACACATTTATTGAAAAGCACTTGAGAGGAGTAAGGATGGAAATATAAAAAAATATTACTACCATAACCCAAGTACATTAAAGGAGATAAGTTGGGGGTTGTGGAAAAGAAAAGAAAAAGAAAATAATGAAAAAGAAGGTGAATGGTCTTATGCCAAAATAAAAAAATAAAAAAGAAGTGAATTATAACAAAGGAAGAAGAAAAAAAAAAGAATAGTGATTTATTAAGAAAAAAATGTTCAGGAAAATGGTTAAAAGAGTTGGGTATTGAAGTAAGGTTATCCAGTGCTTAAAGTGGTTGTGTTTAAAACCAAGAGATTAAGTTCTTTTACTTGTTGAATCCTTCTCATTCTTTCTTAACCTTTACCTTAGCCTAACGTTACAAGCTTATTAAAGACCTATTGATCCAAGGTGGTGTGATTTTTTCTATAATAGTGGAGAGTGATATGAAAAGTGAGCATATGGAGCTTGTTTTTGTGATTGATGTTACGCAAATTAAATATTTTAGAGGCCAAGACTTATATTCATAAATGTTATGCATAAAATCATCCGGGTGTTCGGATTAATGGATTGTGGTAAGATGGATGTTAAGAATCAATAACAATTTTAAGATTGATGTTTCAATTATTTTTGGATTTGGGTGATATTTAATGATTCTATGTGCTGTGTATTATGTGCAATTTTTGAGACAAAAAGTGAATTGCACTTGGTTTAACGCTAGCATTGCTTTACTCTGTTTTGATTCCTACCATAGAATTCATCTCTTGTTTTCGCTTGAATTGCTAGGGACTAGCAATAAGCTAGTTGGAGGTTATGATAAGAGTCATAAAATGCATCTTAATAGTACTTATTTGTTAGCATCTTAGGGTTGATCAAGGTTTGAATTACACTTTTATACCTTAATAACTCTAAAGTGATGTTCTTAGATCATTGACTTATTTCGATGCATTTTCAAATATTTTGTGATTGAAAGAGATAGAAAAGCTATCATTGGTTAAAGCTCTAAGATTCCATGCACATCGCAGTGAAGGAGTGCTTCCGAAAGGACAAAACGAAGAGTTTATGAGCAAGAAGCCCTTCAGTGGAAGCCTAGGTGCCCAAAAGAGAGGGCCTAGGCACCCAAAACCTCCACCTAACCAAGACTAGTGAGTGCCTAGGCGCCTAGAAACCAAGGCCATGGTGCCCAGAAGATTGCCTCACCAAAGATCAGGCCAAGTCGCGGTGCACATAAGTGAGAGCCGCGACGCGCACACGATCCCCTTCTCTGAGTTATGACCTAATTAGGACTTTAATGATAGTTTAAACCCTAAAAACACCCTTCAACCTTTTGTATTATAAATAGATCACTTAGGGTTTGAGAAGAGATCGTCGAAGGAGGCTAGAAACAAAGGAGAGAGCTCGACATTACGGTGTTCAAGCATGAGCCCCATGGCTAACTAATCTCCAACCAAGGCAAAGGGATGAATCCCTAAGTGTAGTTGTTCTTATTTTCCTCTCTTAATTCAGTTGTAAGGATTTATTGTTAAAGCATTGTTTATGATTTACTCTTTAAACAAGAAGAATTGAGGTTCATGTGATAGCTACACTTTGTGTTCTTTTTACCTTGGATTTTCTTAATTTGGTAATTGCATGCTTCTTCTCCATATAAGTCTAGTCAAGTTTTTCTTATGTCAAGTTGTTTAGATGTGATTAAGACCGGTAGATTTATCTTTTAGGTTTGTCCATTACTGCGATATTGTCATTGAGATATATTGTCATTTCTTAATAAACCTATAGGATAGGTCATGTGTGCTTGAATCGAAAGTAAAGAATACTTCAGAGCAATTTCATTAGGGTTTACATGTGCTTTAATTGAATATTTACCGATTGCTTGGTTGGGATGTGAAACTTGCAATCGAGATAAGAACAATTGAATCGAGATTGGAATAAGGCAACGAACCTAGGGAGGATTCCCGGAACCTTGTTGTTCTCCATTTATATTCTTCATTATATTTACACAACTCCTTCACACAATTTCATTATTAAAACTCAGATTTACTTTCTTGGATTTTGTCGCTTCGTATTGAAGTTTACATCTTTCCTTGTGTTTGCTTTTCCCTGTGGAATTGACACCCCAAAGCTGTGCTACAACTACCGCGTTATACTTTGGGCGTAATCAAATTTAGACACTAGAAAAACAAGAATCTAGCCTATAATACTTAGACAGTTTGGTAAGAAAGCTATAAGAAATGTGTTCAGTTGTTACCTTTTGATCTCCTTGTAGGTGCACACTATTGCCTTTCTATAAGAAATCTATAATAAGAGCATTATAATCTATTGTGATGGGTCCTAGTTCTTATAACCATTGTACTCCCAAGATAAGGTCTGCTCCTTGGAGTAAGATGACAAAGAAGTCTGTTTTGGAAACACATCCTTGAATGGATACTGAGATGTGCTCATATACTCTAATATAGGTTAGGTATTCACCATTACCTACTTGAGCCTTAAAACAAGATGACTGAGTAATTGGTAATTCAAGAAAATGAGCTATCCTCTCTTGAGTGAAGTTTTGAATACTGCCCCATCAATTAAGATTTGAACAATACGATTCTTGATACAGTCTAGGAGTATTTTTACATGATTTTTATTACTCATTTACTTATTAAAATTGTTAGTTTTCATTTATTTCTTTTGATTTGATTTGATTTGATTTGATTTGCTTGTGTTTGAAGGAATGAGAAGGTTTATTAAAAAAGAAGACTGATATGCCTAGAAGATTAAAAATACTTAACGGCTGTACAAATCAGGATGTGTACCCACTGTGTTTAGGACTAGGATCAGCTCATGAACCAAATTTGAGAATGCGTACAAGCCTAAGACATTGTGCACAAAACCTTCACATTGATCAACCATCTAGCCAGCACCATGCCAGATTGCGTGCACGCACAACATCAACTGCTTGTGTCACACCTTTTCCTATTTTGTGTTATATTTCCTTTTAGTTACTTTCCTATTTCATGTTTTTGTAGTAGTAGAAATATTTCCCATTTCAGTGTCTTTCCTTTTCCTAGGCTGCACTTTTTCCTATTTTGTGTTAAATTTATTTTTAGTTACTTTCCTATTTCATGTTTCCTAGTAGTGAAGTATTTCCCATTTGAGTGTCTTTCCTTTTCCTAGAAGGAGTAGTATTATTGCACTTTCCTTTTCTTTTCTAGGAGTTTGCCTATATATATTGCCAGGTGCTCTCTTATTGAGGAAACTTCAGATTTTTCCTAGACATTAATAATAAAGAGAGAAGAGAAGGAGGGTGGCTGCCTAGTCTCAATGAAGAGAGATCTTAAACAATCTTGAATGCTTTATCAACTTATTTCAAGCAAAGGAGTTTTATTCTCCTCTCTTTAGTTTTCTTTTGATGCATTCCAATAAGAACATGGTTGATTTTAGATTTGTTATAAACTAATTTTATTTTTCTAGGGCTTTGATGTAGTCTAGCTTTGAACACACAATTTAAATTCCAAAATATTTTATTTCAAAGTTTTTTATGTTAAGTGTTTATCTTTGATCTTATTGCTTACAATTTTTTGGCCAATTATCGTTTGATTTATTGAATCATAATGAAACCGAGAGGTAATTTGTGATTAGAAGTTTTTAGGATTAAACACCATTAGTTGAGCGAAAGATAGAGATACTTTACCGCAATTAGTGTGATTTTAGATTAAGAAAAATCCAATGAACTTAATGAATCTTCAAATAATTTAATTTACATAGATGTATGATGAATTATTAGGTGGCGATATTTCTAAAGTTATTCAAGAGGAAACACTGAATAATTAAGGGATTTATTTTTCATTAACTTGAAAAATTGGAATTTTATAACAAAGAATAAAAAATTGTGTGGAATTAGCTAGGTGAAATCAAAAGCTCTAGATTATTTTTTATTATCTCTACAACCTTAAGTTTTATTTTATTTTCTTTTAATTTATCTTTATCAAGCACTTTAGTTTAATTTAGGTGATAAAGTCTTTAAAATTTTGGTTTTATTTCCAAATAGTAAATAATTTGGTAAATTTTAATACTCAATAGCATAACTAGTCCTTGTGGGTTCGGTATTTTTTTCTTTAAAACTTTACTACATGTTGCGATTTTGTTTACTTGCAAATATTTTCATACCAAGTTTTTTGCACTGTTGCCGAGGACTAATTATTTGTAATTAATATTGATACTAACTAGATTGTTACTAATTTGGATTTATTTACTTTTAAATTTGTGATTAGATATCAGTTTTGCTTTTCTTTTATTTTTATTTCAAGATTTAGAAGTGTATGCCCTGATCTAAACCATTAGAGTCTACACTTTTTGATCCTAAGATTGATAGAACTTTGCGTCAAATCAAGAAAAAAAAGAAGCAAGAAGTCACCACACCTGCCATCACTATGGTGGATCTGCAGAATGGAGAGGCAAATAAGGCTTTGGGGGACTATGCTATGCTCTCGGTTAATGGGGCTACATCTAGCATAGAGAGGTCGGCTATACAAGCTAATAATTTTGAGATTAAGCAGACAATAATTCAAATGATACCGCAAACTATTCGGTTTGGGGGGCTGTCGCAGGACGATCCTAAAGTTCATATCGCAAATTTTCTAGAGATTTGCGACACCTTCAAGCACAATGGACACCTTCAAGCACAATGGAGTGACAAATGATGCTATTTGTTTGAGACTTTTCCCTTTTTCACTCAAAGAAAAAGATAAAACCTGGCTGAATTCTCTAACACATGCTGTCATTACTACTTGGGAGGAGTTAGCACAAAAAGTTTTGGCAAAGTGTTGTGAGTTTTAAATTACTCGCAAGCGCACGAGTCGTTTGCAGTATAGCGTTGTGCAAGTGCGAGGTCGAATCCACAGGGAATTGCGTTGTGAAAGTATATTTTCAATCTAAACTAACTCTATCTTAACCTAGTTCCGAATTTCAGATGATAATTTGCAAAAGAAATTAAAATTAAACTAAATTGATTTTTAAAAACTAATAATTAAAACACTAAGGTTTCCAAATCCACCCCACCGAAGTTAAGCATATATGTTCTAAAAATATAGCCTATCAAAACATTCCATGAATCCAACTATAAGACAAAAAACAAAGAATATCCCAACTAAACCAAAAGCATCCAATGTATCTGCTCTCAACAAATCACAAAGGAAATCCAATTTAATCGAAAAGCATTCAATGTATCCATCAGATGAAACACAACGAATATCCAACAGACAATTTAAACTCAATCAATTATAAGATTAACTCAAATAATTGACAGAACATTTATACTAAAAATTGTCAGATTTGTACAAGCAAATCTGAACTACTACGCCAAACAATGGCGGGGCTTCATCTTCAACCTTAGTTGAAGAGTCTAGCCACTTATAACTATGAAACTACAATTCATAATAAAAGTGCTAAACATTTAAACTAAAACAACTAAATGTAAAGAAATAAATAAATAACTTTACATGGGAGAAATTCCACTCGCTGACGGGTGGCGCTTCCCCTCGTGGTGACAAAGCCTTCGAGATCCACTAGAATGCTAGCGGACGTCCACCGGTAAACACCAAAGTGGCTCAGGAATTGTACACTAAATGATGAAGTGGAGTGGGTCTTATATAGGCAAATACCACGAGTGCAATGTGTTTCCAATCCAATGTGGGATGTGGGATATAGAAATGTGTTTCCAACCGATGTGGGATGTGGGATTTAAGTCTTCACATGCCCTTCAAAACTTCTGTTCACGCTGAAATCCCGCACAGCCCGCACAGCCTGACCTTTGTCTACTAAAACGGCCATAACTTTCTGTAGAAAAATCATTTTTACGAGCCGTAAAATTATCCAGAAAATAGACTTCTGGATCTTTCTAAGTGCATATATGGCTCATATCCTGGTTCTTCTTGAATCAATACAGTTTAATTTTCAAAGATGATTGATCTGTACGGGCAATTCTGGCAATTTTAGTGAAACTCCTTTCCAGTGCTTGTAAACTTGAAAAACAATGAAAACAACTCAAAGTAACAAAATCCTAAGCTAACAAATGTAAATTAAGTGGCCAAAATATGCAATATTTTTCTCTCATCAAATATCCCCAAACTTACATTTTGCTAGTCTCTTAGCAAAACAAAATAAATAAAAAAAAACTAAATGAAAAAACAAAGAACATAAGGATAAGTTCAATATTCAGGGTATCCAAAAATTTAAGGAGCATTCAAAATCATGAGATTCATTCATGAGCAAGCTTAAATAAGTCCAACCCATCTTCACAATGAATAAGAATTTAAAACCTAATTACTTACAAGAGGCATGGTAAGACATCACAAGCTTGAATCAGTGTAAAGTGATTTAGCATATACAGATGAGGTTTCCAAATAACTTCAATGTACAAGGTAATCAAGTCTCAAGATCCCCAGAATTTCTCATCGGAAAGAACAATGATGGCATAGTTTTTTTTTTTTTTTTATATATATATAAGGCTCTGCTATGTTTAGTTCCCTTAAGCTTTCTAATCGACCCATGTAGCGAGTGTTGAGTCAATGACTCCCAAACCAGATGGTTTTAGGGCATTAGGTGTAAAGACACCCCTAAGGACTTACTAACTCGAGTCAAAAAGGCTACGAAATTAAACTAGCCTTAATACTACCAAGCAAAATTCCACCTTTTGACGTGAACACTCACTGCTTACTGAGGCAAGAGATCCAGTTACTCAGTGAAAAGTTTCGTAATGATCATTATGAATAAAATTCCCACCTTTTGACGTGAACACTCACTGCTTACTGAGGCAAGAGGTCCAGTTACTCAGTGGAAAGTTTATTGATGATGATCATTATAAATATTAGTAGTATTAGTTGTTTTTTTTTTTTATATACATGCCCAAGTGTTTATCCAACAAGTCATCCGATTTTAGTTAAGACAAGGAAACGTATACATTCAACTCACTTGTCATACCTCACACAAATATGTGCTGATGTGCTCATGTTAGATTAGATCAAACATGTGAATTCTCAAAAATGCCTAAAGTAAGTAACTAAAGTTTAAACTCTATCATCAGATCATGTGTTTAAAGTTTTAAACTCACCAATGAAATCACATCACAATTTTTCAGAACAACCAAAATTTTTAGTCGAAGATGAACATGCATTTATCTTTACGACAAAAAGATAACAAATTAGGACAAAGTGTGTGATGTGTCTCCCATACCCCCAAACTTAAATTACACATTGACCCCAATGTGTGACTAATATGGAAAGAGCTGACCTAAGATATGGAGAACTATCTGGACTGGTATGGCTCATAGCATACCCCCAAACTTGAACTGAAGTACGCATTGTCCCTGAAAAATAAAAAACTGGAAAACAAAAAATACTGGAAACAAACATTAATCATAAAAATGCGAAATAATAAATAAATAGAAAAGATAAATGCATGTTCATGTTCGTCTAAAAATTTTGGTTGTTCTGAAAAATTGTGATGTGATTTCATTGGTGAGTTTAAAACTTTGAACATATGATCTGATGATAGAGTTTAAACTTTAGTTACTTACTTTAGGCATTTTTGAGAATTCACATGTTTGATCTAATCTAACACGAGCACATCAGCACATATTTGTGTGAGGTATGACAAGTGAGTTGAATGTATACGTTTCCTTGTCTTAACTGAAACCGGATGACTTGTTGGATAAACACTTGGGCATGTATATAAAAAAAAAAACAACTAATACTACTAATATTTATAATGATCATCATCAATAAACTTTCCACTGAGTAACTGGACCTCTTGCCTTAGTAAGCAGTGAGTGTTCACATCAAAAGGTGGGAATTTTATTCATAATGATCATTACGAAACTTTTCGCTGAGTAAATGGACCTCTTGCCTCAGTAAGCAGTGAGTGTTCACGTCAAAAGGTGGAATTTTGCTTGGTAGTATTAAGGCCAGTTTAATTTCGTAGCCTTTTTGACTCGAGTTAGTAAGTCCTTAGGGGTGTCTTTACACCTAATGCCCTAAAACTAACTGGTTTGGGAGTCATTGACTCAACACTCGCTACATGGGTCGATTAGAAAGTTTAAGGGAACTAATCATAGCAGAGCCTTATATATATATATAAAAAATAAAAATAAAAACTATGCCATCGTTGTTCTTTCCGATGAGAAATTCTGTGGATCTTGAGACTTGATTACCTTGTGCATTGAAGTTATTTGGAAACCTCATCTGTATATGCTAAATCACTTTACACTGATTCAAGCTTGTGATGTCTTACCATGCCTCTTGTAAGAAATTAGGTTTTAAATTCTTATTCATTGTGAAGATGGGTTGGACTTATTTAAGCTTGCTCATGAATGAATCTCATGATTTTGAATGCTCCTTAAATTTTTGGATACCATGAATACTGAACTTATCCTTATGTTCTTTGTTTTTTCATTTAGCTTTTTTTTTTATTTTGTTTACTTATGGGACTAGGAAAATGTAAGTTTGGGGGTATTTGATGAGAGAGAAATATTGCATATTTTGGCCGCTTAATTTACATTTTTTAGCTTAGAATTTTGTTACTTTGAGTTGTTTTCGTTGTTTTTCAGGTTTGCAAGCACTGGGAAATGAGTTTCACTAAAATTGCCAGAATTGCCCGTACAGATCAATCATCTTTGAAAATTAAACTGTATTGATTCAAGAAGAACCAGGATATGAGCCATATATGCTTAGAAAGATCCAGAAGTCTATTTTCTGGAGAATTTTACGACTCGTAAAAATGATTTTTCTACAGAAAGTTATGGCCGTTTTAGTAGACAAAGGTCAGGCTGTGCGGGCTGTGCGGGATTTCAGCGTGAACAGAAGTTTTGAAGGGCATGTGAAGACTTAAATCCCACATCGCACATTGGTTGGAAACACATTTCTATATCCCACATCCCACATCGGATTGGAAACACATTGCACTCGTGGTATTTTCCTATATAAGACCCACTCCACTTCATCATTCAATGTACAATTCCTGAGCTACTTTGGTGTTTACCGGTGGACGTCCGCTAGCATTCTGGTGGATCTCGAAGGCTTTGTCACCACGAGGGGAAGCGCTGCCCGTCAGCGAGTGGAATTTCTCCCATATAAAGTTATTTATTTATTTCTTTACATTTAGTTGTTTTAGTTTAAATGTTTAGCACTTTTATTATGAATTGTAGTTTCATAGTTATGAGTGGCTAGACTCTTCAGCTAAGGTTGAAGATGAAGCCCCGCCGTTGTTTGGCGTAGTAGTTCAGATTTGCTTGTACAAATCTGACAATTTTTAGTATAAATGTTATGTCAATTATTTGAGTTAATCTTATAATTGATTGAGTTTAAATTGTCTGTTGGATATTCCTTGTGTTTCATCTGATGGATACATTGAATGCTTTTTGATTAAATTAGATTTCCTTTGTGATTTGTTGAGAGCGGATACATTGGATGCTTTTGGTTTTGTTGGGATATTCTTTGTTTTTTGTCTTATAGTTGGATTCATGGAATGTTTTGATAGGCTATATTTTTAGAACATATATGCTTAACTTCGGTGGGGTGGATTTGGAAACCTTAGTGTTTTAATTATTAGTTTTTAAAAATCAATTTAGTTTAATTTTAATTTCTTTTGCAAATTATCATCTGAAATTCGGAACTAGGTTAAGATAGAGTTAGTTTAGATTGAAAATATACTTTCACAACGCAATTCCCTGTGGATTCGACCTCACACTTGCACAACGCTATACTGCAAACGACTCATGCGCTTGCGAGTAATTTAAAACTCACAATAAGTTTTTGATTGAAAGCATTTACTTGTTCCATAGGATACTCGACACAAGCCGACATTGTTGGACAATTCTGTGCTAAATGCAGAGGACTAGCACAGATGGAACAGCTATCAACATTGAATGTGTTGGCAGCATTGAGGGACGGGCCGGTCATTTTAATGAAATCCTTGATGGTGTCCTCTAAAGACTGTGAAACCGACGCTTGATTCATCCATGTATTTTTATTTTTATTTTTTTTCTTTAATGCCCAAGCATTTATCCAACAAGTCATCCGGTTTCAGTTAAGATAAGGAAACGTATACATTCAACTCACTTGTCATACCTCACACAAATATGTGCTGATGTGCTCGTGTTAGATTAGATCAAACATGTGAATTCTTGAAAATGCCTAAAGTAAGTAACTAAAGTTTAAACTCTATCATCAGATCATGTGTTCAAAGTTTTAAACTCACCAATGAAATCACATCACAATTTTTCAGAACAACCAAAATTTTTAGACGAACATGAACATGCATTTATCTTTACGACAAAAAGATAACAAATTAGGACAAAGTGTGTGATGTGTCTCCCATACCCCCAAACTTAAGTTACACATTGACCCAAATGTGTGACTAATATGGAAAGAGCTGACCTGAGATATGGAGAACTATCTGGACTGGTATGGCTCATAGTATACCCCCAAACTTGAACTGAAGTACATATTGTCCCTGAAAAATAAAAAAAACTGGAAAACAAAAAATACTGGAAACAAACATTAATCATAAAAATGCGAAATAATAAATAAATAGAAAAGATAAGCTGTGGGGTGCCTCCCATGAGCGCTAAGTTTAATGTCTTCAGCCAGACCCAACATTAGTAAACATGCCCAACTAAGAGCTCCACCATCTGATCAATAAATGGGAATGGAAAATGATAAGGCCTAGTGGCAGCATTCAATTTACGGTAGTCTAGACACTTTCTCCATCTTGACTGCACTCGAGTTGGAACCAACTCCTCGTCTTTATTTACTACCGTCAATTCATCACGTTTGGGCACGACTTTAATCAGGCTCACCCCCTGTTATCAGAGATGGGATAAATGATCCCTGCCTCTAATAGCTTAATATCTTCTACCCTTACAACCTCTTGCATAGCAGGGTTGAGCCTTCTTTGTGGCTCCCTCAATGGCTTGGCATTCTCCTCCAACTGTATCGTGTGTATTACCAATGAGGGGTTGATTCCCTTGACATCCTCAATAGTCCAGCCTATAACTTCCTTATGCTCTCTTAAGACGTCCAATAATTTCTCATCTGGATCATCACCCAAATCTAAAGCTATAATTATAGGCAAATAATCTGCAGGACCTAGGAACTTATACTTAAGATTGTCTGGTAAAGGCTTAAGTTCTTTCTTGGGGGGTTCAGGTGTTGTGGTTTCCTCCGTCTCACTGATCTTTAGAGGAACAGACTCCAAAGTAGCATTTGCTTGCTCAAACAACTTATCTAAGCCCAAATCCTCTTCAAATTGAGCAAAGCATGCCTCCAGGGGGTCCTCAATACGTGATTCATCCATAGTCTCCTCCGTCTCACTGCTCTTCTGAGGATCAGACTCCAAAATGGCATTCACTTCCTTGAGTAACTTATCTAAGCCCAAGTCCTCTCCAAAGTGAGCAAAGCATGCCTCCAGGGGATCCTCAAACTCCTCTCCTTTCTTGGGCGCTTGTAATCTCTCAAGGTAAGGTGTTTTAGGCAAAAACGACCTAGGGAGATCCTTAATGATAGGTGTGGCTGTAGATGGCTCAATATCTCTCTTTTCTTTGTTGCCACTTTCTTTCCCTTGTATAGGAGTTGATAAATTTCCCACTGCAAACTATTCCTTTGGGTTAGGATCAGGTTGACTGGGGAACTTTCTTTCCTCTCCTTCACCCATGTAACTTGCGATTTGATCAATTTGACTCTCTAGCTCGGCAATCGCTTAGGTGTTTTCTATGGTTGCACTCATCACTTCACTCATAGATTGGCTAGTCATTTTCATGAAATCATTGAGAGCATCCTCCAATGATTGTGAAACCGACGCTGGCGCTTGAATGGGAGCTTGGTAAGCGGGCGATGGTGCTGGATAGGCATAACTTGGGATTGGTGGAGGAAATTCGGGAGGGTATTGATTGTGAGCATGATAAGGGGCTCCTCCCTGATTCATTAGTTGGTTCTGCTCCCATGAAGAATTAGAGTGGTTCCACCACCCTGGATTGTATGTTTCAGAGTAAGATCCATTTGATTGCCAACAACACTCATTGAAAGCATTCATTTGTTCCATGGGATACTCAGCAAAAGCCGGCATTGATTGACAATTCTGATCTAAATGCAGAGGACTAGCACAGATGGAACAGCTATCAACATTGAATGTGTTGGCAGCATTGAGGGACGGGCCGGTCATTTTAATGAAATCCTTGATGGTGTCCTCTAAAGACTATGAAACCGGCATTGGATTCATCTACATATATATATTTTTTTTGAATAACTAACTAGTAGAAAAATAAAATCAATTCATACCAAAAATTTTCACAAACCAAACAACTCCCCGGCAACGGCGCAAAAAACTTGTTGTAAGTTTTAAATTACTCGCAAGCACACGAGTCGTTTACAGTATAACGTTGTGCAAGTGCGAGGTCGAATCCACAGGCAATTGCGTTGTGAAAGTATATTTTCAATCTAAACTAACTCTATCTTAACCTAGTTCTGAATTTCAGATGATAATTTGCAAAAGAAATTAAAATTAAACTAAATTGATTTTTAAAAACTAATAATTAAAACACTAAGGTTTCCAAATCCACCCCACCGAAGTTAAGCATATATGTTCTAAAAATATAGCCTATCAAAACATTCCATGAATCCAACTATAAGACAAAAAACAAAGAATATCCCAACTAAACCAAAAGTATCCAATGTATTCGCTCTCAACAAATCACAAAGGAAATCCAATTTAATCGAAAAGCATTCAATGTATCCATCAGATGAAACACAACGAATATCCAACAGACAATTTAAACTCAATCAATTATAAGATTAACTCAAATAATTGACAGAACATTTATACTAAAAATTGTCAGATTTGTACAAGCAAATCTGAACTACTATGCCAAACAATGGCGGGGCTTCATCTTCAACCTTAGTTGAAGAGTCTAGCCACTTATAACTATGAAACTACAATTCATAATAAAAGTGCTAAAAATTTAAACTAAAACAACTAAATGTAAAGAAATAAATAAATAACTTTACATGGGAGAAATTCTACTCGCTGACGGGCGGCGCTTCCCCTCGTGGTGACAAAGCCTTCGAGATCCACCAGAATGCTAGCGGACATCCACCGGTAAACACCAAAGTGGCTCAGGAATTGTACACTGAATGATGAAGTGGAGTGGGTCTTATATAGGCAAATACCACGAGTGCAATGTGTTTCCAATCTGATGTGGGATGTGGGATATAGAAATGTGTTTCCAACTGATGTGGGATGTGGGATTTAAGTCTTCACATGCCCTTCAAAACTTCTGTTCACACTGAAATCCCCCACAGCCCGCACAGCCTAACCTTTGTCTACTAAAACGGCCATAACTTTCTGTAGAAAAATCATTTTTACGAGCCGTAAAATTCTCCAGAAAATAGACTTCTGGATCTTTCTAAACATATATGGATTATATCCTGGTTCTTCTTGAATCAATACAATTTAATTTTCAAAGATGATTGATCTGTTCGGGCAATTCTGGCAATTTTAGTAAAACTCCTTTCCCAGTGCTTGTAAACCTGAAAAACAATGAAAACAACTCAAAGTAACAAAATCCTAAGCTAACAAATGTAAATTAAGTGGCCAAAATATGCAATATTTTTCTCTTATCACAAAGTATTTCCCTCCGGCCAAGACAACAAAGCTAAGGAATGATTTTACCACATTCACTTAATTTGAAAATGAATCTTTGTATGAAGCATGGGAGAGGTACAAAGGTTTATTGTGAAAGTGTCCTCATCATGACCTTCTGGCATGGCTTCAAGTCCAAACATTCTACAATTGTTTGGGAGCTACAAAACAAGTCCATGGTTGATGCAACAGCTGGAGGGGCTTTAATGAGTAAATCTCATTAAGCAGCTTATGAACTTTTGGAGGAATTGGCATCCAACAACTTTCAATGGCCATCAGAGAGACCAATGCCAAGAAAGGCGGTTGGAGTTTTTGAACTTGATTCTATTACCACATTGGAGTCACAAATTGAAACTTTATCTAAACAACTAGGTAAGATGAATGTTAATGCTATTCAAACTAATGTTGTGTGTGATTATTGTGCAGGAAATCACTCAAGTATCGATTTCCAAGTAGGAAATCTGTTTGCTCAACCAAATTCTGAACAAGCTAATTACGTGTCCAATTTCTAATGCCAAATCCTTATTCAAACACATTCAATCCTGGATGGAGAAATCACCCTAATTTTTCATGGAGCAACAATTAAGGGAAGCTATACCACCTCAAAATTTTCCATAGCAAGAAAAGAAGTCGACATTCGAAGAGAAGTTCATGCAATACATGAAAAAGACAGATTTGGCGATCCAAAACAATTCGTCTTCGATTCATAACCTTGAGGCTCAAATTGGTCAGCTTTCAAACATTCTTACAAAGATGACAGTAGGAACTTTGCCGAGCAATACTGTTACCTATCCTAAGGAACATGTCAAAGCAATAGCATTAAGAAGTGGGAGGATAATTGAGCAGCCACAAAGAGCAAATACCGAGCAAGATAAAGTTGGAAATCATGTGGAGTTCTAGCCAAAGATGGAGGAATTGGAGCAGCAAGTGGCCGACCAACGAGACGGAAATTCTAAAGAGAATAAAGAAGCTTTAAAACCCATGAATTCCAGGGAGTTTACATCTGAAACTAATTCTCCTTCAATTTATGATCCATCGATTCCTTTTCCTCAAAGACTTATAAAAAATAATAACAAGTTAGATAATCAATTCTCTAAATTTTTTATTATTTTTAAGCAATTGCATATTAATATTCCTCTTATTGAAGATTTAGAGTAAATGCTTAAATATGCTAAGTTTTTTAAGGATATTTTATCAAACAAGCGGAAGTTGGAAGAGCATGAGATGGTGATGTTAACCAAAGAGAGCAGCCCAATTTTACAAATGAAGTTGCCTCATAAATTGAAAGATCCAAAGAGTTTTACGATTCCTTGCACTATAGAAAATTCTTATTTTGATAAAGCTTTATGTGATTTAGGAGCAAGTATTAATCTTATACTTTTTTCAGTTTTCAGGAAGTTAGGTCTTGGAGAAACAAAACCTACTACGGTCTCTTTACAATTGGTAGACAGGTCTATCAAGCACCCGTGAGGACTCATTGAAGACATTTTGGTGACGGTGGACATGTTCATTTTTTCGGTGAATTTTATTGTGCTAGACATGGAGGAGGATGGGGAAATATCTTTGATTTTTG